>JBCFXI010000013.1:99767-577716 GCA_038496175.1 Ampulex compressa | reverse complement strand
ACGCCCGCCCCCCCCCCCCCCGCCCCCCCCCCCCCCCCCCCCCCCCCCCCCCCCCCCCCCCCCCCCCCCCCCCCCCCAGCGAAGGTCCTCTCGTCCTCTCGTTTCTTTCCACACTCCCTATCTCTGCATTACCATCAGCCTGAGGTGCGACTCCTCGATCGAGGGAGGCCGATCCGAGGTAAACGATCTCGTCTAAAGGACTTTAACAACCGCCAGGGCGGCGAACTTTCTCCGCTAAGGGAGTGGAAGAAAGAGAGAGAGAGAGAGAGATATATATATATATATATATATAAAGAGTGAAAGAAAGAAAGAGGGTAGCAGGCGCTTCGAAAGAAAGGAGGGAAAAGGGGGAAATGGAAGAAAAAAAGGGGGAGAGGAGAAAAAAAGAAAACCGGATCGGGGCACCGAAAGCGCATTCCCGTGGCCCCAGATCCTGAGATACAGTGACACGAGGTAGGCGGCGCGAGGGATAATTTGGTTCGCCCTGGAGGAAGCATCCTGCACGGAAACGGCGGAAAACGATTTGGTCCCCGGAGAGGGTAAAATTCTTCGATAGGGCGTTAGGCGATGCCTCCAGCCGGGTCCACCTCGGCGGCGGAGTGACTACCGACATTAGTCCACTGACACCATTGACACCTTTATTAATGACATCGTTGCCCGAGGCGTATTCCCCTCCGCCCCTGCTCTCCTCGGTCCCCCTCCCCTCCACACCACCGCCAGATTTTCCAGCGCGCGGCGGATGCAGCCGCGGTAGCGCCTGGATTTTCCTCGCTCCTTTCCATCTCGCGGAGCCTTTTTTCCGGGCATTATTGTATTCCCTCGCAAGAAGACCGGGGATCCGGAGCTCTCTTCCCGTGTCCGTCTCCCCTTTCTCCCCCCGGGCCACCCCTTCCTCCTCCTTCTCCGCTCTTCTTGTCGCCCTGACCCCCGGTGCCACCCTTCTTCTCTGTCTGTTCATCCATTCCTCTGTCCCGGGACCCCGCGAGGGAGCGCTTCTCAAGTTACATTGAAAAATCTAGCGGACGGGTGAAAAATTGGCGATACCTATATCATCCATTGTGCTTCATCCCCCTTGGCCCCGTCGCAGTGGCGCACCACCTTTGCGAAAGTTTGCCTCGAGGAGAGGCCCCCGCGCGCGCCTCTAATGGCCCCTCGGTCCGAGTGTTTTCCGATGGGCTCTCGAATGCCGTGAAGCGGGTTTTAACCTCGACGTTAATCGATTTGCAGGGGTAAACCTGACCGTTAGTCTTGCTCCTCGAGTTGTCGCTACCGCGCGTTTCGGTTATCCGGGGGACGGCGATGCGGATGGAAAGGATGAGGGCGATGGGATTGATATTGAGTTATTTATGTGCGCGAGGGAAACTGTCGATGAATGTATATTGGGACTTTAGATCTGTATTAATTAATTTTATGTTTGATCGCGTTAGAAGGTGAACGTTGCGGTCGAATAAGAGCTCGTCGAGTATCGTGAATTATGGAGGTAATATTAAAGGATCTCTTTATCGGTTTAATAATTGTATTAAATTTCTGGGTTTAGGGCGAGTTAAAAAATCGTTTCTCTCGCAAAATTCGACGATGATTATTGGGAATGAATTGCCACGAGAATTCTTTCCCTTGTTTTAATGCTTATGTTAGTCGATTTACCGTGGTAAATGTGACTGTTTACAGTTTTCCTTGGCTCGCCGCTGCGTAGATTTGTTGAATCGCTCACGGACGCTGATAATACGGATCGTGGAAGGGACTCTTCGGTGGGGAGGATGAATCATTTCGCGTAGGGTCCGCGAAAGTTAATATAACACGAGACGCGGAGCTTCACGCAGGCTGTACAGGATGATATAATGCAATGCATCACGCGCACGGCCAATTTTCTGATACACTTTTTCCGCTCGCCCTACTAATATCGGCGCTACACTCGTGCACCACTTCCACGCGTTACGTGTTCCCGTAATTAGCTTATGTAATTACTCCAGTGATAAATACGTCATCATTTCTGACCTTTTGGATTATTCCTCAAGACCGTTACGCCTCGCGCCATATCCGATATCGATTAAACATCCTCCCTAACGGTCATTTGGCGGGATAAATAAGAGAAGAGATAAATACGGTATCGACCTTTAATACCCTGTTTCGTAAGAGTTCGCTGCTCCCTTTTGTTAAGGCAGACTTTCGTGTTCTTATTGCGCTCGTGGCAACGGCACGATGCGCAGGACACAGCGGGGTTACCTCATTTTAAAGTAAATTTGAATTATATCGGGGGTTGTAGCGAGTTTGAGCGAGTACGTGATCGGTATAATTTATGACACCGGAGTCGGGGAAGATTCCTGACTGATCGGCGCCCCGGGCATGGCACCTCTAACTCGGCGGTCCAATCGATATAACAAGCAATATATATACAGCGACGCGTGCTCCAAATTGTCACGTAGTTTGTAATGACGATTCGATCGGATCGCCTGTCCTCCTTGCAGCCTTTTTCCCTTTGGCTTATCCCGCCTCCTGTACGTGTGTACGTCCGTGAATGTCGCATTCCGAGCGTCGTCGCAACGGACGATGGGACTTTTGTTCTCGATGCTTATCCACGGATTTGCGACCACATCCCGTATCGTGAACCGCCTACAAATGGGATTTGGCCTTCCTGCGCACGACTCTCGTCTCTCCGCCTTCTTCCTTTATTGGTTAATCATCGACCATCGAGGTCACCCTTCGAGAATAGGAATTTCGTCGCTACCGAAATCGGTAATCTCCGATGCTTAAATCGGGATCTCCCGCGATTCTCTCGACTCTCGTCATGCCGCTTGAACATGATAAGTCCAGCGCGAGGAAGTAAATTGGGTATAAGAATTCAGGGGTGGACATCGGCCTTTCGATGCGAAACACGTGTAGCTCGCTGACCAAATCGTCTCTCGGCTGAGAGCATCCTTTGTACGTGTAGTTAAAGATGAACGAGGACGAGTTATCTCGTCTAGTGAGCGAGACTCGCGGCTAAGGTGAAATATGATTTCGATACAAGGCGATACAGTTCTGTTTATCTTTAATCCTTGATTTAAAACATATAGTCCGCACAAGAAAGAGAATAGCTAGTATAATCTACATATTTCCTAGACGACCATTGGTTACGCCAAATAATCCACACCTTCTCATCATCAAATCGTCAGTCTTACATCATCGAACGCAGAAAATCCACGATAATATATTATACAGCACGTAAGCAATATACACACAAAAATCAGTTCCTAACCGATCAAACTTGACACACGACACGTCACGTGGTCCACCATCGGTATCACCTCTCTCCTCGGAACCTCTCTCGGTAAGCAAAATCACGAATATCCCTCCCTACAGCACCGTCTCCCCGTTTAACTCTCCCCCCTCTCCCCTCCCCATCCAGGTTTCGTCCTTCGAGAAAGCGCCTCGACACCGACCACCATAAATCCGCGAAACGCCGAGGGGCGGGCCCGTTGTTTACCTTGCTCTTCATAAAGAGCGGACCAGCCTGGAAATTCGTGTATTCGAGGCTTTTACAAATCATCGATCAGAGGTTGGACCGTGGGGATAGCCTCGCTCTCACGGTGTAAACGGATAAAGATAAGGAAAGCACGATCAGTCTGGGTTAGGCGAGACCGTCGCGCGTGCTATCTTTCAGGGATAGGAACGTCTGCTGATGGATGACAAATGGCTCCTCCACGACGCGTCACTCTAGGCGCTGCTAGGGGCTCCTCCTATACGTGATCAACCATAGCCCCGGCTGACGTGGGGGAGGGGGAGTAGGAGGGCTCGCAACCGGGGGTAGAAGCCGTGGCGCAACGGGGGTTGCGACGGGATAGAGCGCGGCTACGAGAGGGGCGGCGAGGAGCGGGACAACGGGGCTGGTGGGGTGCGCAGGGCGCGGACGGGCAGGGGAGGAGGGGTTGGCGGGGGGAGGGGGGAGGGGAAGGCTGAACGGGTCGGCGGAGATAAAGTGGGACGTCTGATCCTCCGTCGAGGCGAGCAAAAAGATCCTCGCGCTTCGCGTCCCAGGAGACGGAAGCCGGGAACGAGAAAAACTCCCCCAAGCCACGTCGACCGTCTCCCCTCGTGCCCCTCCCCTCACCGCGGTCCCCTCGTACCCCCGCGTCAGCCCCTCTCTCTCTCTCTCTCTCTCTCTCTCTTTCTCTCTCTCTCTCTATCTCACTCACTCTTCGGTGTCTCGGCCCGTCTCTCTCCCTCCGACAGCTAGCACCACCATCGCCGACGTAGCCGACGCTTTCATCCACCTTTTCCACGGCGGGCAACCCCTCAAGCACGAAGAAAGAAACTTCGAAGGAAAAGAATCTGCACTATACCTCATCCCTCGGTGGTAGGCCATTAATTAGTTCGGGACAATCGGCCGCGAGCCGTGGAGCCGTGTGTAATTACTTACATGAATGTTATCGCGGAACTTTCCCATGGAAGCGATTGGACGTTGGCGTTAAGGGCGCGGGTCGATGCCGGATGCATGATCGATCGCCTATGAGAAGAGCGAGGGAATTAGGCAAAGGGAGCGGACGTTGTTTTTTTCGATCAACGATCGGATATTGTATTCGATATTCGATATTCGATGATTGAGGTAAAGAAGGGGAGGGTGCTGGAAGAAGGACCGAATCTCACGTGGTTAAATAGGTAAGAGGTGGATCAAGACTGATTTTGAATTGAAGACCGCGTGTGTTATTATCCGATGTCCATTATCAATGCGTCTTTCGTCGAGGAAACGTGAGGCCGATGAAAATCTGGGACAGAGACGTCAATTGGTCCATCGGTGAATTGCGAAATCGGAGGTTGAGCGTAGCGTGTGCGAAGAGAGGGTAACGTTTTTACACGTCGTTTCGCAAGGGGTCTCATTAAATAATCTACAAGATATTTTGGTGTGCCCGCGCGAATTTACGCATGCGTTTAATTACAATGTCCCGAGGCAAGAGGCAGGAGTGATTACGCGTTTAAACAATTACTATGTTGCGGTGAAGGTGATAAATCTGTCGGCCCGGTCAAGGCACGCGAAAAAAAGCGTGCATTCGGTCTGAGAAAAATATTCGAGCTTTTTCCCTCTCTCTCTTTCTCTCTCTTTCTCCCTCTTCTGGCTTTGTATTGCAATACCGTGGAAATAAATTCGTTTTCGTTAATTGCCAAGTAACTCAATGTTACTCAACTCGCGCAATACCTCGCTTTTAACCAGTTCAACGCGATACTCTCGATCGTGCTAAGAATTATTTCGATCGTCGACATGACGGCTGTATTAATGAAAAGTAACGTTTTGTATTGTGCGCAATTCGAAAATTGCGAGTTCTAGCCGAAGTGGAAACTCTTCAGGATTAAGCCGGTTCCCTTCGATCGTACGTCGAGACGATTTAATCGCGATGAACGTAGCTCTTCCTTTGTTCTGTGCAGTCGTGACCTTTCTTCTCCACTGGTGAAATTTTGAATACGTCACAATGGATACATCCAACGGTATAAGCTCGTGCATAAAAGCTTTATGCATATTCCAGGAGATTTTTGTGCGGAGCATTTTTTATCGCTCTTGTTTTTACCCCTCGTACCACTACTTTTATATTCCACATGTAATGCTTTGAATGCATCAAAATGCACGTGCTTTGTCGGCTAGGGGCGTGCGTGAAACATTTTTTCCATATTCACCGCGGTTTTTGCGACGAAAATTATGCACCAGCTTTCTTGTACCTTTCGGATTTTTTCAACAGGAATATATCGCCCTCCCCTTAAATTCTTCCACACAAATTCGAGCAAGCTAGCACTCGACTTTTCAACGATCTAGCGCGACTTATGGAATCATAGATCACGATATTGCAATGCCTATCATTTTTCATTACAACGGAGAGGGCTGCGGAAACGCCAATAATCAAAATGACCAAACAAATACTTCTACACCCTTCAACCCTCCATAACCCACGATGACTTCAAACTAACATTCCCAATAAGCGTTTTATCCCAAGTTAACCATCGTCTTATACTTATATTCATACATATTGCAATATAAAAATTAACTCGTCGGTTATTAATTAATCCTTTGCTTCCATCCCAGTTTATCCCCTTTGAGGACATGAAATCACTGAGAAAGGGTAGTATCAACGTCTAAAATAAATGCTCACGAGCACGATCCACTTTCTCAGCTCACGACAAAGTCGAACCTCGAAGCTCGGATAAAATCGCCCGGAGTTTTCCGCGTGTACTTAAAGACGACGTCCGTTACGTCAGACTGAAATAAAGCAAACACCGTGGCCGGCGAAAGATGGATGAACGCGTACCCTGGACCTCCATCATGAGCGACACGTCAGGCGGTTCGTATGAATTCTTCTTGATTGCCGAGCCGGCTGTAAGCATAACGAGCCACCCGCTACGTCCATCAACTACGCACCGGTCAATTCATTTCGGATACGGCCACGCACACCACGCACTTTCCCGTGCACATGTAAGACAGTGCATGTGACACGTACCGCCGGGCGCATTCTGCATCATGGCATACTCCCAGCGTGTACTTATGTGCCAGATATTCCCGCTGGGTTGACGCCTAACCTGCCTACCTACGGTATGCGATATTCATTTTATTTGATTTCTTGATTTAAATCTTCGTCCACCGGGCCTGTTGCGGGCAGAAGCGCGGATGAGAAATGAGCCGCCTTGCGGGCGAAATGTCGAATCCGCGTGGACGCTCGAGAGAGTATATAAGAATGCACGACATAGAGAAGTATCCTGAAATCGACCTTATCTCTGCGAGATCTGCTATATTATAATGGTAGGATCGAACCTTACGTTGATTACGATTTTTTCCCTTATCATAGTTATGTCGTTGATTCAAGCTGTTCTTTTTGCTTGTTTATGTATCTACTGGTTGGCAGGAGTAAACAAAGGCGAGGGTGGAAGAAGAGGTGTGTGTGTGTCTATAAGTCGAGAGCATTGAAAAATAGGGAGTATATAGAGAGATGATTTATGCGAAGTTTTCTCCGGCGAACGGATCGATCCGAATCGCTCTCGTGCACCTGCCATTCTAGGATTGCGCAAGGAATAACCGGAAGCTCGCCAAACTCGACAATTGCCACCGCGGGAGCATCGGTTAACGATTTCATTGACACTTAGCTATACGGAAAATTGCGCGCTCAGGCCGTGCCGCGGATGGGATTCTGAGATCGAGAATGAAGCCGTTACGAAACTAGTCATTAAATACCTATCTGTCCTTTTAGCGGGAGTACCGTGCGTGTAATTTACGGACAAGACAACTTGCGTACTTTGCCTTTAGGTTTGCTCGTATCAATTACCGTATATAGCATGATAGGCCCAGAAACGCAATAAAGACATTTAACATTGGAGTTTATTACAGGAGGCCAGGGGATAAAAGGCTCCACCATCGGCTATACGGAGCGTTTAATATTTTACCCGTCTCATTTTCGCTGCTCGTAAACTATTCATTCGTCCGCGCCTATAATTTTGATCGAAACTACGGATTATTATCCTTCTTGTACCATCATCCTCCCTTTTCCCTCCCCTCCAACCCGGTGCATCCTACCAATCTTTACGCACGGCGTGCGCATTTAATTTTTCTCCAGGGGTGGACGATCCGATCGAAAACACGCGCCGTGTAATATCCTTCAAAACGAAAAAGTAGTGCGATCACGCGCGATTTTCTTCCGCTCATCGGTAATCGCGGTTGACCGGCAACAACACCGAGACGCTTGCATCGCCGTTATTCCAATCAGAATCGATCGTGTGGTACAAACCCTTTCGTAGCTCGTTTAATTTATCGTCAGCCACCTTTTGCGGCAATTATTCTAAGGCCTCGGCCGATTCGTTTCAATGAATTTTCCACCACTGCAAATTCGCGCGATAATAGCGATCGTGTATACGACGTTTCAGCCGCGATATTTATGAATCGTGGTCGAGAATTTATCGTAACCGGAGTTACTCGAAGCGAATTTTTTGTACGGTTGGAACGAAATCTGAAAAAATTGGAAACTCGTGGCCTATTCGGTGCGAAATGTATACAAGGCTTTGTGCCATTGAGTTTACACTGTATATCGGGTAGAAAGAAAGCAGAGATAAGCGGTTCAATTTTCTTCTAGAACTTTAAAGTTTTGTCCGTGATAGTATTACTTCAGTGTAGTATTTTAAGGGTTGAATATCCAGGTTTCAAAAGTGACTGCTAAGATAATTCAACCTCCGCATTTATTACTACAGATTATGAAGTAATAGATACGCAATGTATATACACATAAAATACACACATATTCAAGTACCAGTATCTTATGCTGTTGTAGCGTCTAACCAAATTCATTCCAATTTTTAAATTACAGTGCGAAGAACACAGGTACGTATCATAAAGAAAATCCAAAATGACTCTATTCCCAATAGCAGTTGCGTTAAATTATTAATAATATCTAGATTTTAATATCGACTACCTAGATTTTTTGGTGCGGAAACTTTTTCTAAAAGTAGCTTTCGAGTCGCTGGTGGTTCTTTAAATAGTTCCAAAGATTCATAATCCAGGGTTCGAAGTCCGAGCTTCTATTTACTACGTCATTCTAGATCCACGCAAGTGGAACCTTGGCTTTCAGCGAAGCGCGATGGTTTATTGATAAACATTCGCGACGTAACGCGGGCGTGGTGGCAGCGCAACCGCGATCTGCATAATATGCATTAACGTTTATTATTACCGCCGGTCAGGCTCTCGATGTTCCACGGTCTTCACTTACGGGCCTGGTTTTTGTCTAAATTATATACGTCGCCTAATGTCTTAACTGAAAACCGCTCCGAATCATTATCATAATTTTAGCATTCCTCGTGGTTCTTGTTTTCGTGCGGTACGGTGCAATCTTCTTTCTGGGTGGCGTCGCAAGTTATTGCCGTTTTTATCGGCGATTGAGATATGCCGTGTACTCGTAATTTTTTCTTCGCTCTTCTTTTTTTTTTTCTGCGGTACCGCCGTAAACCGCTTGCCGAATAGCGTGCGTGATTGGCGTAAAAAATGATTTAACCGGCAAATATCGATTGTCGGCCGAGTGGCGAGAGAGATTTCCTCGCGGCATTCCTCGAAAGATGTACAAGACGATAATCAGGGACCCACTATTGCGGCTACCTGTAAATTAGGATAAACGCTTCACAAATGTTTCCGCTTTGATTGTGACGTGGATAATTGTTAAAGAACTATGTGGACCCCATTTTTTTCTCCGTTATTTAATATTATTATAAATTGGCATAGGCTCCAGTAATTACTCATGTTTGTACGTGAATAAATGTGAATATGATACAGGGTTTTTGAATGTTTGTATTGGTAAACATTATTCGTGTGATCTGACAATGCTGATTATATGAATTGTAATATAGGTATCATTTGTCTACCACAGGTATGAAGAATTTAAGGAACCCATGGCGTCTTGGTTAATCAAACTTAGATGATTAAATCCAAATACTTCACATGGAACATCCGCTGAATTAATACACTCGATGGAAAAGAATAGCATCATCGAGAAACATTTATAACAAGATACAAAGGACTATTTAAATTTATAATTACGCTGTATATTAATCAGCTTTCGAATATTCCTTTTCCGTATTGAAACACGCAATAAACAATTTCTCAGGCTGCCCAAAAATTTGTAATACATCGCACTTTTCATCGTTCCTCAAATATCGAGCCAAAGTCCTCTTTCACCTTTGCCTTCTCTTACGAGACGCGATATCGTGCGTAAGGGATACGAATAATTTCGATTTACGCAGGACGAACAGATATCACCAGATGCGTTCTCCTTTGTCCATGCATTATCCATCAATTCTTTGCACCCACGCCCACGTTGGAATTACTTATCTCGTGTTCTGCCTTACGTAGGTTGTAACCGAGGTAAACGTAGCGAACACGTGAGTCCTGACTATGCAAATTCTACCCCCTCCCACCTCTGAAGGTCCCTTTACTCGGTCAGACATGATTAAACACAGAATGCCGTTGTTTCAGTCCCCCTTCTCCGCCCTCGCGGATACCTCCGGAGGGTCTCGTGGCCCACTCGCCCAATCCCCAGGATTCAACCCCCAGTTTAATCACTACCCCCGAAAACTCGGTAGCCTCTCCTTTCCTGGCATTCAATAACGCCGGGACCACCCCTTGGTGGCGATCTTGCTTTTGCCAAATCTCCTGCTCCCCCTTTCGCCCCTCGAATTTATCCCGTTATGTTTTGATTCCGCCCAACATTCCGCGACGCTCCCTCTAATTGGCATTCACCCCCCCCCCTCGGCTATTGATAAACTCTCCCCGTTAATTCGGATTATCCTGCAGCAAATATCGGCCCTGCACGAACGCTACCGCCAAGATGCCGCGGTTTCTTCGAGTAAATACACGTCTCTCGAACTATTCCTATCACCTGCTGCTCTGGTATTATCTTATAGACACTGGGATAACCTATGAATTCGGAATTCGGTTTGTAGGAATAAGTCACTGGTGTTTAGTACTTTCTTCGGAATATCAGGCTCGCATTAGGATATTAATACGAGACTAAGCTGTGAAAGCTTTATTCGTCGAAGAAAAGTTCTGGTGTTATCTTATGGACACTGGGGTAAGCTATGAATTCGTAATTCGGTTTGTAGGAATAAGTCACTGGTGTTTAGTGCTTTCTTCGGAATATCAAGGTCGTTTTAGAATATCAATAGAAGAATGAGCTGTGAAAGCTTTGTTCGTTGTACGAAACTTGTTAAGAAAAAAATGACTTTGCTCATCGTAGATCAAACGTGCGTAGATACGTTCTGTGGAAAAAGGCATAATTGAAATGAAGAACGCACGAAGGTTAATATTATTCAGGGCTAGGCGGCGATGGCGCGGTGCGTGAAAAATTTCGGGGGCTCGAGGAATGACGCCCGGTCCCATTTTGGCCGATGGCCTTGAGAGGCGAAGAGCGAGGAGTCCAATTTTAAAAGTCCCGCTTCCCGCGGATACAAAATCTGGCGTTAGAATAATAACGGCGCGGCGGCGGCGGCGGCCGCTCTAAATCTCCGGGGCTTGTCTAGATGCCGCGGGGCAGATTGTTTCATTGTAAACGGCGATGTAACGACCGCATTTAAACTGCTAAATGGATCGTCTTTCTCTCTATATGTATCTCTTTAACTGTTATGTTATGGCGACTCCCCGGCTGCGCCGCTGTACATCCCCTTATAGCATCGCGTTTACGTTTACGAGCACCACCGCTGACGTTTACGAGCCACCGGCTGACGTACGAGCCACTTGCTGCTCTCTTGCTTTCATTGCTCGCGCTCGCACGTTAGCGTTTTGCTACCGTCCTCCCCAATCTCCAGGCCGGATACGTATTTTAACGTTGTTTCCCTCGATCCGAGAATCAGCACTGTCGGAATCCAATCCGGCTGACCGACAGATACGTGGATCGTGTTCGTCCTGCAACCTCGATACTCGGATTATCCTTTGGCCACTTCCATTGATTCGCGCCGCGCCTGTATCTGTCGCCAGATTTTTGGAACGGGATTAATATGTCATGCAATTTTACCCGGTTTATATGTTGGTCGAGTTTGTACATCGGCGTTACTGGTAATTTATTTACGTTATGCGCTGTTTGAAGGATGTTAAGTTCGGGATTGGTGGGTTTGGTTGTGTTTTTAGGGAGTATTTTTTAGATTGCTGGTGGTAATTTTGAATGAACAAGACACGGGATGATTATTGAATAATATTGTGGCGATTTGGTGTATTTATTCGGAGTTGATAGAGTTAATTACACGTAGATTTTAGTAACTGTGTTGATCTATATTGGTGTATCTGGATTGATATAGTTATTAATGAAACTTGCACATTGAAGTAATTCCATTTGCAGGAGGAAAATCGTGTGTTTATTGAAAAATTCAAGCGTCAGGATGTAAGAGTGAATGTACCAAGCTACGAAATTACTTCCATGTTAGTACGCTCGCTCCAATTTCATGAAAGGCCGTTAAGCTTCCGAAACATATGTCAGGTCAGATACACTTTTCAGGGAGATCAGCCAGGTACGTTGCCCGCCTGAAAGGTTACTTAAGAACCAGCGGAGGTAGAATTTGGAGGAAATTGGTTTTGCATTTCGTCCACGTAACCAGCCTCCATTGCGGTGCTTGAGCTTGAGGGATTTATGGCTCCAGGAACCGCATTGTATCTCTATGTGCCGCGTACTATGACGCACCATGACGTGACATGACGCAACTGAGTCAGATCCGGAACTCAGGCCGATCTTGCGCCTACCTAACCTATCCTAACCCACGGTTCCCACCAACACGTGTTTCACTCTTGGTGTCTCCTCCTTTCTTTTAAAGGCCTTCGGGAAAATTTATCGCCGGTAGCTATCTCGACAAAAGGAAGAAAGTTGTTCGAAATTGTGTATACACTCCTACGTACCTAGTGCGGAAGCAAAGAGGAGTGGTAAGTACCTAGGATCAAGGGGTGGGCTTGGCCGATGGCCATATTTCTCGAACGTGGTTGCTCCCATCCACGGAATTTTCAACCGCGTATTGATATTCCCCTCTCTCACGGCTTATACGTTTGGGTTTATTGGCCTTATTTTTCCTGTAACCTTTTGAGGCTTCTCTTGCGGTAGGAAAAAAATCATCGATATTGTATCTGGATACACGTCACAGCCGAGGAAGGTATTAAACGTTTCTCTAGGATTTGTGTGTAAAATGTGAACGAGAAATTCTTTAAACGTTAATTTGCAGTAAGATGATGATATTGTTCTTGGAAATTTCGATAAAGAAAACAAAAATACTTGAATTAGTCGTGAACCTTATTTTTCTAATTTACTTAACAGTTCTAGTTTTTCTTTGTAATGGAAAATAATCTTAAATATTCTTTCCAGATGTTTTTTTTTATCGGAAGATGTTCTGAAATCCATTAAGGGTTAATTCAAGTACGGTGATAAAATTGTTTTATAATTACAGCGACTCTTTTGACTATGATTTCCTGATTTTAATAAGGAGGTGGCCTGTTACGTCTTTAACTGCGTGAAATGCAGAGGGGTTGGTGGCTTGACTGATGAAACATCCTTGACGCTAATTATCCCCTCGTTCTTAATTATCTCACGCGTGACGCCACGATCCTTGTCATGCCCAACGAAGACGTTTATTTCATAACTACCCTCCTTCCGTCGTTAACCCGCGAAACGTGAAAACCCCCTTGAAAGCGTATCTCCTGCGTCCTCATGGCCCACACTAGGTCACGCTTCATCCATAGACATTATCGTCAGCACGACATCATCTTACAAATGGCAGTGCTCGTTTCATGTAGCTGCATATATTAAGTCCCTGTTGTTCGTTGCATTACAATGATGAGGAACGTACAAGCCGAGTCTCGATCAAGAAGGGGAGAACCTGCTACAACTTTTATCGCGTTGCGCGAAAACACGGCAGGTGATCGATATTGGAAACGGTTAATGCAAGCAAAAGAGAATACGCCATTGAAGGAGAATAATGGTTTAACAACAGATGTGACAGATGTTGGGAAGTTCATTTTGTTAATGTTTAGCGCTGATTTTCTAGAACGGTTTATATATTTAAATATTTTAAGTTTTTCTTATGTAGCACTATTTTAAACGTGTTCATGTTGTGCATTGATAGAGTTGCTAAAGCCGTATAGTATCGCAATGTGTAATACAGATACCTATTTTCCATTATTTTACATCGAGGCTTAATATTCAGTTCTACACAGAAATAGCACTAATAGCTGATACCAAACACCAAGAATGAATTGATTTACGTTTAACCGGTGCATTGACTTTTCTATTATGCTAAAACGAGACGGGACTAAAACCCAAAGTATAAAACTTCACTTGGTAAAAGGACACTACTCGATATATCAATTTAAAATTGTCCTTGTTCGTGCTTTTCAAATTTCATTACAAATGTGACTTTCACTTTAAAAACTTCATGTTAATCAAAGTAAGTTTATCTCTAATTACAAAAACATTATTTTAGTTTGTACAAAACAAAAAAGAATAAACTTGCGTCATTCAAATATAACCACTCATATAAACGTACATATATATATACACGAAATAGAGTCACGCATCGAATATCCTTTCGCGATTCATAATTTTAGCATCGGGGAGAAATCGTGGAATTTTTCATAAAGATACAAGCTGTACTCACGGCCAATCATTCCCCAAGTAATATTCCAACATAATCCCATGGCAACCTAGAATTCTCGCCAAACATGCAGCGGGAATAATATTTCCTATCCCGATGTCTATCCCGCCCTTCGCCCTTGGGGCCGGCCGAGCGTGTACACACACGAAACACCCACCCTAGGCCCATCCGCCAACCCCTCGTGGCGCAGCCACGCAGGCCACGACCGGCAAAACCAAACAATGAGCCGGCGCTGCGGTCGGTTTTATTTTTTGAAAAATGGAGGAAAGCGCGACGGCGCGCCGGGCGGACTTCCGGGAGGCCTCCCCGACAGCCACCGTTTTTCCTGTCGCCCTCTTCTCCTCCTCCTCCTCTTCCCCCTCCCCCAAGCCGAGCCCCGGTTTTTCTCCATCCGCCGCGCGATTCCGCTCCTAATGCCATCTCCCGCTTTCCCGTCGATCCCTCGATCGTTATCCCCTCGCCTTTCCTTTCCTCCTGGGCCTTCCTCCTTCTCGGCGCGCCCCGCTTTTCGCCTCCTCTCGCATCGCCCTGCAACCCCGCCGCTCATGATTCATTGCCGCCGCGATGGATTATCCATCTCCTAGCCGGGCGCAACGTCCTAGGACCTGGGGAGGCATCCGGCTGGTCGAAAACCAGACCGGACGTCCCGCTTGCCTCCCGCCCTCTCACCTCGAAAACTTTCATCGAGGCTACCCTGGATTTTCTATATTTAATTCCGGGACGAACCATTTTGCCCCGTCCGAAAAGTCTAATTCTCCCCCCCCCCCCGTGTTTTTCTCGCGCGACGTATCGGATCGGTATGGCAAATCGTGGATGCGGATCGTTTGAGTGTGAATCGTGGGATGAGAGTGGATGCGGTTTACGTAAACGCTCGAGCCGTCTTGTTTGAGATTAATCGTATCGAGTTTCCGGAGGAACTTATGCTTAATCATGTTTAACGCGGTAGAACTACTTTTGGGACGTATTCAGAACGCCGCGTGTATCTTTAAAAGTGTAATGTAAAATCTGGAAATTACACGAAATCGCAGGAGGTACTTTGTTGTAGTGCGGTACGATTTTTTTAATGGAATGACCGATAAGTTAGTGTGACTGGTACGTTAGTTGTAGCGTTGAACCATCGTTATTGTTTCTGAAACCTATATCGAGCTCGATGTATTTCTATGGCGGATGTGAACTTCGTTGATAATTTAATCTACAACTTAACAGCTCATGCGTATTAATATATCGTTCTATTATCGTAGAAAAAAATGTCTCCATCCCTAATGGAGGGTCGGTGTTCCGCGGAATGTAAATACAATTTCAGAGATGGATTCGGCTAACAGAAATGTCGGGGATAGGATGTGTTTGTGCTTGTCCTATATTATCGGTGCCGCGGAGTCGACCGGTCGAACAAAACTAGACCGGACATCCCAGTGGCCATTGATGTGCATCGTACTTTCGCGCCGAAAAATCGAAACGCTGCTCCGCTGGATTCGCCGTTTCGAATTCCATTTGAATTCCATGTAATCCCACCCCACATGCGCGTACCTATATACAGCGAAAAATTTAAAGCCAATCGCTGGAATACCATCTTCCTCGCGAGCGTCCGCGCCTCTATTCGTTGCGCCCCCTATAGTCCTTTGGTTTGTTTCTACGCCGAGCGTTAATTACGTAATTTAATGGTCAAAGCTTCGTTTCTCGTTTTTCTGTCCGGCAGCGTTGGCTGGCCGTGATTCATTACCACCGCGATGGATGATCTATCTCCTCCCCGGGCAGCGCAGAGCTGGGACAGAGGAGAGACTGGAATAGAGCGGACGGTGCAGAGCCGATCGGTGCCAAAAAAAAAGGGACTACGTCCGCCAAGCTGGTGGAACCGCAAGATAGGGCTTATCATCGGCTCTCTCCTCTTTCGTGGTTATTTTCAGTTTCAAGCGTGGAAGCGCAAACTCGAATGGCATTAACGTAAATTCGAAAGTGAATTTGATGAGCGAATAACGCGCTCAGAGTTATTATCCGCGGTACATCCAGATGGTGGTATTTCCACCGGCAGGTCATCTCAGCGTGGGCTGGAATAATTTCGAAATGTTGAATAGAGCGGGAAGAGCGTTTTTTTTTTCAAGAATAAAATATACGCGGATAAAGCGACCCTGCGTGGAATATACGCACATAGGACTCATTATGCTAAATATGGATGCGGGGCTAATTAGTTATCCCCGATTCTCGGTAGAGGTAAATGCTGGAAGTTACCACTGCTTTTAGCGAACATTTTTTTGCGATGCAATTTGTTTCACGCGTAGTCATTTAACTATGGTATAATTCCACGTGAGATTACATATTCCCTACTTTCATACGTATAATTATATTTGTCACGACTGTTTAAGGCCTGGTATATCTCCATGCTACGATACCCTAACATCTATAATCCACAAAATCTTGCTCTTTCGATTTTTCGAAATCCTCGCACAGAGTCGGCAAGCTTATCCGTATTCATATAAAATCTAGCATCTGCAGGTAGGAAGTCTGGAGTATTATCAATATAGCTCCATCAAGAGGGATCGGGTTGCGTGAAAAAAAATTTCTCCAATCATGCCCGTAGAATGTCCTATAATCCCTTCTCGGTCTCACGCACACAAGGGCCCTCCTTCGACCGTGGGAGAGAAATTGCCGGTTGGAAAATTTGTTGAGCTACGACGATCATCTACTCGCTCGGCTACCTGTGCCCCCCTCCGCCCCCTCCAATTCCTCCCTTTCGAACGCCACGTCGGCCCGATCGCCCGTAAATGGCGTCCGGCGAATTTCGATGATTAATTTCGTCCACCTCTGGCCCGTCGTAAGCGGCAGTTAGTACGTACTTGCGCTAAGGCCCGCGTCAGAAGGCTGCATTAAGCGGTAGGTGTACCGTGTAGACGTCTGCTCCTACTTAAGCCATGGACTTTATCGTGCTGCCTCGAGAAATGTCGTGCCGATCTTGGTGCACGATAGCGGCCAGAACCGCGCCTCTGCGGATCGGCAAAAAGTAATTCGCTTTGGAGACACACTTTAGAAATTACGCCCCTTTTTTCGTGGCGCGACAATCGAGCCGTCGCCTCGGGGATGGATTGCGATAAAATCGAAGGTGGGGCGATCTGAGAAAATATATTTCACGGGCGAGAGTAGGGCGATTCGATGCAATAGGAGTTTTATAAATGCTCGGGTTTACACATACGCGTGCTTGGTCAGGGCAACTCTGCTTTCTGTGGGATTGTGAGAATAAATATTTTGTACAAAATGTATGTTAAACAGGTTTATTTCAAGCCGATCAAGCCTTGGATATTTGAGCGTTGGTTCGAAGATTGAAAGCTTGATTTACATCAGCAGGAGTATGTACTGACTCGTGGGATATATTTTTACAATACGTAGCAGCGAGTAGTATTGATTTAGGATTAACGCGAAATTCCATCAGTATTGTCTGGATTTTAAGCTCGAATCATATTATGGGGAAGATATCTATGTTATCGAAAAACTTTTGGTGACGATTGTAACGATCCGTTGAGTAGTAAAGTGGAGAATTTATCAGCATAGCAGAATTTGTCATATTTTCTAACCTATCGTCTTTCGATAGCTTTATCTCACGAATTTCGTCTGCGGCAGCACCTTTAGGGCGGTGCGAATGATTTCGTGGAGCGATTGTCCGAGTTCGAGGCCTAACGGGCATCGATTATAGAGGCCGATACGTATAAAAAGATATTTGCGAATGTCTTCATTATGGCGAAGAGTGTTCTCGTTACTATTAGCAAAAGAATGGTTGGAACGCGCCAGGAAAGCTTCTTCCATGCGTAGAAGCAAATCTTTTGCACGTATATTGTATTTTCTTTATCGACAATCCTGTTTACAGATTTTTAATATCGCTATTGCGTTTTCGATCGACGATTTTTTAATTCGTCACGAGCGATTTCCCGCGCGAATTCCGCATTTACGAAACGTCGGAGAGTATCTGGGCACGCTTAAAGGGATTCCAAATGTTCTATGGTGACAAGAATTTGGAAACACAGCCATCCATTACGCTCGTCTCGGTTTGGAACGAGAAAGGCACGGTTTACGCACGGAGGTTTAGCGGACGTTAAGATCTTTCTTATTGCACCACAAAGTTGGTGCCATTAATCAATGTATATATATACATTGTCGCCGCGGACACCTACGTCTGACACGGCGGATGATTATCCGAAATAAAATATCGAGCGACAAATCATTTCCTTGCCAACAGTCGTTTAGGCGGCCATATAAAATTACACCTACGCCCGGTGATATAATACAAAAACGTCTTGAGGAGCGAGGCGTAAAACGCGCCCATTAGACCGTAACCGCGATCTATATTTTACGGGCGATCTGTACTTTTGGGCCGTGAGAAGCGTCCAAGCGCCAGGTTAGCGAATTTTCGATTATTCTCACGAGCCACTCCTCTTGCTGCCGTTCGCTCACAGCGACCAGCATCGAACCTTGCATTCCTCTGCCTGAAATATTTTCAACGGGATTTTTTTCATCTATTCTTAAATCGTACGAGCCGTTTGAACGTTTACATTATTTACACAGTATTTATTTCTGGGAATATCGAAAATGGCCGAGCAGCGGCACACCCGGGTTTCGACAATATTTTTGAAACTGTTCACTTAAATTTTACATTGTCAACGATTCTTAAGAAAAAAATAACTTTGTGTACGTTTGCCAGACAGATATCATCTTCTTGAATTTGATGGATATTACACGAAACTTTCTCGAGGACACTGCTAGAAACGGGGAGTCCTTGTGCCACAAGATCTCGCACGATAGCTCTATTTAATCGGCAGATAAGGAAGACGTTTGGTTTAGTCTCACATGCATATCTAATACGTACATACATATATTTATATATATATATATATATATAAAATTGTATATGTATGCTGTACCGGAGAGCCGTCAGACGCACGGAGGCCATTTGTCGTGTGCGCGCATGTGAAAATACGCCGGAAATATTTCACTTTTCGTAGCGCCCGCGCGCCCCGACGACAGCGTCGCGGTGCCACGTCACGAGGCATTCATTTCGAAATACGTACGCTGGTACGTCCAGGGTCCGGGGAGTAGCCTTAATAAATGTAGAAGCATTTATAAAGGCAGCAAGATGCGAATGTTCCTGCTCGCTCTTTCTCCCTCTCTTCCTCGCTCTCTCTCCTCCTCTCCCTAACCCGCCCTCTCGCTCCTCCTCTCCTTCTCGCCCACCTTCTCCTCTCTTTTTCTCCCTCCCCCTCTCCGCCCCTCCGCGCCACTCAAAGGCTCGCTGCCGATGCCGAGCAGCGCGACAACCAACGGAAATAAACGAGCCGGCCCGAAATTTCGCCGAAAACTGTCAATAAGGACCGAGAATAATGCCTCATTGTAAAAGTATTAATCTTCCTTTGCGATTTTATTTTCGCTCCGAGCGAGTCCGAGGAGCAATTACTGCCCTGGCGAAACGTCTGGAGAGTCGCGATCGAAAATTACGGACGAAAATCGCGCGGATCGTGCGTCCACCGTGTCGTGGGAATCGGCGATTGGCCGCCAATAAAATTCTACTTAGGTTATGTTCGCGTAGAAACCGCGAAAGGCGCGAAACAACGTCATTGGAATTCGGAAAATGTGTACGTAGCTGAGCGATCTCATGTCGCTCGCACGGTTATTTCCGATCGATGGATTCCTGCACGCGATGAAAACGCGGCACTGGAGATTTTGTTCCTTTCGAATGAAGGGCTTCCTGCGTTCTTTAGATTAGATTATTGCGCATGCGCATTTCGATGCCTGCTCAAATTTCCGTCCGGCTATCGTTTCGCGATAACGTTAAGTAATTGTGAGAAATTCGTTGCGCAACTCGGACGAATTCGGAACGACTTGAACGAATGTGGGTGCATTTATAATTGCTGCGATTCGTGAACGTTCTCTATGGTCCGTCCGACGGCCCTGCAGCCGATGGAATTTCCGCTGGGCCATTCTATACACTCCGAAGTCCGTCTTAAAGATGAATAGCCATGGAACCTTGAGCTTTTCATCCTTGATGACGTATAATCGTAATCGTTATCTAGTCGCGGTTTTTGTCTCCCTCGGACAAATAGATTTTTCCTTTTGAATGTCGGTCGCTGGCGTGATTTTTGAACGCAGTTGCGTTTTCGAGGATTAATACAACGCCGTTAACGAGGTTTAATGTTTAAATATGCTTTCTCTCCTTATGCACCTCGAATATGTTGGAAATGATGCCAGCACACGGCAGAATAATGACCGCGAATTATTTTTCATTTCCAAATGGAAAGCAGCCACGGCAGCAGTATTTTTTTTTCTACGAACATAACCACGGTTACTTCATTTTGTTTTACGCACCGACAAATTGTGGTGGTGGTTTAGTTATCGTTTAGTTTCTCAAAGTTCAGCGATGTTTGTTTAGTTGCCTTGCCTTCTTTGTTGCCGAACATTCGATAGACGTATGTTGCTTAATGCTTTGATATAAAGCGTATTAAATCCAATTCTGTTTCAGCCATGCCATTAATTTAAAAGACAATTAATGAATACAAGTTATTTATCTAGTGTATCGAATGTTTTTATAATTTCAATTAAAGATGAGGCTACAATCTTCTTGAAACTTCTTTTCGTAAAAAATTATTACATCAACGTTACAGGTTGAAATTTAGCTTCCAATACATATTACAGAAACACATTTACATCATCCTTTATACTTTTAATACTCTTCTTTTATCCCGAAAATAGTTTCTATAATTTTTACGTAAAATCTCTTATTTTATTATGCTATCATTACGATAATCTTTTTAATTGTACAATAATGCGGGTCGCTGTTTATGAGAAACCTTGATGATCCAATCTTTCTTTCCATACTAATCGGATCTCCGATTCTTCGAAACGGTAACCTAGACCTGGTCGATTTCTCGACCGCGCCCTTCGGCGTAATAATAAATCTGTATAATCACAGAAAAATAGCCATGGATCGCACAAATCTCTAACGGACGGGATCGCATCAACACCATAACGTGTTCGCGAAAAATAATGCAATTAATTTTCAGGCAGTTGAATCGGAACGACTAGAAAAGCCCGTCGCCGAAAGTTCTTAGAAAATATATACGTACTCCTGCTAAATATTTATATTTTTATGTTAATGGCACAACCTTCACGTATCGCATTACCTATCATTAGAATTTGTCTATCAGCGCATCTGCGTTTCGTGTTTAGGATGATTATTGCATATTTATGCTGAACAAGAGTTTTGTTGAAAAAACATCTGTATTTTTGATGTATGAGAAATTATCAGACACTGATTATCTCGTAACTAGTCGTTTATGGCAATCATCAGGATAGATTTATACTTTTGATCATCGTCAAACATTGCTTTCTTCTGTTGTCTTAACGAAGCTAAAAATACATTCTGCAAAGTAGTTGCACGTCTTTCAACATTAGATATGTATTATCGAATTCTCAGGAATATTTGAACATCGAATCTTCGTTAAACCACTTGAGTTGTCTCTTTTTTGAGCTTTGTATACAGTATCCACAAAAAGACGTCGTGTATTTACGCACAACTCGGTTTTTTTATTGGCGCCCGTAAATTGCTACTTTTTTCGCCTCTCGTTTCCAACCACCCCTAGAATATCCTTCGCACTCGCACCTGATCCAGAATTCTCAAGCCAACAATTACATTTTGAAACGCTACTCAACGCCGGATATTCCAAAGAACTTCCAACGCAAAAACCAACTCTTATCATCCTCTCATCGAACCCCCCGTAAACATTTCATTACACTCGGATCCTCAAACCACACCCTAATCATCCCATTCCTATAATCTCACGTCCATAAACCACAACAAAAATATCCAATGCAAGCATCCAAACGCCTAACGACCAGCCAGTTGGACTTTCGATCGACAATAATCGACGAACCTCGAAAAGGCTAATAACCAACTTAGCTCGGGCCATGCGAACGGAGCATTACTTCGAAATCATCGCAGGTTACAGAGATATTCCAGCAGTCGTTTACAAACTTCCCGTACACTCGCTCGAGAGACGAGTGCCCAGAATTAGCGAACTCGAACCGCAGGTGGACACGCCGAGCCAACTGAATTTTCGACAGTTCCTTCGAACTGGCACCGGCGATCGGCGCGAAAAAATAGCGAATCGCAGTCGGTCTTGCGTCGGCACGGCGATTAATTTTCGGCCAGTTAAATCGGAGCGGCTAGGAACGGGCGCCGGCGAAAGGCATGCCGGAAATACACGTGTAACCCCGGCGGGCCGGCCTGGTAGACGAAGTCGATATTAATAGAAACGCGCATCGACGCCGCGCGCCGTTGTTCGCGGCCGTTAAGCGATATTCTAACGAGCCGTGACCGTTGAAAAGCGGCGATTTTTCAGGTTCAGCCCTGGGTAACGAGGTCCTCTCGGTCGCCATGTTCCGACGGCCGTCGGTTCGCCATTCTGCTCGGCCGCCGCGCCAATCCGATCCACACGCACCCACGGATCGCTTTCTTTCGGCGCGGACCGCCGGCCCGATCGCCATGGGCCGGTTTTCGAATTTTTGCTTATATGCGCCAGCTACGGCTTAACCACGTACGATCTGGATGTTTTCACGATTTTTCATACTCCACTTAAGTAACGATTTCTGTTTAAACTCGCGGTCTTAACTTATTATTTGCCATTGTCGCTTTTTGGCACGCTTGTTTTTTTTATTTATTTGCAGCTGGATAGTGGAGCTTTTCGTTTTGATTAGTGTCACTGATTGTTACAGAGGTTACGAGCTTGATAAGAATATTTTTTCTCCGATTAGCTTACCCTGGGAAGTCAATTGATTAGAGCAGTTTTTAGGCTTGTACTTGACTTTGGTGTATAATGGGTTGCTCCGTATGATTTTTGGTATTGTACTTGAGTAGCGATTTCTGTGTAAACTCGTGGATTTAATTGTTTAGCATTGTTCCTTTTTGGGAGGTTTGTTTCTTATTTATTCCTACGTGAGCAGTGGAGGTTTTAGTTTTGATCGTTGTAACTCAATGTTGTACTGATTATTATGAAGGTTAGGAATTTAATGAAGATATTTTTTCGCTAATTAACTCGTAGGAAATATATTAATTCGTGTATTGCTTAGTTTTGCACTTGGCTTTGGCGTATAATTGGTTAAAGGAAAAGAAAAAGGGATGGGTATGGGAAATATATGATTTAATAACTGGTGAGTGATGGTTTCAATAATAATTGATGATGAATTTGAGCTGGAAAGATAGTTGACTTAGGACAGAGCAGGAATGGTGTTTTAAAAGCACCGTGGATTGTGCAGTTTAGTTTGAATAATAGTTTGCTTTGCTTTGATTTATTAACGGATAGCATCGATGTTTTGGACTTTGATCGATCGAGCCTTTCTGTCGATTTAGATTATTGCGATTCGTACGGGTTACTTTAAGAGAATTTAAGATTATTCTGGTAAAGTTTACGTTAGTATTATATTCGGAACATCTGACGGGCACGAATATACTCATCTGCTTAATAAAAAATATGAGAAGATGTGACGGGTATAAAGTACACATTTAATTCTAGTGTAGAAACATAATTGTTAGAATTTGTCTATTCCTTAATTATAAAAGTTACTAGTAAACGCGTGTAGAAAACTTCGATACACCACCATGGAAATATTGATAGTTGCATTAATATGGAAGAATGCTTTATCAATTCGCGAGAACCTCAAAGGCTGAGTATAGAGAAAAGCTAAATATTTAACATTCTAACAGTTTTGCTACACAGATTTGCCAAACTTTGCAAGTGCATTCACATCTCGACTTAAGCTTTACGCGGTAGAAGCATAATTTTGTTAAATATGTTGATCATATATTGTTCGATAAATTAATATACTTTCTGGCATACTCATCCACATTTAATCTCAATATCTTTACATTAGCAAACATTCATTTTTACAGTTTTGAATACATTTACTCGATCTTCTCTAAGTTTGTAACCATTACGTGTAACTTAACATAATTATCAAGTAAACATAAGTCAGAAAAGCCTCGTTTTAAAACGTATGTTTTATCTAAATCTGATTATATGCGGAATAGGGTCTCTACGCGCATCATTCAATTTATCAAACTACGATTTTACTTCAGTCTTTCTTTTTTCATCATCATTTCCATACTTATTATAAATCTAATTTGGGGAACGATCAGTAATTGTTATTACGATGAAATATTATGCCACTTTGTTCTGCAACGTTGTTTACTGACTAGAAACTAAGAAAAGTATAATCTTCTTAAACGAACTTCCACCATCGTTGTTCTTCGCGATATAATCCTAATATTTCGTATACATAATATAATCTGAAGAAGTGCGTATTAATTTCGCGGTTGAGCCCTTAGCCCCAAACTTCCATTTCCGACGCGTCGGCCATGTTCCGACGGCCGCCGCCTCCGACTGCCCACACTAAATCTGTTCTTATGCCTTCTCCATGGTCCCTTCCGAAGGCCAAAATTACGATGCATACAAAAATAAACCGAGTTCTTGCGCTTCTACGTATTACTGTAAAACTTAATTTGGCTGTAAAATATAACCGGTTGTTCGCGTAATTCATCGAAGAATATAATGTGTAGACGGACGTTTTTCTTACTATCGCATCGTGATTTCGACTTTAAACCATAAATCTGACGAGTAAAATTTGGATATATTTGATATTATGTGTATAATTTTACAATAATTCAGATTTTGGAATGCAGGTCTACGCATACGATTGTCAAATAACGATCGTGAAGCGTACTTGTAAGACGAACATAAAGACAGTTATGCCGATATGGAAAGAATCAGGATAATTTAAAGAATTGTTTGTAAATTGAAAATCGTTAATGAAAGTAATGGTTTGGATAGTAGGTACAGTGTTAGCTACAATTATTTGTATCAAGAAAATGTTTAGATTCGTCAGTTGTATCGTTATTATTCTTTGAAGCGCTTTTAGGTGAGGTTTTCTCTATTCGGATGGCAACAAACATCGAGTTCTTTATTTTCATTAAGATAAAACGTATTGTATTTCTCTAATATATATATCACGTTATATATTGATCATGAAGCAAGATAGAATATTCATAACCACTTGCATATAATATTAGTAATCTCATCTTCGACGAAACTAACATAATTCTCCGAATAACTCTGCAGCAAACTTTCCACATAGGTACTAAAAGTACCAAAACCTATTTTCCAATTCCACAATGTCCATGCCAGGCGAGTAAACTTTGTTCGAATTTATAAACATTATCCAAATATCCGCAAAATACATCCAAATCCTCTTCGCAAATTTATACTTTAAAACAGCATCACCTTTTTTCCCTATACCTATAAACCCCCATGGAGTCTCAAAACTCGCTTCAAGATATTTAACATCGCTTCATAAATCACAGCGGCACATCTATGAATTAATTCCCTTTATTACAATTAAAATCTCCCTTCACGATCGCCTACGCGTAAGAAACTAATCAACATCCAATGAATCTTCTCCACAAACCGCTGGTAATTAATCGAATATCTATAACAATAATATTTATTTACCATTATTGTCTGCCCGCTGATCAGATCATCAAAGTATACCAAAAATCAAATTAATCCCTGTATTAAAAATAAAATCCTCCCGCCAGCATCGCGCACTGAAATAAGCTTATAAATTCAGCCGCATCGTTTTCGTTGGCTCCCCGCACATTTCGATCCGCTATGCATAATGCAACCCCGGTTCATAATTCGAACTTATTTCCGTAACTCGCGGAAATGCTCGGCTGGTCGTGCCTCGTGGGACAATAGGCGGGCCTGTTAATGATTTCATTGCCTCCCCATGGCCGAGGGGTTCAACTGGCGGCTCGTGTATTCGCAAAATATTTGCCGAGACGGCGGTGCACCTCGGAGGGAGGAAAGAAAAAGGATTTGCGAAAGCAGTGCGTACCACGTGTGCACCGTAAATCATCCGTCTGACTCCTCTAATTATAAGTACGACTATCGCCGCTATCGCATCGTCGTCGCGCATATAATAGCCGAAGGCAGAGTAACGCCGAACTTCCTCGCGATAACCGTATCTTCTCTTTCGCGAACGAGAGGAGAAGAAAGAAGCTGCACGTAGGGAAGGAAAAAGGGCTGACGGATGAATCTGCCTCGGTGACCGAGTCAATTTTCGTCCAGCAGCGATATTAAAAGGCAGGCATTAATGCTGGAATGTATTACTTGCTGGGACCTATGTGTATCAACTATTTATATTCTTGAAAAAAGGGATTGAGCGAAGAAGAGAAGTACTTTCGTTTAATCATTTATGCGAAGTATTAAAACGTGTCAAAAAAAACGTTGTGAATTAGGGAATTTTTATAAGACATTAACGTCTCATTATTTTTACAACTAATGCAGGAATTAGGTGTTGTTCTCGCGATATATGTGGATTAACTATGAACATGTATAAAAATATAATGTAGCAAAGACGGTGTGTGCATGTGGTTTAATGCAATCGTACGAATTTAAGCAATACGGATAAAAAGTAGATGGATTATAAAATCTCTTAGGTTATGACAGCAAGAAACATTCATGCATACTCTAGTGTAAGCTTGATTAATGTTATAGACAGCCCTGTGAATTACACCATAAATGAAAGAAAATGTGTAAGGAGCGATTATAAGTCGAAGTGTACATTCGATTTATTAGAAATCGATTAACGATCAATGACCGCGCTATAACGCACGAAGGGTTAAATAGCCAAGTCTAACTTCCGTTGAAACGAGAAAAATCATAGTGCAAAGGGTTAAAGTGCCTCGGCCATTTCAGTGTTAATTGGATTTCTTCTCGTGTCTTTCTCCACTTTGGTCAGATCGAATTTTTCAAGGTACTTCGAGGTGCGTTCTCGAGGAATACTTCTTCGCGATCTGCTCGCTCGCTGCTACTAGCCTTCTTGGTATCTTTATCGTGCTTGCCCGGGGACTCAACCGACGCGAGGTTGTGAAACGAGAGGCGAGATAGGCACTCTTGGAGGCACGATAAAAGTAACGCCGCGTCTTTGTTAATGTGAAATCTTATTCGGCTCGAATACTTGCGTAAGCACAAAGAAATACTCTTTCTCGAGGCGGTACATATGACGCCTTGTAAGTTCCGAGATTAATCAGAGTTTCTACAGCATTTCACAATGTTTCCGAATTCAGAGAAGCATCGTAAAAACGATTTGCAGTGAGTACGGAAGCTTACTACGCTATGACATTCGTGCAAAGCCGCTGAAAAATGCATTTTTGGAATGTAATTCAAAAACGATGTATAAGACAGTCTCATAGATGTTGCCTGAGATATATTATAGATTAAATTGTTTTTAATGTAAACGTCCCAAAACAGATTTGCGCGTAATTACAATGCATACCATTTTTTCCATACGCGCTCTTTCTGTCTTATAAAAGAAACTAACGCTACCTTATTTGTCTCAAGTAACCTGAAAAGAAGCTTCGTGTATAACCAACCTAAGTACACGCTATGAAAATTCGATTACGTACTTCATAGAAATCGCTTTAAAAAAAATCGACCAACTCCACTAGACTACGCAATACAAACCGCGTCTCGTGTTTCCTGAATCAAAGCGAAAGAGAAATAAACGTATACCAGGATCAGCATACATAAAGATTAATTCTAACAGTGTACATATTTTGTAAAGGTCGACAAATAAATACTAGAATTGCACGAAATAAAACAATAATATCGAGTGGATCTAATTCGAGAGGTTTTTAAACGATCGCGAGCGTCTTGCGGATTTGAAGTTCCGATCGTTATTTTCCGCAACGTTGAAAATGATTCCGAGGCAAGGGCCTAAAGGCCGGCCCGCCTTTCGTAGGTTTTAAAGTATTTTCGATAGCCGATATCGGTATCCGCATCATGGGTGCGCTGTCCGCCACTGGAAGATATATCGTGCGTCCCAAAATATTACTTCCCGTACATCATGTGTGTACATAGGCGCTCTATAGATATCGCGAGCCATTATCGGCGCCGCATCGATACCTAACGCCGGAACTCTAATCGCTGTTACTTCGAATGAAAATTAACTACCCCTGTCGCTCTCATCGTATAATAGTAAATCTGCGATGCTCGTTTCATGCTGAAAGTTTCGATACTACGAGTAATTCCCCTTCTGCTTTGCCCGATCGTTTCTACACGCAAACATATCGTTTCAAGTTACGCACCGCTTCTTCATGCCCTCGCACTCCCTTTACTTTTATTCAACCTCAGGCGCGCGGAGGCTCGCTTC
Source organism: Ampulex compressa (assembly GCA_038496175.1). NCBI lineage: Eukaryota > Metazoa > Arthropoda > Insecta > Hymenoptera > Ampulicidae > Ampulex > Ampulex compressa. The sequence continues at coordinate 549,363 of JBCFXI010000013.1, read as the reverse complement.
TCTATGTATATTTAGAACATCTGTACGACTTTAGTAGCTCTTTATGCACCATAAGAAAAAGTGGTACTCGAAGATTTCCTTGAAAGATGAAATCTGAGATGTGGAAAACCTTTATGTTTGTACTCTACGTCTGACACTTATGTAACGTCATTTTCTTATCGTCATTATGATCGTGGGATGAGGCTTATGTAAATTCTTTATTTATTTATCTTGCTATGAAAGCTTCCTTTAGGACATTTTTATGATTTTCTGTATTCCAAGTTGTACTGTCAAATGCGCGAAAACAGTGTTTGATGTCGAAATGTATGACGTCGTAATCGAGTTAAGTTTACTTCGTGTTTTTTATTATTAATATATCTGCATTTTGGTGAATGATATAGTGTATGTCGCGCTGTGATGCACTTAAGGTGAACACATTGAATTATTTATAACACGATCATCTAAGATGTAATTTGAGTGTAAAGTGGAAGAAAAGTAGACGCTGTATAGAAGATACTTTTGTAGTTAGAGGATAGACATGTCTTTTTCTTAACCTATTCGTTTGATGAAAGCATTTTTCACGGTACACTGAGTTTTTCATTCTACTTATCGTGCCTTTTATCGATGAAGGAAGATGGCAACTCGGTGTGACAATGTTCCATTCACCATGAGATTTTGAATCACACATTTTCACTGTCAAACTTCTCACCTTATCGATATTGCAACGTCCCGTACGAAATTAAAAAGAAAAACGCGAAATAGAAACATCGAAGACACCAGCAACTCGTTCAACGTCCGATCACTCGAAAATTTTGCTCTCAACTGATCCAGGTAAACTTATTTTCCCTAGCACCTTCCAAATGAAACCCTTGAGGTATACCGGCCTTGAATTTCGCAATTTGCTTATTCAAAACGAATATTGTGGGCCACTTTCTGTAAGCCTTTTGGGCTGCCTGGTAATAAATCAAAGCGTGAACGCATCCATTCACACGGCCGCCCGAAACGGATTTGTTAGAGGAAACAAGGATAAGTCGTACTGCGGCAGATGGGAGAAGTAATTAAAAAGTAAATAAGAAGAGAGAGAATGTGCGATGAGAGGATGTACCGAGAGAAAGATGCTATCAAAGATTCACGCGGAAAATTAAGACGATCCTGATGGGAGATTGACGATCTCTTAACCAATGATTTTACTCGCGACTTATTTTGGTGTACTGCGTATATGTAGCATCGCGAAGTGTTAGGATGGATATTAATTATTTTTGTTTGAAAAGTTAACTAAAGTATAATCCGTGATTCTTTACAATTGACTGCTGTTTACTGACTTACTTCTGTAAACGACGATTATGGCATTCGTGCAGCAAGTATAAAGGTAGCTTGAAATGTGTTGAGATTAAAAAAAAAATTATAATGAATTTTAATCGACGAGTGAAAATAGCGGCTGCAAAGACCTCGTGCAAAATAAATATAAAGAAGATTTGTATTACAATTATCTGTGACTACGACAAATTATTTTAAATATGTTAAAGGAGGAGCAACGGAATAAAGACGTAGACTAAACAAAAATTAATGCACAACCATGCAATAATATTAATTAATCTTTCAGTTAGGACAGTATAACGCATGGCATTAAACCGTGTAATACATAACTCCATATGGCGCGATACAACTTAATGCATTTATATTAATAATTAATATAATACACGAGCAGAACAAAGACAAAGTAACAATAGATTCATCGTGCAGAAGGTATCTAAGCGAAGCCATTTATTTTCTCATACATTTTCACTGTCAACCCTTTAAGTCAATGGTCACCCTCGCATCTCTCGACTTGGTTTATATCCTAACAACCTGACAATCCTTTCGTACAATCTGGTTATAAATCAATGCTTGAAAACCTGTCTATTTTGACGTTTTAAGGCGGACGCTCATTATCCGGTGCAGTTTCGAAGGGTTTAACTCGAGCATACGCAGGTATCTTCCAGTATCTTGCATAATTGTATAACCGAACCCTTCTCAACTTGATTTAGAAATTATGACAGGCAGAGGCCCACCGAGGCTGGATCACAGCCTACGCGAATCAGGTATAACGAGTAAGAGAAGGTGCGGAGGTAAACCATCGGCATTTTCTATCTACCTCGATTATCTTCCTCGCGATTATTTCGCACGCGAAGCTACGCATGCACCTAAAAACCGTTCCACACCGCTCGCAGGATGCAGATGTTGTTTTTACATATTCACGGCACTTCAAGATTCAAAGATTATCCCCCCTTTATAATCATCGCAACTTGTTTCATTTAATAGCAACTCAATTACTAACTTTCAACGGCTTGTTACGTCTAACGTTAAGTCGAATATCGAAAGTGAAAAGTTTCACATTTACCTACCGCTCGCTTTTTTTTTTCAAGGAAATCGTGAGGCTCTTGGATTACAGAGGTATAATAAACGTCTTTAATAGTAAACCTACGAAAACGGTCAAAATGACCACTCAGTGTTTTTTTTTTATTTTTATAAAAATTACCGTACTCCGCAGAGGAGCATTTTTTGAGATTTTCCGTGATTTAACCGCAGAGTGTTAATCATTCTATCGATCCCTTAACATGTCTTCTTAGTTCCCTTTTTCTTTATGGATATATTTGTTATACATAAGTATATCCAGAAGGTGACCGAAAGGTTTAGTGTTAAGCTCATCTCCATTCATAACTTACTCATCACACTGACTTACAAAAACAGCTCCTGGTATCAATACCAAATAATTATTTCCACGCTGCATAGTTCTTCCTAATTCTTGATATATATATGATAAACACCCAATATTTGTGTCCATCCCACATCGACACCGCCGTTTCGAAGCTGCGTCAACCTCGCGCCACGGATGACATCCGTGGAAGCCCGAAGTCCATGCTCCACGCTCCTTTTCCGAGCTCCTCCGCCATCTGCCGCGGCCGGAATTACGTGCTCCCGGCCCTGAAACCGTGCCTTTCAGCGGCGCTGACCTTGTATCTCGCAATATGCATATTCGTAGAATCAGGAGGCAAGCCTTTTCGGCGTCGGGCAGTAAATCAAGCCCGCGCAAATCTGTCCGGTTTGACGGGGCACCGAGGCGGAAACGGGCCCGGCCTCGGCGCAATTTCTGGGGATTTAAAGCGGCCGAAAGGGCAGGTATATCTTACCGCGTTCATTTTGCATAACCGTGCAACCCCTTGTAACCGAACCCTTCTCAGCCGGATCCTGGTGGCCTTCCACGGGATAACGCGAAACACGGTAACGCCGCCTCTGCTCTTCGACGCCCCGCGGCTCCTCGAGTCGTAAAGCCCGATCGGCGCGATTCGCTCTGCTTCAGTTACGATGAATGCCGAGGAGGCCTTCGGGAGTCTTTGCGGATTCGGGAGGCACGGCCGGCGGATCGAGCTGGCCCCGTGGCTCGAAAGCGGGTTTGCGGATGTGGCGAGGCCCGAAATCCACGTGAAATCCACCGAAACGAAGCTCCATTCTTGCCCATTTCGATGCGTGCAGCTCATTTGGTTCCGTCGTAGCCACGCACGCCGCTGGGAGGCCGCGCCGGGAGGAAACTACCAATTGATGTCAGCCTGCATCGAAATGAGCCTGCGGAAAAGAGATGGATGCTTGGATGGATGGGGTGAGAGAGGGGGGGGGAGAGGGGGTGTATTATCAGACGACGGTGGAGGGGAGGAAAAATTGCGTGCCCGTGGCCGGTGGGTGGAAAAATCGCGTGCCGTATATAGATAGATTATTTTCTCGCCGTTTTAACAACCGGTACGTTGCCCCATTTTAATCCGCGCAACCATGGAAAATCGCGGACGTAGGTGTGTAATTTTTGCGAAACAAAGGCCGCGGAGTTATCGAGCGCATAAATTTCCATGAGGGATACGACGACGATGCTCTTTCGGAATTTCACCGTCGTACCTTTCGCACGGGGAAAAACAATAATTACGTGCTAATTAATCGAAGCTCGTTACGTAAATTACGTTGCGCGGCGCGATCCTAGGGCGGGGCGGCGCTGCGCTCGTATAAATTTGTATAAATAACGCGGACTGGCCGGGCGCGGTGCCCTCATGGTGACAGAAGCGCCCAAAACCGTAATAATGATAGATGAATAAGTAGCCCGATCGGCGACCACAAAGCCGTTATTGATTTCCCCCCTCCTGATCGATGGCCTTAGCAACACTGTGTTTAGTCACATCGTGAAAACCATTACGGTCTCCATTAGTGCCTGTTTCCCTCGCGGAACAGTATCGTGCCTGGCTCACCTTATTACCTCCTGCAATCTTCCGAACTCCTGATCGCGATATTATGTTAAGCATTTTTGCCGAACTGTTTAATTATTCGCGATTACCTTACATTAACATGAAAATTCTATTTGGCCGCTGCGAGCGCGTTAAGTCGGCGCGCATAAGTGCCTCGTTATCGTCCGTTATTTAGGGGCGATGATGCCGCGCATTGACGCATAAGGACGTGGCAAAAGCAAAGTCGGCGTCCCCCTTAATTTCGTGCATCGAAGAGAAAAATGCGGCCGCGCTGAGCCTCGATAATTCCATCGGGACGCGGACCGGGAAATAAATAACTGTCCTGGGCCTGCAATTATTAATGCCGGGAGTAGCAGGTAGTTGACTCTTATCGAATTTTAATCTCCGCTCATACGCCACGGCCGATATTACGACGCATCGTTGTACGGAGGTCATTAGATTTAACCTGGGTTATTTTCACGCCGATAAGAAACTTATGCAGTCTGGGCGACTTTTTTATTCGATATCAGGCACGGAATGGTATAATCGTTCTTACGTACTACTTCCTCGCAAAGTTTTGAAAGGCACGATTTTATTAAGACGTTGTATCGCAAAGCTCGATACTTAGGTGGATAAGATTTTTCGATTTTTCTGATATCCCGTTGTTATGGTTACCATTACGATTCGACAGAAACTTCATTAATACCCTACCGGTGCAACAAAAAAGCGCGACACGTGTCTCCAAGAAGATTCTTAAAACACTCGAGCAATTAATCGAGCGAATAATAAAGTCGCTTATAATGGCGACACTTCGTACGTAATTTGCAGGAGTTTTAATTAACATATCAAAGAATGTTCGGACCTCCCCGCACAATCGGTGGTGTCTATTTGAATACCTGAAACACGTCTGTCATGGCGAACTCCTGCGTGGCCCTTCTCGTAGTGGTAGAGAATTTACATGCGGCCAACAAATATGCCCCATAAATAAATCGCCGGGCCGTAGAGCCTCGCACCATCGCCTGCTATTAACACGTTATGGTTATTTAAGTAGTGCAAATAAATAACCGACGGTTAAACGCTTTGTATTATAGCTCGCGTGGAGCTGGTATTATGACGTTACTTACGACAAGCCGCGGTTCGCTGTCTATCGGTAGCGCAACGATTTCATCCCCCTTTATCCATCAAAGAGCAAATTGTATTGTTTCTACGGCACACGGTTGTTCTGGTCCCCATATTAAAACATCCCTACATAACATAATCGTAGAACATTAATCGTATACATGCTTATCAGCGTAAGATGATGCCCCTCCGCCAATTAATATTCGTAACATCAGTTTACGTAAAACAAAAAATGATATACACCACGAAGTACTGAAAAATATTTCACGCTATTCAGCACCGATACTAGGAGTCCAAAACAATTTTTTATCACGCTCAACAAATCCGCGCAATATCGGGAAATAAAGGTGCATTTACAAATAATCCATAAATCACACGTAATATACAAATCGAGAGTTTGAAAAATAATATCCAGAATGATGAATGACAATAGGCCGTAAATACACAGAAAATTGTGAGTACTTATAACGAAGATTGATTTAACAGCACTCTCCGTTACTCTACGCTGGCACTCGCCGAGAAAAATAGTTTGCCAGTGTATTCCATGAATATCCAAGACGGCGGAGAATAAAAGAGGTACTCCTATTCAATGTATACCCCATATTAATCACATCGTTGCGCGAGAAAGGCTCTTCGAAGGCGATGCATCAAGCGTTAAATATCAAGTACGAATGTTGTGAGGCGCGTTGCACTTGTCAGGGATCAATGCTCGTTTGGTCATAGACCGGCGTGCAATAATCGTTCGCATCGCTTTTCACCACTGGTCGATCACGATACTTATCGATCCGACGTCCTAAGGTCTTCGCCTGGGAGCGTCGGATCTTCGAGGAAAGTGTGTCAGGGATGTTGGTAACAAAGGGAAGTGAAAAAAAAAGCGGACGTTCGAAGGATAGGCAGGCGTAGGTCTCGAACGTTGGAGCAGAGAAGATCAGAGGGTTTTCGTGGCAGAGTGATTGGTGGTACCCGTTAGTTTAATCATCGCGCATTAGCCGAACTACCCCTTACCCCTAAGGCCTCGCCCACTTTCACCCTCGAATTCCGTGCTGTTCGTTCCATTCGCCCTCCCCCGTCGGGTTTGTTCCGTTCTCATTCGTTTTCTCCTCTGTTTGCGATACGCGGCACCGTTTGTCACACAATTTTCTCCATGCGCTTCCGGCGGCCGAGCCGCGGCCAATTCGCCGAATTTCTGCACTCGCTTGTTTACCAGGGATTGTTTTCACTCGGCTTTCCGTCCAGCCGCGTTCGGCGGCGGATTTACAAAATGTAAACACCGAGAGATATATTTATAGACACGCGACATTTATGCGTGCACGGCACGAATGTTACGGGGAAATACGAGCGGCGCGAGATTACGAAGTAATTATGAAAGTTCTGGGAAGAATTTTTTATTCCGCGAAGAAGTGCGGTTAAATGATGATAGGTGTTATGCGGTGGTAATTTTCGCTGCTGGATTTTTTGCTCGAGGAGCAACGTCGATTGTTAAAGTAAACTTTCGCGTAATTCTTCGAATAATCGATGAGCTGATGGATGTATAAAAGTGAATTGTAAATTAGAAAGGTGTAGATTAATATATTTAATGTAATAGTGTGTATGGATTTGCAAGGAATATCGAAACGTCGTTGAACGAAATGACGAAATGTAAGATTCAGGATAAAGGTTACAAGATATTTCGAGCCTTGAATATTTCATGCGTTTTCGAGTTAATGGTAATATTCATCGGTGTGGGGTGAAGAAAGTCATACAAGAAATCGGCGAAGTTAAGGACAAAAAGAAAAGAGAAGCAGGAGGAATGATAAATGCGACAACTCCGGGATTCACTGGAAAGTTCGAAGTAAAACTTTTCGCGACTACATCTATGCGGCCATTTTTCTTTTTCGCGTATGTAATTATCGTACAGAACTGACCAAAACTCTTTCGTTTAAAGCAGTATATTTATTACCGTACGACCGTGGAATTTCGAATTAAAATGGTACCCGTTTAAATCTTCCTTCTTGTTAAAGCAATTTAACATCACGCTCAGTTTGACAACGACGACCGCGGACATTATTAACGTCTTCATGATAATTTTACAAGCAAAAATCTCGATGAGCCCTTATCGAGCCCTCGTATTATTTTTACAATGTATTACTTCAACATTAGAAATATAACTAATACTTCGATGCCCGAATTTGTCCTCTTCCACGAGAGATATATCCACTTCTATAAATTACCAGTACATATCATTTCTATTAAAATTCTTAAAAAAAAAACCTGTACTTTAACGTAAACAGTGATTACAAATATTACTTACGAAAACTGTTTTTCTAACTCCTTATCATCGTTGCATTAACGTCACACGGCCAGCTTTGCTCCGCTAACATTCTAACGCACCTTGGTAATCGCATTACGTGAAGAATGGTAGGCCATTTCTGTAATTCGTTAACCTCCCTCATTAAAGACGTTAATAACGGACAATAGTATATTAATTGCGCATAATAATACGTTCGGCCCGGACGAAACCGGGATCCGCTTTGGACGTGGGATATCTTCCGCGGGGATTACAAGTATTCATAGAAGGAGGAAGGCCCGAAGGGGAACGCCACGGGAAAAGGATGAGAAACGGAGGCAGGGAAGGACGGAGAAAAGAGCGTCATCTGTTGGTTCACAATTCTCTTTTGGCCATAGCCTCGGCGCGAGCAGGGGAAGAAAAATGGTCTCCTCGGATTTTCGACCGGTATCAAAGTAGCCCCCGCCTTACCGCGGCCTCTCCTCCGAGCGTACGTTGTTTTTATAAAAATCGTGGGCCCCCTAAAAATGGAAAAATGGCCGCGCGGCGTTCCCGAAGAAATGCCTGGCGATCTACGGTTAGTTCCTGCAACGATTAATCCTCCCCGTCCTCAAAATTGCGACCCTCGATATCTTTCCGCGAGTAATCCCCTGCCCAATGCGCCCGCCATTTATAAGCCGCGCAAGTATTTACCCAAATTATTATGTTCCCTTCCGCATTATCTCGGCCGCGCGATCTTTACTAGATTCCTTAAAGCGCGGGGATATTTGCAACTGGTCACCGGTTTTGAGCGCCAATGAAGTAAGGATAATGATACTCCTTCCCGTACACCCTAGCTTCGTGGAAAGACCCGAGGTAGAACTACTGTACAGCTCCTATATTAGTAGCCCTAAAACACCCAGGCCCCGAAGAATACACGTTTATCGCTCGCACACCGTTTAATATACGACATGCTCTCGCGCGGAATTTAATACAGCGATATAATATCACACCGGACGCGTAATCCAAATAAATTTTCAACCCGGAAAAGATTCGTTTGTTCTACCCCGGGAACAATGGAAAACCGTTAACCACGGGGAATGGCGCGACGCGAAATATTTAGTTCACCGTTACACGCTGGTTCTGCAAGGGCCTACGAGCCATGCGAGAGGAAGGTTGGTTGCCTGGAGGAACAAGCGGGACAATTAAACGGACGATCTCGAACTACTCGCGCCCGAAAGGGCGGCCAGGAAAAATCGGCAAAAAATCGAGGCACGGCGCGATACATCGCGGGGTTGGTTTTTCCCGGTGTCGAAACTCGGAGAGCAGCGCATCCGCCCTGGCGGCAACGAAAAGACCAGGGCGATGAGGGCGAGAGAAGGAGGGTAGGGCAGAGGGCGAGGGAAAGAGAGAGAGAGAGGGAGGGAGGGAGAGGGGTAAAGAGATAGAGAGAGGAGAAGGAGGGTGCCCCGGGTTACTCGCTCGCGTCCCGGCGCGCAACAAAAGCGTGATAAATTGAGTACATTAATTCGCATTTTACCTTTGTTTGCGTTATGGAATACAATATTAAATGGAATGGGCGCACAATAGATAATGTTGGGCGCCATCATTTACGCGGTAGCGTCAGGCGGACGAAAGCGGGACGTTCCTTAGGCGGTTTGGTGCGTTGCACGAAATTATTCGCGGTCGGCCGTATCCGTGTTTGCCGGCCTCCCCTCCTCTTTCGTGATAAGGTGGATTTAACCCCTTAACCCAACGACTTTGAACACCAGGACACTCGGACGTCCCGCATTTTAACATGCCGTGCTGCAATTTGACGTATTCTCGCGCGGAACTGGTGGAGAATGTTTGATAAAAAACGAGCGACTAGTTTTTGGTAGATAATATATTAATTTTACGCACAGAGCGGCGTTTTCTTATAAAGAAACTGGCACTGGTTGCACTTCTTTCGGGTTTTTAAGATACTGACTATGCATTTTTCTGCGCGAAACTCGATGCACCGATAGATTGAAAGTCGAAAAGCTAGAGGTTAGTGTGCTAATACGATGCGCAAAGTGTTTCTAGGGCGAAAGTTACAAATGTCTGTATTATTGTTCCCAAGTTATAAAATAGCAGTGAATTACTAACACGATTTAATTTGAAAAGAAAGATAGAAATATCAAATAAACGAATATGGTCGCTAAAGGTTATAAACATCATTCGTGCCAATCGCAATTTTGAAATGTGACAAAGTATTAATAACAGCTACCAACTAAAGGTACTTTTAGAATATCAAAATTATTCGCAACCTCAAACAGTGTAATCGAGCTCAATATTCGAATAAAATTCTAAATCTCCAAATACTACTTCTCGCTTTTTCTCCAACATTCAAAAACATCCACTTATAAACAATTTAACGATTTCGCGCGCTAAACTTTCAGCATACGGCGTCCAACACGGTTTAATATAAGTCCACATATTGGCGTGGAAGGACAAACGTGCGGCGGCCGAAGATACGATGCGTGTCATTACCAAGAATATTAAAGGAGCAGCCGCCTAATGAGGAATCGATACATCCTGCATGATTCATCGATGGTCTCCCTCTGACACCATCGAGGATCGTAGGCCAGGGGTTAATTGCGAGCGAGTTACTTTCGCGCATTGCTCGCATTCTCGTTGCTTTATCGAGAAGTTACGGATCTCTGGTCCAGGCCGGATAGCGTTTCCGCTCCATGTCTGCTTTCGGAGCTCAAGGTCCATGGTACTCGCCCGCTACAGATGGTGTTGGCAGGCCTGGGTGACGCATGGATTCGATTTCTGGGAGCTCGTGATTCCGCTCGGTTAGCCCCGCGTCACTCCCAGCAAACCCCATTACCCGCCCCCGGCTCCGCAGCCGCCGCCAACGCCACCATCGCCGCCCCATCCGCCCGGTGTCGTGGAATCTGGACTCCGGCGTAGCTCAGCTACCGTCTACACCTAACTCGCGCGTGAACGCCGAATCCGCTGCGAATCCACTGCACGATAGTCGAGAGTACGAAGGTGATTTCCGGGAAATAGATGCGACAGCCGATTCTCGTGGTTGATGGACCGTGACGGAGGATATTTACACCGAAAAATTTCAGACCTCCTCGATGGTATTTTATCGTATGTAGCTAGAAATGAGGCGAACGTGGGCCGAGTAATTGTTTGCATCGCGATGCCTGGTTTTTTTTTTTATCGACGCATGGTTTGAAGAAAAATATAGGGGGTTGCGATGTGTAGTATCGTGGTACTATGATGAGCAGGAATGAATTCGGTGTGAATTTACTGCACGATAGTCGAGAGTGCGAAGGTGATTTCGGGGGAATAGATGCGAGAGTCGATTCGCATGGTTGATGGACCGTGACAAAGGATATTCACGCCAAAAAATTTCAGATCTTCTCGATGGTATGTGTATGTATGTGTAGGTGGAAATGAGGGTAGAGATAAATGTAGGGTAAACATTGTGCAAGTAATTATTTGTTGGGCAATGTCGGTTTTTTTTTTATCGTTCAGTTGTAAGAAAAATGTAGACGCTTACGTTGTTATGGGATGATGCTATTACGGATATTAGTATTATATTACAACGAACACGAATAAACTCGGTGCGAATCCATTGCACAATATTCGAAGGAACGAAAGGAATTTTTGCAAAGGGAATGCGCCTGTCAATCCTCACGGTTGATGGTCCGTGCGAAGGAATACATGTCGAAGTTTCAAATTTTTGCAGTGGAATTTTAATACATGATTGCAGAGGGAAAGGTAGGTAAAGATGGCCCAAGCAATTATTTCAGCAGCGCGGTTATATTCATAAAAGTAGCGAATGCGATCATTTCTCGATAGCATACACCTAATTGCATAATTTTATGAAAGTTGGGAATAGTTACGTTGTGTTGTTAAGCTGATTTTTGTAGAAAAATGTGTCTGTCAATTCGCGTTTGATGAATCGTATCAAAACATACACGAATAGGTACGTTTCAGATTTGCCATGTGTGCACACAATTTTATGTGAAACGTGAGATAACGTGGTCAAAGTAACTCTTTCTGTTGCACGGTTATAATTTTAACAGGATACATTGCAACATTGCGACTGTTTTTTGATATTATACCAACCTATAATTTTGCAAGGGATAAAGGTAATTACGTTATGATACGATAGCATTATGAAGATGATGGCGTTACGGGTTTGGGCCAACGACTGTAAGAGAGATAGTCGTAGAAATGAAGGTAATTTTCGTCAAAGAAACACGCCTGCCAATCCTCACGGTTTATGGACCATGGAAAAGAATACTGTGTTTCAGATTTCCACGAATGTATCTTTACACATACTTATCAAGCAAAAGAAACGTGCACAGTAGAAGTTCCTTCGTGGCACAAATGTGAGTTTTTGTGCAATGAGACATATATAATTTAGATAAATGCGTCTACCTTATGTATGTTTATTGAAATTGCTTTCTATAAAGTCTAAAAAATGCACGTGACACTCTATGCTACTTCGTGCCATTATCTATACTTTATCGAACAAGCGATATCAGTAAAGGTTTACTGCTTTTATATTCTGAATTTCTTTCTACTCTTAGAGACGTTATACAATACAATCGTACAATACTGTAACCGTTAAAACGAGAGAAAAAACGTGCCAAAAGTTAAAGTACAGAGTATTAAAGTAGCTCTAAAAGAAAACCTTGTTAAAACGTAATCAAAGTTAAACTGAAAAATCGTTGAGTGCACGTCAAACTTACACGAATGGTTGCTTTTTGATTGTCACGAAAACAAACAGGAATGTGACATACCAGAGATAATACCGCCAGTCGACAAACTCTGGCGGTATGAACGAATCAACTGAACTTTTGGGAGCTATCGATTATCAGCCCACTTCCCACAATTCTCCGTGCTCCAGGGTACTCTGCCTCTTTCACCTACTGCCTGTGCAGCCCCACCGACATTCATTAGCTCCGTCAATGGTGGAGTAATTTAATTTCTTGCAGGATTTGAGGAATGTTAATGAAAACAGGACAGGCATCCCTGTATCAATTTCTGATTAAACTTGGTAGCGGTTCGCCCATCATGGGGTTACGGCCACCTCCGCGATCGATGCTTCCTTCTCTCCAGCTACTTTCCCATGGCATGCCGATACTCAATTAAGCAAACTTTCTTAAGGACGAACTTCTCGTGATTCGGAATACATCACAAATTCCGTACAGCGTGCCTCAACCAAAACCCAATAGCTCCTAATAATATTAATCAACAGCTATAAATAATACTAATGGAAATAATCCAATGAAATATAAGAAAATAAACTACGCGCTGCACCTCTTTGACTCCACTAACTACCAGAGTTTAAATATTTTTTCTTATACATAATTTAATCAATCCTCTACATAACACGTAGTATTACCACCCTATTCTAAACCTCAGAAATACAAGTATAATATATACTTTGAGAATATAATGTGTATTATCATAATCGATTTACGGTGAAAAATAGAATGTCGATGATTACAAATGAAGTCGTCATCTCCAGCAATGCGCAGTATTAAGTAAAACCTCCTCAAGACTCTGTCTTTATTCGTAACGCGATTTACGAGGCGAGAAGAATAGGAGCACTACATCAGACAATATCGATGAAGCGATTAATCGAACTCCTGTAGGCAGCTTTCTTTTAAGGGGTTCAAAGGGAAGGCACCATTCCCTGTTACGTCGAGGATCCGAATGCAGCGGCATTCATCGGGGCATTTGCGAGACTATTCGACGATATGTCCAATGGGCAGAAGGCTACGGATATCGCTTTGCACGTTGATGTCCGGTGGTGTGAGCACGAGCCCAGATCAGCGATGGCATGGCTCGATGCTGGATGCTCGGAGAGGGTGGAACAAGGATGGGGGCACCCGCTCACCCCGGTAATGGAATACCTTCGCTGGAGGAACGCAATCACGCTGATGTTTCGGAACCCCAAGGCTGCCACGAGGGATTTCTCCGCTCATGAGCAGATCAGGCTTGCGTGCTACTCCTCCTCTGTCTCTTTTATTCCCAAGCCCACCCTCCGATCTCGTTTCTACGAATCCAGCTCCCTCCTCCTGCTCCTCCTCCCTTTGGGGCTGTCAATCAACGATATCATTCGAAGGCCACTTTTTTTTTGCGAAACGCGCCTTTGATCCAATTACCCATGCCTGCTTTCGCGCCTCGATACGATCGTCCTGCCTTTGAATGGACACTGTGTGAGATTATATTTTCGCGCTTTCACGAAGAGTTCTGTCACTTTGAGGCGATCGACGCTTTACTTTACGGGTTTTGGAGTTTGATAAGTGCGATACAATTTTGGTGTAGGTGTTATTGAATGGTTCCCTTTTTTAGAGGTTTTGTACATTGCGTCTGGTTGAGGTATAAGTATTTTTTAAAGATTTATGAAAGGTTTCTAGGGGTGAAGGGGTTAAAGTAGATCTTTAACTAAGCGGTGTATAGTTCTATATGAATAAACCAGGGGCCAACGCGTAGAATTTAAAGCCATTTATAAAGAGCAAAATGTTACTTTACATCTTCCACGATCTAAACGTTTTCTTCATTTCGATACCTGCTCTATTCATACAACAATCCTAACTTTTATACAATCTTCCGCTAGAAAATCAAAGAGAATATCGATTATAATCATCAATCATTCACTCAGCACAATCCTCACTTCCTATTACAACGATTCATAAATCCCGGAAAAAACACGAATGCACGTAAAATCTCCCTCGCCTCACCGCCGGCTCTTAGAGGTTCGATTTTTCATCGCCGAAATATCGATAATATCTCGAGGTGTGCCCTCCTTATTCCTAATTCCACAGTGGCATTCCTCTACGGCGGGCCACGTGACCAGCGTACTTTTCCGTACGGCCTTTGCATACCAAAAATTACACCTCGTAATTCCGCACTCCGGCGGGTCGTTCGGAGTCCCCCCCAGGAGCGACATAACCCGACTGTCCCCGAGGCGCCCGCGCCTCGAACCGGAAAATCTCCCCGGCTAAGTCCCCGGCAAAGTTATGAATTCTTTCGAAAATCTTGGTGGTGATCCTTCGAAGTTGAGCACTCGACGGGGATCAAAGAACTTGGCGGTGGCAGCGGCTGCTGCGTGGGGTGGAAAGGGGTGGATCAAGCCGCTTTAGGATGAAGCCTCCGAGCTTCGGCCCCGCGGGGGGAGAGAGAGAGAGAGGAGATGGCGGAGGCTGAGTCGAGGAGGGAGCCGGGCATAAGACGGGGGTTTTTCGGTGAGAAGAGGGACACCGCGTGGCCCGGGAGGGGTACGGCGTGGTAGGGGCTGAGAGAATCGTGGAGTTTGAGACGACGTCGTGGAAGAAAGGGGAAGGAGCGGTGAGCAAGCAACGCGGAATACAAAGCAGCGGTCGAATGGCGGCGAGGGCGAGAGGGAGGCGGACCGGCCGACTGCGGCGGGGGTAGCCGTGGATAGCGTCTACCAAAAGAAGAGAGAGAGACCCCCTACCGCCTATTCAAACCGCGCTTGAGTTATTGCCACGGATAATCTGTAAATATATTTATTTTGATTTTCTACACAACACGGTTTTATTTCGTCGTTTCACGTGCCTTCTTATTTCCTTGCCTCCACGGACCTCTCTCTCTCTCTCTTGCTCTCTTTACAGCGAAGGTGATCGGTAAGTGTGCTTCTAATTTGGGATTATAAATGGCTCTAGTGCATATTTTTCGAAGGTAAACCAGAAAAATGATTCGATTTGACACGGCCTTGAATCGGTTTATCTCGACTCTCCGTGGAGTGAATGTGCGCTTCGCAAAAATTCCGGGATGCTTTTAACGCGTTATTTATAGGGATTTCTGTATGTACGCGTTATGCGTATGCAGTTCTATATACATGTTTTATGTATAGAAGCTGGAGGTTAAAAACTCTGTAATTTACTTTATCACTGGTTGGGAGGTTTCATATTAAAATACATCGATCTTCTAAGAACGTGTTACGCCGTATTGGACTACAATTTTATACTTGTTTTATATCGATACTTAATCCTTGAGAATTCCTGTGACTAAAAATATCTTTTAATATCGGGTAATAAAGGAGAATGAAAAATAGAAATTTGATTTGTCTTATTTTTGGTTATTCGCAACTCTAAGCTTTGTCCAAAGTAGAAACTTAATTATTAATATTCACCACGGAGATAGATTTTTTTCATGCAAAGTTTTTTTATACGCTACGTTGTTTCTGGATGAATATTATTAAAATAAATTTTGCTCTCTCTGTGTTATATAGTCGTTGTTTTTATAATTACACCTACGTTTATACTATATTCGTCAACTTCTTGGATTTATGCTACATGTGAAAATGTCTTCTGCTTTATTACAATGCAAAACGATAGTTATTCTATTATCCCTTCAAATGCTCGAAAGTCTCTAATTCCTCATATCTCAATATCGATAGTTAAAAATCCTCCAATAGTATTCACTTAATTCAATCTAATCGTACATAATCCCCATGTACACTTCACAAACATTCTAATCGTAACGAACTTAATTATCCTTAAAAAAAACATACTTCCATTTAAAAACCACTCTAAAAAACCAACTCACTTTCCCTACGTTCAAAGTACGCTACAACAGTCCTCACACAAACCTCCTAGATCCTCATCCAGCTTTTCAATACACCATCTCAAACACTAATCATACAAACCCCAACATAGTAATACAAATAAACTCGATTATCCTTTCAAAATCCATAATAACATTAAAAAACCATTTTCAAGCAGCATTTCATATTGGAAGCACGATATACATCAGTCCTATAAACATCCTTGATCTCCCAGCAGTCTCTGAGTCCGCCATTTCTTAGTATCGATGATTGAAAAGGGGTGTCCCGCCCCACGGAAGATTTCTCGATCATTGATATCACTCAAAGAAACCTTGGGTTTATCGCTCGCGTTGTTCCCGTATTTGGGCAGTACGGACGCGAGAGGATGCCCAAAGTTTTCGTAGGGCGGTACGTCGCGCAGAGACAGGGGAGAGAAGGTCGAATCGAGGACGGGGGGATGAACGGAGGCGACCAAACCGAGGGCCACGAGGGAGTAGCGGCCAGAAAGGAGGCAGAGGGAGAGAAGAGAGGAACGAAGGCCGCCATATCAGTCTTGCTTGCGCCGACAGTTCGTCATTTGTCACTGTCGTGCCCATTAATAACTCCACCATCCTGTCACTGTGGATAATACGAGTAGGTCTCCGCGCTTGGGCTGTTGTAGCTGTTGGCTTTGGTAGGGGTGGCGTTCCGTTCAATTCAGTTCGGCTCAAGGGGTCCGCAGGACGGATTGGAAAAGCATGCCGTTAAGGGGATGTCATTCTCGTCAAAGCGACATGGCGCTCGATCTCAGCGTCCATCTTGCTTACGATTTGTAAGAGCATTTTTCCTCATAAACGCGACAACTCTTCCCTACTGGAGGCGGCGGAGCGAATTTTTTTTTCTAATCCCCGATGCGCGCAGGATGCGCAGAGAACTGCATTAGACCTCGTTTTTTTAATAATCTAATACCTGTGAGGAATACAAATTTATCACCGAGATATTTGGGTCTCGCTTATCTCGAGCATTATCATCCTCATCCTTTGAAAGAGCTTCGGATCGGAGCGTGTCTCGTACGTAACGATAATAAAACGATAGCTCGCGGGCATAGAAGAGCAAAGGATTTTCGCGCCCACACTGGCATTTGCAATTCCATTTAAGTACTTGGGCAAAATTAAAAACCGGGGCCTCCGCAGTGCGGTGCGAGCCTACGGTATAAAAAAATTTGCGAAAGCTCTTCCATCACACTTGCCCGCCAAACTGTCTCGCTGGAGTTTTTATTGTGTCCGAATTGCGAAAGGTACGGAGAGTTATTGTGAAAGCACCAACATGTGGACGTTAACACCGCGAGAGCTCGTTTGGTGCAGACGATGGGCATGGGGCGAAGAGAGGCGCGAAAGGGGAGAGCGCAGCTTGTTGGTATTATATAAGCGTGCGCGACGAGCGGCCATTTCAAAAATGGAAAAAAAAGGGGATAGGAGAAAAAGAGGTTGCGTCCTGGGCCCTCCGTGATGCCACTGCCGACACGGCTTTTTAATTAGAGCCGGCAGCGCACCAGCACCTGACATCCAGTACCGCCGACCCCTTCATCAAAGTATCATTCTCGTTTCCTCGAATTTCAGCAAGAATTGCTCGCAGCCTCCTGAAAAAAGGAGCACACACTGCCCGTTAAGTCCCCGGTTGGGTATTAATAGCCCCCAGTTTTAATAACGAGAGCGCCTCGTAATCGGCCGATTCGGTTCTCCGCTTTCCCGGCCGATAGGTAGAATGAACTATCGCCCTGGTTACGACTTAATGATCACGATCGAAGCCAGTTTTCTCCTTATTCGGCCCCTATAGACGCCTCTCGCGAGTAATAACGCTTTCTTCCGCTTTCTTTCGCGGGCAAGTGCGCGAACCGATCGCGATTACGGATATTCCGCTTTACCTCTGGCTATTTAATTAATAAGCGATCATTTGCGCCCGGTTTTGGCGTCGTTATGTTCCCTGCAGAGTGATTTTCGTTGTATCGCGCTCGATATGAAGGAGCGGAGCCAGCCTGCGAGGCCCCAACGCGATTATTCTTTGAGCGTCAAAGGCGGCCGGTTGCAAGCTTCTGACGCCGCAGTAAAGATCAAGGACGGTTCAGCCGTGAGAAGGTGAATTTCAGCTTCACGCTGTGAGAAAACCGATTCGTACACACGGAGACAGCCTTCATTTCCTGGACTAGGAATACGTAAAGGAAGGCCATAAATCGCGCCAAGGTCACTGACTCCGAGATGCTTTCAGTTTCCCTTTCCTTTTCCTCTTCCTCCTCGGGGATTGTTGTGCGTATCTGGTTTAGCGCAACCTGGCTGAGGAGCACCCTTGCCCCCACGTCCTTTGCCCATTGCAGCTTCGTCTAGAGCACGAGGACGGTTGCAACGGTGAGTCCAGCTTTGCGCGTGCATTGTATACGTGCTTCTTCTGCGGTCTTTTGGGTTACGGATGTATATTATTAATGATTCGTTTTTGTTTGAATCTTAAATGATTTCGAATTAAGAGATGGAATTAATCGCAAGTCTGATTATTTGTGTATATACGTATATGCTGTTGCAAATTCAGCGGATCAATATTTATCTTAAATGATGCACTTTAAGTTAAATTATGCCAGAAGTTAAATAAAATGACAACTAATACAGATATTTGTATATTTATATCGTTGAAAGTTGGGTTCGAGTTTTGTCCATTGGCTTTATCGAATAATTCGATGTCCATCTAATGTAAGTCCTCTAAACAAAAGCTGTGGACCTTTATTGAGTTATAAAAAATATGTTTGTTACATGCATTATTTGAGAATACACTCGTTTTCCATATGACGCGTTAAATTATTTACAACAAATGTACGAATCTTTTTTCGTTTAATAATAAAATGATTTGACGCAACTTTTCTGAAGAAGCATCACAAGGTTGTTATAAACACTTATGAAAATAAACACTTGTTCTGAGCACTTCACTTAAGTAGATCAAAACTGCTTATCGTAGATGGAGGGATCATAAAAATGTTTTTATATTAAGAATCAAGGAGAAATATCGAAGGGGTAGAATGATTGAAACGTGAAACTTAGCCGGAAGGGAAATGCTCGGGGGGCACAAACGCGCTGAAAGGAAAACAGGAAGTGCGGGCGAGAGAATCATAGAACTTACGGCTGGGGGACGAGTTATCGAAAAGTCGCTATAGAGATGTGCAATGGGTGAGCACATTGCGTGACGTGCAAGCTCAGAATAAAAAAAAAAAAAAGGAACCTGAAGCGCGATTTATCAAAGGCCCTCGTCGAATAGTTGGCGGCCGTCGAATTGTCGACGTTGCAAAAAAGTTTGGTCCTATCCGTTTCCGATTTTACATCGAGCTCGAATTCAGAAATTCGATCGTTTTAATCCCTCGCCTCGTGTTTCTTTTCATGCATGCACGAGTCAGAGTTAAGGTACGACAAAATTGCAGCTTCACATTTTTTTTGCCACATTCTTCATAACTTAAGTATTCGATATTTATTAGTATTAATACAAAAATATAGCACAAGGTGTATAAATATTTATTGGAAAGCTTTATATATCAATAGTTAAGTGTACAATGTAACTTATTGTTTAATCTATAGCAGTAAAATTAGTAGATTGTTGTATTTCCATAGTTTAATTAAAGTATATTTATACAATATATTAAGTGACTGTACTTTCGTGGTTTAGGTATTAACAGGATACAATCAGACGTAATTAAACATCGCGGAAAATATTTAAAACACTCTCTCAAATCTTACTGCGATTATTCGCTCAAGACCTAGATATTACTTCAAGATGCTTATTTTCTATAAAAAAAAATCGAGGACTTCACTAAAGAGTTTTTTTTCCTCCTAAGTATAGACACCTACACAAGTTACAATGACATACGATCCTTCACAAACAACCAGATCAAGCATCCGCTCAAAAAACTAATTCGAAACACTCAAAATACTAAACAAGATCACCCTTCGCGCAATATATTTTAACCACCAAGATCTGCACGAATAACATACACCAATCAAACTCGACCAAAGTGTCTCCGAGTATCGAATTCTACGCGACAAGTTTGTCATACGAAAAGCATTTTCAACGGCAACTAAAAAAATCACTGCATCGTACAACTTCGTTCACGAACCAGGAGAAAATGGCCGCCAAACAAGAAGTAGTTACGTGCACCAGACTCAGAATAGAAATTCTTCTTTCCCAAATTTACCAACCGCAGCTCCACGGCTGCGGATTACTTCATCAGGGCCGGCGATTTCCTTGAAATTTTCGCTGTTTTTCCAAGGGTGGCTTGCGGGATCGGAGAAGTGATGTAGGATAGATTCATCGGGCCGTGTAGCGCGGGAGGCCCCCCGTCGATCCGACGTTTCGTTCGGCCGCGACGCGGAAGCGAAGGGAAATAAATTACACAGCAGCGTCCAGCGGCTGCGTCTGCTCGCTTCACCCTGCGGAGGCCTCCAAGAACTCCCCACGTCTCTCCCCCTCTTCCTCCTTCCTCTTCACGGTTCATCCGGGCCCCCTCCCTCCTCCTCTTCCATGACAACCACCCACCCAAGGCTCGTTTCTCTCCATCGCCTCCTCGAGTCTCGCTCCGACGATCCGACCGTTATTAATACTTTTTAATTTCCAGCCGATCTTAACGTTTCTCTCCTCCGCGGTGGTACCGCAAGAATAAATTACCCGATTGGGGCATATTCCTCGGGATTTTTTTCAGCCGGCTTTCCCTGCTCCTCTCCTCTAAGGACGTGACCCCGTCGCCGTGCATCGCAAGTAGCCACGCGAAACAAATCGGCCGCTCGTAAAATCTCGTGATACGGAGTCGCGAGAGCGTGGATGCCGACTCTGGATGTTGGTAAAAAAAATTAATGGAAATTGCACGGTATATATATATATATATATAGAAGAGTGTGTATCTCTTTTTATACTTACACGAGATTGCGTGGAAATCTCGATGTGGCGCGAGATTCGATGTAGGACTACTATTGAGCTTTCTATATAGTGTTTTTCGACGAGGTTGTTTTTTTTATATGGAATATACGTAGAAGGGTGATCCCGGGTATGGGACACGCGTGGCTTTTTCTTGTGTAGAGACGAGGACCGGGGATGTCACTTACTTTCGGCGATTTGCAACGCTGTCATTAAGATCTCATTATTTAAATTCGACTTTTGCATACTTAATCGCCTTGCCTAACTCCGTAACAGCGCGTATAACTACTATATACGAAGTGCTACAGAGATAAAGCATAATATCGCGATTCCTGGCAACGTAATGATGATGACCGGCTTGCTCCCGCGTGGATAGCTGGGTAACGCTACGCTGGATACATAATATGCGTAATGTGAAAAGAGCCCATTTTGTACTTACCAGCAGCAAGGGCAAGCAAAACAACTGGTTGGTAAATTCATGTTATCAGTGTTAAGGAGATGATGCTTCGGGAAACGATGAAAGCGCCCGGAATGAAGTTACTATTCGAAAGTGGTGCGTACGCGTAACTCTTGTCGAATATCAAGTACGTTCGGCGGCTAAAAACATTGAACCGCTGTGGTACAGCGTGTCGGACAACTGCTAACCAACGTCTCTCGATGCTGGTGATATCGATCTCAAATTTCCTGGCAGTAGCGCCATGAGCCTTGGATGACGCGCTTAGAATATTAATCGTGACTGGGAACTGATATCTAGTTCCTTCGTGAAATCGGATGTACGCTCATCCGTTGACGAGGGGGATGTTAAATTTAGAAATAATGCTTGTTAAAGGGAGCTGCGTTAACTTGGAGTATCGTGATCGTGGACATAATTAGGTAGCTCGGATGTAAGGATGGATAATTTCATACATAAGGGTTATAAAAATCTCTTCGTGGTAATCCTGTGCATCTTAAATGTAAACTGTTCTTTTTGGTATGCTCGAGTATCACTGGATATAACGTAGGATTAATTTGATCTATTGAGCAAGTGAAATAAAGTAACGGAAATTGTGCTTTGTTATAATGTTTCGTTCTTCATTAGGAGGACTTTTTAATGAAGGATGAAACGTTATAGAAAAGGATTATTTCCGTTTGTTTGTTTCACTTGTTCGATCATAGATCAAATTAACACTATGTTATATTTAAACGTAAATGATGGTACTAGATTTATAAGTATTAGCTATGGAGCTTAAAATGTAATCGTACCGCGAACAAC
The DNA here is from genome assembly GCA_038496175.1 of Ampulex compressa. NCBI lineage: Eukaryota > Metazoa > Arthropoda > Insecta > Hymenoptera > Ampulicidae > Ampulex > Ampulex compressa. The sequence goes on along the minus strand of JBCFXI010000013.1, from coordinate 527,035 downwards.
TGACTTCGTGAAATCGAAGTTATAATAATTTGATGTTTATTGCAGGTATTAACAATATGAAAAAAAAACTAAGCAATGATCACTCAGTAAGCTTGAGACATAGTAATCAGAGCGTTATTCCTGCTTCTTCATAAACGTTCGTTATAGCACAATTGGAATTACATAGTTGTACAGAAATATCATAAATTCAAGTTAGGACAAAACAATAATAATAATAAAGAAATCCAGTTCAGTTACCCCAATGTCCAATTTTTTCCACGCCTTTTTTCTCGATATGACTTAATTCACCACCTAATATTCCAGATTTTCTCTTTCATTTCCTCCTAAATTCTAATAAACCTCAATTATTGACGCAATGGTAGATTAAAATTATTGACATTCTCACGCGCAATGTCGTTCCGACGACTGAAATTTTAACTCCATAACCAGATGGATCAATTATTAAGCGAGAAAAACAATTACCTGCTAAGACCATATCGACGAGTTGTCTTAACTAATAAACCTTTAAACGGCGCCAAAGAAATAAGTTGCAAAAGGTGACAAGGCGAAGCTAACCTTTTGGAATAAAAATTAACGTTTTGGCGAAATTGTAAGAATTAACAGGTACAGCGCGAGCAGAGAAATAAATTCGTTACTTTACAGCTTTCCGTGGACGATCCTGTCGCTATTTAAAATAGATATCACGGCTGATCCTCTTACGACACACGCGCGCGCGAGGACGTGCGTGACACTCGTCGTTCAAAAAATTGTGTTTGTTGGCCCTGCGTCGAGTCAACAGCTTTCAAGCGCCGTCTTACGACACACAATCAGTTTCCTTTGCCGCGCGCACGGCCACCGCGGACAGTAATTAATAGTCCTTCCTGCCTCGAAGAAAGTACGTTTCGCGCTTTGCGCGGCCGAAACTCAAGCGCGGATCTTCCTCGGTGGAGGGGAATATATTATCGCGCCTGTAAGAGAAAGAAAACTCGTGGATAAGCGCACTCGTGTGATCCGCGCCAACGAGATTAATCTGCGTGGGTGTGCATTCATCAACTTCATGTCTTTGTTTCGCGCCGCGGCATGCCGGAAGATAATCTCGCCGAAACAGAAATCAATGCTGTACTCGGGTTAATCACTTTATCGTGGAAGTTCGGAAATAATTAGAAGTCACGGCGCAGGGCGATAATTTATCAAGAGGATCTAATCCATGGTGACACTCAATGCTTTAAGTGCACAGGGTATTTTACAAGTTCTGCAAAATAGCTTAACTCCAGAACTCTAACGACTTGTAGTAGTTGTGTAGAAAAACTAGAGGTTTCGTGAAATTTAAAGTGCTTCTTTTTAGAATTGCACGAGACTCTTCTTTGTGGAGCTGTAACTATATATGGACCGTTTACTTTGAAAGTGGTGTAAGTCCATTTTATCTTGTTTCGAGAAAATTAAAGGTTAGCATATTTGTCGATCAAAAAATATCGGTTAATATTACCGAGTGTGGGAATATTTCTACTTGTATATTGTACAAATGTAAAAAGCAGTAGCCACTGATCTTACCACCTGTCTATCAAAATTGGACTTACACCACTTTCATAATTAATGGCTATGCAGCTTCTTTTATCGGCCGATATTAAATTGAACAAAGCGTTAGTATTTGTTGAGGTATTAAATTAAACTAGTTATAAACAAAAAGTTTACACTCAATTAAGCATAAATCACGTGATATCTCTTTATTTTTTTTTGGAATGGATTTACATCACTTTCAAAATAAACGGTCCATATTTATACCGCATTTATAGGCTAGAATTATATTTAATACACTACTTACACGACTTACTCGTAAAATACATTACGCATATTCGTCGCAAATCCTCACAAAACAACCACACTCCTCACGGTCCTTTTCCATTTTCCCAGAAACCCCACGAAGTCGTTCATACACTTGTCACAATATTGTGATACTGGAACGTCAAATTATGCCAGTATTGCGATCCACATTCGGCGCAACGCGATCACTCGTCACGTCTTTCACCCCGCGTAATCGCGACAATAACACTGCAACCCTCGCCCGTGAAATTTATGGCCCCGGCAGTACGCGATCCAAAGAGATACGGACCGATGCAAAACGGCCCAAATTAGTCCGCGATCCGTGGCATTCGCCGGGCATAGAATCTTCCCTGGGGAGAGTTCAACATTGTATTAAAATCCGGGGAACCAGCGGCGAGTTAGAAGACAATACATGATTTAGCTCCGTCCGCTGATGAACGTCCGTAGAACGTCGGGACCGCGTGCAGGCGCATCCATCAACTTGATGTCTTTGTTCTTGGAGTTCTCCCGACGTTCCTCGACGAGAGAGAGAGAGAGCGAGAGAGCGAGAGAGAGAGACAGACGGATAGAGAGCGAGGGGGGAGGGGGTAGATGGAAAAAGAGACGATTCCACTTGATGAGGCAAGGACAAAAGAAGGGAGGGTGAGTGGGGCGAAGGGGCAGGTGGGTGGCGGAAACGTGGAAAAACAGAGTGTAACCTCTTTGTCGAATGCATTCGAGTCACGATCCATCAAACGTCGGCGATCAGGTTTTTCTCACCACGCGTGTTGTGGGTCCATACCGTGGCGACTCTGGGGGCCGAGGGGGCAGCTGGCTCCTCCGTGGGGCCTCCATCTTCTCCGCCGGCTGCAAGGCCGCGGCTCCATTTCGGATTCCACAAAGTTTGACGAGGATCGTCCCCGGCCCCGGAGACAAACACGTCGCTCTGCGTTACGTCTTTTCCACGTTTTTCTTCGTCGCCCCGTACCCGGAACCAACCGCCATTTCTCAAAGGTGTCAACCGTGGTAATGTGCGGCGCGATGGTAGTGGGCACGGGGACTCCGTGAAGAGAGAGATGGATATCCGACACGGCACCGAAATACGTCGATGAGATAAGTAAATGTGTAGAATCTCGGACCGGCTATTTCTCAAGAGGGGTGGAGGCGTTAAAGCCTTTGGCTGCAGCGGACTTGATACTCTTAGGCGAATTGGAGGATATTGTCGTTGTTCGAACTTTATTGGAAGAACGGGGAAGGTCGATTTTGTTTTAATGCCCGCTACGTGTTTGGTAGAAGTGTACTGATCATCGTGTTGGACATGTCTCAAGTGCTAGAAGGTGCTCTGGGCGTTGCACGTTGGTTTCAAAAGAATTTGAATACGTTTTTTATATGATATATACGAGTATAAACCTCGTGAGAAGTGGAGTAATGTGGGAATGATTATGGCTTGGAAGATGTCGGACACTAGAATTACCGAACCAGTACAAATGATTAGTCAGAAGTTTGTTAGAAAAATTGGGCAACTTTGTGCAGGTATATTTTCTCAGAATTTAGATGATTTTATTACCATATATATTCTCCTTGTCTTCTTCTCTTTTAAAGATATATCTGGTGCTCTTAAATATGTCTAGAAAGTGGCTTTTACGTTTTAGTGTTAAACATGACGATGAAAAATAAGACACTGTCGATGTTTAATAAAAAGGTAGAAATTATATCATCCTTATCTTGTAACAGATGGTATAATAGAAGTATTCCGTATTTCCAGCATATATTTCACACGTAATATTTTCGCGCTTATGAAAAACCAGATGAGTAAATAATGGCCAACATGCATATGGCAAAACTGTAAAATAATAAAACAGTCTACCTTGAGGTCCGCGTTCAAGAAAAATTTTTAAGGCGACGTTTGAAAGCGGGGAAAATTCTTATATCTTACGTTTACATTCGCCTTCTTTGTTTTCTTTTTAAAATCGTCGAGACATTTGCGTCCTAGGAATACTAGATATTCCGCCTGCGCGGTGACACGCTGGTCTCGATATGCCAGAACAGCGAGGCAAAATATTGACGTTTGCTTGTACGGCATTAACAGAGATGTACCGCACTCTATTATAGAGCGTTTGACCGATACACAGGATTTCTAAGTTTTATGGAAGAGATATAATGGATAGCACGTCTAGCCGTGCGTGGGGTGAATAATGGTATACCCGACCGACTATGATTTACACAATAAGATTAATTCGAGGCGGCGGCTAGAGTAACTCAGGTTTGTAAGTGTCACCTGTATCTCGCGAGGCTGTTATGTATTAGCAAGTCAATCGACAAAAGATATTTTTTCCGAGGGACAATTTCGTAATAGGCATTCCCGATATCTGACTTTGCTATTCGTACTGTACATTAGAGCCACTCTGTTTTGTATATCTTAACCTTTCTGCTTTTATGTCAATTATCATTGCGCACTGATTTTTAATGACACATTTTTCCACGTGTTAAAGTATTTATTTGGCTTATGTGTACTGTGCAAAGAAAATTTAGAGATGATCATATTTATACGGGGTATTAAAGAAATGATGAATGATTTAGGCGGTCTGTGATATCTACTTGTTAAATATTACAATATATATGCGATCAGCACGAACCTCAAATATCCGTTTACACGCGTCATGAAGGAATGTTGATATTAGGTTAATGTGAAAATAGTTAGGGTTTTAACCATTATGTTTAATAATAAAATTGTCTTTGCATCTACATAATAGTTCTATTGCACTCTGAAAATATTGTTTTCTATATACTACAGCTTTACATCTTTCAATGGTATTAAATAATTCTAACTGTGTATTTATTATGCATTTCGCATAGCTAATATTAGACGTAAATTTACGAAGTGCGTTATTATCGTCGAAATACGATAAAATGTCCCACGTATTTTTATTACCTTCCAGATTTTTTCTTCTATGCATTAGGCGCCAACTGTACGTGGCATACGCCATACACTCTATCGTCACACGTCCCGGTTTTGTATCTGACACACGCAAGAGTGCTCTAGGAATTTTCCATACGCGCCAGAAGTTTGCATAAACGACTCTGCTGGCTGTCAACGTGCAACGCAGAGAATGGAATATGTGATACTTACCAACGATATTTACAGCATCCTCGAAGTTTGACGAATTTAATAAATGCAATAACAAAATTAAAACACTGCACGGGAAACAAATTACAGTCTATTATCACGCACTCCAGGCTGTAAACCGACGCGTCAGGCCTTGTTCCCCGAGCATGAGACTCAAGGGTCGTGCGTAACATTGTATCAGAGACGTTTACTAACATACGTGGCAGGGCCTCGGAGATAAACAGAGATTACGAACTAAACCTATCAAACGTGGAAGATCTGTATTTCGCTGTATAATAACGAACATGACAGACATTTCATAAACATAGTCCATAAGTGTGTTATAATTATTCATTTATATAGGTACATTTACTCCTTAACCTCATCGCTCGAAATTTAAGAACAAGCAGTAATTCTTGGTCTCAAATAACAATATTCACGCACTTATTTGATTCTCCAGGGGATTTAATAGAATTTTAGTTAAGTACATCGACTATTTTTCATGAAATAATAACCATTTCTGACCATTGATGTGTGCCTCGATTATTAAAAATAATATCTAAATTATAATACTAAATTAAATTAATATTATACAATTGTAAAGATTAATCGCCCTTCTCTTAAACAAGACCTGCAAACACGCCTCCTACAGGTACACATCACAAATCCTGCATTTTTTACATACTAGACATATCATAACCTACTTCAAACCACACTAATATCTCATATTCATGAAACAACAACATCCATCAAGAAAAATTGCCATCATTCCTATTTACACGCTGCCCTTAGAAATTTCATCAACACTGACCGCGATGCAATTTACATTATCATTATATTTACAGTACCACGTAAGATCAACATTCTACATAATCAGCTCCAATACATTCCCGATACATCGTATCCCAATGCACACCCACTTCAGCTTACATTAACCCTCAACAGACGACAACCGCAGAATCTCCTCTCATTCCCCCCAGCCATTGCCCTCCAGTTGTTCCCCAGAATCGCAAGCCTCATCCTCCGTCGTTCTTTCACCATCGAGGCTATTTAATACGAGTACACTTATCCGCTCGCTCGCCTCCAGGAGGGGTCAATTCCGGGAGCATCGAGACGGCCAACTTTGGCTTTGGCAACGTATTCGTCATAGGCAAGTATGCTTTGGAAAGGGCCCTGCTGGACGAGGACTTTGCACAGAGGGCAAGCGGAAGCGACGGAAGCGAGGATTGCCGGTGCCAACGCAGGACAGAGCCGCATGGGAGCGGAATACGTAATACGGGGAATACTCGTGGCTCTGGTTCACGGCGGTGGCCAGAGGGGCGGGGGGCGGGGGGCGGCGGTGAATGTGGGGGTGCGGAGGCGGACGAGACCCCACGGGGGAAGGGCTGGAGAGGGTAACGAGCCGCGGCAATTAATATCGCCGGGTTTCCACAATGCGCTTGCAAATGAAAGGCCTTTGTGACGTATGATTGCGTTACCGAGTGAATAGTTGAGTAATGGCGGTTGGTGCTGCCGCCATTCGAATCGCGCGAACGGTGCAAAAGCTCAGTCTCGCTACCGCCCGATAGTAGCTGCCAGACGATGCCCTTTCTCCGGGGGATCTCCCTGGATTGGATGGAATTTTCTATCGGGATTACTTTGGGCGGCTCTCGAATTTTTGATGCGCCCCAAAAATCGTCCTTTCTTCATGCGTGGCTCTCTTTTCCCCCTATTTTTTTTCTTTCTCTGAAAATCGCGCTTGTTTACCTTTTCCCGATATTCCCAAGGCTGAGAATTTTACAGACACGCGCGCCATTCTTTGAATAGAGCAGATTTTGCAGTGTTCTATATTGTAATCGTCCAAGCGCTTCTTTTGGCAAAAAACGGAATACGTTATTAATCGTTGTACCTTGTAATAGGAATAATTTATTATTTTTCAAGTTTGCTTTAGATAAATGAACTTATTGTTATTGCACTTTGTATTCTTATTTCTGTCGCGACGTGTGTAAAATTCTGGTAATGGCAAAAAATGATGGCGATCTATCGTGGTAAGAAGGGGAATGCGTCAGAAATTCGATATCAATCTGCGATTCGGCGTGACGCGAAGAGTGGCCTCCAAAAGTGATCCGTAATTTTCGAGCAGCGCCCGTTGACCAATCACACGTTCGGCAAACGTGTCAGACGGCTGACAGGAATCCGCTGCAACGCAAGCTTATAATTTATCGGATCAAAAAAGGTAGGTGCAAAACGTATGGGTTTTGCATCAGACACAACAAATAAATATACGGATTTGTTGGTGAGTCCTTGCCTAACAGATTTGTCGTATAACGCGCTGAATTGCGTTGCGCGGCGATTGGGCTTTTCCGAAACTCTAATATTTATAAATAGTATTTCGAGCGCCAATAAATCTTAGGATATTTGCCCCGATTAAACAACTTGGTTATCTAATGTGTCTAACGAGCGCAGAGGACGATAATCGTGCGAAATATCATTATTAAATTTAAGTCTTGTTTATTCGTGGTAACAACGATCCTGCGAACCTACGATTAATTCGATCTACGAAAAATATTTTTTAGTGATAATTTATCATTAACCCGATCGCGCAAATACAAAACCATCTGTGTTCGTTCCAAGTCCAAATCTTTCAAATAATCCAACATTACTATTGGAAGATTTAGTACGAATAAGCATTCAAAAATTAAAAGTGTTCCATCATAAAATGCTCCTTACGCGCCTAAAGAAAAGCGCATTCCTTTTATCTATCCTAATTTCCACAAATCGCCTCATAATACAAGATTTCCAAGAAACCCAAAATTACTGCCAAATCCCCCTCGATACCATTACAACCAACCTGTCATCATTCTCTCTACCTTAAATCAGCCCCAAGAAGGGACATTACTCTTATAAAATCAAATACGAGCGCACAGTCCACGCCGCAAAACTTTCCACCTACAGAACTTTCTTATCCTTATCCTTATCTCCACCTATCCCAACTCGCTCACGCACAACTACACGCAAGAACCACCCAAAAAAAAAGAACTACCAAACCCAACCATCCAGCTAATCCACGGTAACCAGTAAGACCACAGCATTCCCTTCGTCTTAAATGCGCGCTCGACGGTAAGAATCGCGGAGGAGGGACGTTGCTTTTGGAAAATCGAGTATGAATAAATAATCCGAGGCTAGAGCCGGCGCTGCCTCGGGTGGCGAACGAAGGGCCGGGCAAAAGAGAAAGAGGAATGGGGGTGGGGCGGGGGCGGGGGAGAGGCGAAGGGTGAGGAAGTGGGCGGGTGGGTGGGCCGGAGAGAGCGAGGGAAAGAGACAGCGGAGCGAGGCCCACGGACTATGAGTAATATTGCGGGGCTTTTCCACCCCTGGGAGCGCGAACCTGAACGTGGAGGGTGGCTCACGGGGGTGGAAGCCGGCGTGGGTCGGGGCTCGGAGCCGAGAGAGAGAAAGCCGCGAGAGGGTGCAACGGAGGGAGGAGCACCGATCCATCAGCGTCCCTCCACCCTCGCCTTTCCGCCACTCTCATTTTTCTCCACGGTCCGCGCTCCATCATTCCGCGTCACATCCGCCCTCTTTCATCCCTCTTTCCTCCCCCTGATACGGTGCCGCTGTACCCTCCCAGCTCTGCGAGCGCGGCTGAAACGGAGCGCCGCTTCACGACCCTGAAGTCACCCCCACCGGGCTATGCTACTGATTGCACTTTCCAAATTCATTACCGTGGCCCTTGTCGGAGGTTTGCCCGACTCCGGGTACTCGACGGTCGCCCCTGCCGTTTCTACTGCTGTACGCCGGATAGAAAATCAAAGGGCTCGTGTACCTCGCTGTTCGAGCCTTCATGGCGATTTAATGGGGTCCCGGTGCATTACATTGAAAGGCAGGTTGGGGGAATGGCGTTCCTTGCGCGAGGAACGGGCTGCCTTGGATTTGGAAAACCACCGGGCGGATGTGTGTTCCTTTTCGGAGGTTTTTGCGAGGGATTATTTATAGATAGGGAATTCTCGCGGCGGTTTAATGGGGCGGCGATTTAATAACGCCACGGTGCGTTAATTTCGAGGAGGGGATCGAGGAGTGGTCGATTCCATTTTTTTTGCGCGCGCGAGACGTTTAGCAGAGATATGTATGTAACTTTTCGATCGACTTCGATAAGAAATTGTTTATGAATAGTACGAGAAGATCTGGTATCGGTTTAACGAAGATTCAGGATATTATTCTGAAGAGATTATTTGGAGGATTTTGAATCTTTTTTATATGAAGATCGGGTTACTTGAAATTTATGAAGATATGGAAAAATATATGTATCTCTTGAAGGAATGTTAGTAAGAGATTGATTATGGATAATACTTACGCGGAGCTTCTCTTCTCGGCACCTCATTGTCTTTTCATCTGTGCCGCTACATTAAATTTTGAAGATACGAATAAACATCTATGTTACCTCAAGATATCTTAATAAGAAACTCTTTATAGATCATCCGTGTAGAACATTCATTATACTTTATCGGAGTTACAACGTATCGCCTTGCAAATTGAATTGAAGTAAATGTCTGCTCTTTCCCCTAAGTATCGGAATATTTATGTTAATGTGCTGAAATACAAGTATAGATTAGCGACAATGTTATTTGCAGACAAACTACTGTAACTCGTGTAATAATTTCCGTACTCGCTTCATCGACTCTATATCGCATTGTGATCTTGAGAGGCGTATCGCTAAAAAACGCCCTTTTGTCGTAAGCAACGAACTATGCTAATTTATGCAAATATAAACGGACTCGCGTCCATAACCAAGATAGCTTAATAAGCAGCGAGCAAAAAACCACGACCAGCTCTAGATAAAATGGCGCTTACCCTTTCCCCCTGTAATTCCTATTCGATAACACGTCTAAAAAATACAATCGAGATCGGTGGATCTCGGGATGTAAAATAACCCATGACGAGGGTATCGTCACTTTTGAACGGCCCTGTGGCCGGAGCCCGATGTTGGTATATTTATTTTCATTCAAGTTTAATTAGCTATGCATTGCTTGTAATGGCAGGCAATTAAATTAATAAGCAGAGGCATCTGTTAGTATATCCGAAATAATGGTCGCCATCTGTCTTACGGAGCTACCGTCTTGGGTCGCCACGGAGTTGTACACATAACCGATTTCGCGAAATAATGTCCCTTGCTCCAACTCGTTTCCTTTTCGTTTGGTTCCTGACGCACGGCCGCTCGCAGGAATGTTCTCGTTTCATTGCAAGGCGAAACGATTATACGGTCCGCGAGCAAGTTACAACGTCACGTGGAAAGAGAGACCATTCGGATACGAGGTACGATTTACCTGTTAATGGACGATCATTCTTTAGACGTCAAAGGGAATGTGTTTGGGAATGCATGTTGATGCGCAGTAATTCACTTTCGTACGTGTTAATATCGGCAGGTCGACGACAGAGAGGGATGTCCTAGGTTAATGCGGGAATAAATTCTGGGAGCCGATTCAAAGGTATTGTGTAATGTATCTGTCATAGGGCGATAATGGCAGTGGCATCGAGCTCAATGAGCTGAAACCGAATATTTCAAGAGGCGTGGTAAAAAGGTAAGAGAAATTATCGCTTTAATCGTCTAATCCTCTTCGTATAAAAGTTTCGATACTTTTCGAATATCCGCCATGTCTTTCCTCTCAAATAGACTTCTATCTTGAAAATGGAAAACAGTCGTATGCAGCCAGATTAAATCGATCGAACACAAGCGGTATTATTACAATCTTGCTTTTCGATAAGAACTTCTCCGCTGCCTAATGTATACCTTTCATCTTTATTTCAAGATAAAAGAGATCTATCATAGAAGAAACAAAATACAGCGCGTTGTACAGTACCAGCTTAGTCTTATCAATAACCACGAGTCAATATATCTTCTTTTATACCACAATTTTGTTTAGAATATTCTTAAACCAGTAAATAGACTTTTACTTTTGACACCCACAGTACTAAGGGGTAAGTTTTATTTTATTTTATTCTCAGGTACGCCTTGTATTTCGGTTTATAAGTACGTAAGGTTGTTACCATTTGGCGCCCACCCCCTTTAGGAGTAACAGTCCTAACAAGAATACTTCGAAATAAGATGGGCGTTCTACCACCGCGGTAATGATCGTCGGCATCATCATCATTATTGGCGCTACTTTCAATTTGTTTCGCATCGCGGAGCCGCGTACTAACGAAATCATCGATCACGCGACGATGGGCATAACCGATGCTAATAGACGCACCCAGATTGATCGTCGCCCGGGTTAACTTTCGCAAATTCCCACTAGGACTTGGAAACTTTTATAGATAAGTTACAATGATTTAGGATAAAATAGAAGCGTATAGATAATCCCCTGCATACAGTAATATAGTATTGTAATGTTATATATAAGGATATGGTTGTTTTAATCGATGTTTTAAAAACAAAGAGGAACGTGTTATCTTATTCTTAGCACTATCATAAACATGTCTTTCGCGTGTAAATTGCCTTTAAACGTATATTCATCCAAGTACTCCAGAAGCTCTAATTTTCCTCCAAAGTTTCTTCCAAAGATAAAAATATAATAAATAGAAATAAACTATCCTTCCTAACTGCGCGCTATTAATACCGTTGTCTTAGAAACATTAACATAGTAAACGATAAATGAGTGCACGTATTAGTTTGTAAACTAAATCTATTTGCAATCGATTACCAGTAAATATACTTGTTCTTCAGAAATATGTAGGCTCAGAGGAAACAGTAGACATAAATAACATACATAAATAACTACGAGTAGTAGCAGTAAACTGACTAGCAAGCGTATACATCTACGGCGTCTACAATGTTAATAACAAATATCTTATCGCCTTTGAGGAAAATCGCGTTACATACGCAACATTCTCCGATAGTTAACCGCGATTCTCTAACCGTGGTTTAAGGTGTCGCCCGCCATTTTTTTACCAGTTTTATCACAGCCACGCGGTAAACCGGCTGAAGCTTCTGAGCGGCGTAATCAAATATACATTACCAGAATATCCTCGAACAGGTCGCGTGTCCACCAGTGGCCATATCAGAGGCCGTGGCTCTCACGTGTTGGCGAGCGTACCTGGCCGAGCGGATGAGTATTCCTTGAGTGGCGCTTTCATACATCTGGCTACGATATGACGCGTTCCATTGGGCCGGTACCGCGTACCGATAGGCAGTAACGTGTCTACGATACATAAATCCTGGCACGCAAGGTGACCATCATGCTCGTGAACCTGAATCGGGGCTCGTGATCAGCGCTGGAAAGGGAGTGCACACACTCTGCGCGAAGGAAAAAAAAAAACATGGCCTACCGTTTGAACGAGATATCTTGGAATGGAATGGTTATCTTGAGAGACGGTTAACGGCAGTAGCTGAAGGCATGTAATAGGGTGCACGAAGCGCACTGCGGAAACACAGTGCTGGCATCTTGGAAACAATGGTCTTCGCTGCTTTACGAGCTGCTCGTATAATGTGTAATGTTGTATAAAGTGTGATGTTTAGTGTATCAATAATAGTTTTCGTTTTTTTTCACGATGGCTCTCTATAAATCACGATGTCTTGAGAGTAGCGTTTTGCTATATACTTTTTTCGAAGGAAGCTCTTGTTATTTCTGAGCATGTGGATTATTGTAGATCGAAGAGATATATGCTATTCGTCGAATGATCTGTTGCTTATGATCTATATTTTTCTTTCTTTCTGAGAGCACGAGATTCTATGGAAAGAGCGCACTGTTGAGATGCAAATAAACTGTTGATGGTTATGAAGGTCTAGAGATAGTTGAATATTAATGTTTTGCGTGAATAACGGATTTAGAGATATAATATTAATTATAATGCGCATAATCCTTATAAATTATGCACCAATTTCATATTCAGCAGATTTAAGACTTTCTAGGGTACGAAGAATATGTTACGTTTCAAAACGAATTTCATTACCTTCCTATAAGATAAAGAAATAAGACTAATCGTTCTCAGAAGACAATTTTACAAACACGGACGATAAACATGTTATATAGACTATATAATAAAATCTGCACCATGCAATTTCTGTACCATCACACCTACAATGAATAGTCAACGCCTCTAATACACGACCATCAGTCCACCCAAGTAAACCATCATATGTACCATATTCCTCTAAAATCCACACCACGCCTCTTTAATAAACACAAAAAAAACAACGATATCTCGCCATAAAGAACTCTCGAAGGCCACGCAAAAATATTCATCCCAGCGATGGCGGCGCGCGAGGACGCGAGGATCAGCGCGAGCCGTCCGCAGATTATCCTCGGAGCGGACAACGATGATTGGCGTTCCATCGGCGGTGTTGCAACGGTAATTATTATAATAATCGGGAGCAAAAAGCGATCGAACCTCCAATGCCGGGGGTTATCGCCACGCTGGCGTTTTTACAAAAGCGCCCAAGGCGGCCTCGCGAAATGACCAGCGACATTAGAGGAGCCCGGCGAATGGACCTTCCGGTGGCCCCAAAATACGCGATTCAGCGGACGACCGGGCGAGAGGAGAAGTTACGACACTTTTATCGCGCACACCGAAGCCCCTGGCTTCGGTGCAGGAGGCACGAGGAGAAGCGGACAGCGCCGCGAGGAAAGGCCCAGGGTAAGTCGGCCGAATACCCACGCACGATCGGCTGGAAAGTTATCTCCCGATCAGCTCGCACGAGGAAACGTTCGATCAGCCGGAGAGTTACGTCGTTAAATTAACCGTGGCGCGGCTATGTTGGGGAGGGAGGCAGCCATCGGATACAGTTAGAACACGTCCGGATAGGAGGCACGGTCGTATGGGGATTTTTCATCGCTCCTCGAATCGGGCCGCCTGGATAAAAGCTTTTCGCGGATCGGCGATGCCGAGCCATCCAGGCAGGGATCTCTTTCTATTTTTGCACCAAATATCGAGCAGGCGGAACGACGTGTTTAAACAACAAATAACAGGTTAGCCATCGGGATATGAAATATGATTACTCCGGTTCGGGGTACGAGCTGCATTGGTCAGCCGGGCCGGGGCTTTCAGCATGTCGGTTTGTCAGGGCGTGCCAGTGGCCATGGATGGATCGGTAACACGCTCAGAATTTTCAACCGTGTCGCGCATCCGCGCCGGCCGAGGAGGGACCGGGGGCGAAAGAGGTGATACGAGGCGGGCATCGCGCGCGCACGGCACACGGAGTGTACACACAGCACGAACTTGTTCGGGTTGGGATAGAATAGGATAGGTGGGGCCGTTATTAATCTGGTGTCGAGTTGAGCACAAAGTTATATAGGAGCTCAGGAAATGAAACACGAGAAACCTCCCTCTCTGTCCCTTCGTCCCCCGCTCACTCCTCCGCCACGTCCACCTACTTCGCCACCCTGCGTCTCCTCCTCTTTCCAACACTATCCGAGTCTCCATCCCCCTTTCTGTCCCCGCAGTCTCTACATCCAACTTTGAATGTATTACCGGACCACCACCAACCCCCCACCCGTTTCCAGTCTCCGGTCAGATGGAGATATAACGATCACCGGCACATGAGCCATGGGCCCGCGGAGACATGCATATTTATGTCGCCTGCCCATAGTCTCAGCCCGGCGCTGACACTCTGTCCGTCTTTTCCACGAACCGGTCCTCTTTTTCCGACCCCGGGACGCGCTGACGTCTCGATGTCACTTTCGAAGGCTCCAGCTCGCGAGGACTGTGCGTCTCAATCGTCCTTGCGGCCCTGATGGATGCTGAAGAGGGCGCTCGATGCAAGCCTAGGGTTGCGGTCTTCTTGCGATGACCGTCTTGAGGAGGGTCCTCGTCGCGTTGTCCGAGGAAAATTATGTCGTGAAGTTGGATCGTTCTGAGATGTCTTGTGAAATAGGGGTTAAGGTGGATTTTATATCGAGGAATTTCTGAGGGTGGATAGAAAGTCGGGGGGATTAATTATAGATAGCTGGTTAGGGTGGTTTAGTAGAGAAAGAGCGAGGTGTTTCTAAGGAAACCTGACCGAACGCCAGGTTATTAATTTCGCATTTTTTCGCCCGATTATTGATCCTTTGCGATTCAAATGATTTGCCGCACTTTACGGTGGTTGATATTTGCTCGCCGGATGCGAGGCCGTCATGTGGAAACATGCCTGTAGAATATATAATATATTTAACCATAGGAGTGCAAGCGAGTATTCGACGGGAAAACCGATGTCCGCAGATACCAGTTTGAGGTAAACAAATTTTAAGTAAGGACAGATTTATCGTATATACATACAGAAAGAAGTGAAAGAAAGAACTAAAATTAAGTCGAACAAATATACGATAAAAGTTTAGTTTATGCCGAGGTATCACAACTTAACGCGACAACTTGCTTCAGTATACACGCACTAACTATTCCTACCACTGCCAATGATCAAACAAGTATCCACCACATAGAACATAAATAAACAATGGTTCGGACTATCAAACATTATCAAACCTTGAGAAAATAAAAAACAAACACCCATATATATCCTACATAGTACTTCAAAACCCACTTTAAACAGCAACTCCTAGGCCAAACAACCTTAGCGGTAGATACCAAAAACAAATTAAAAAAAAAATCCTGAAGAAACGCGTGATCCTCAGCCAATCAATTCCCCAGCCGGGCGAATTTTTTCCCAAACGACGCCATCCCAGAAATACGAAAGCGCTGGCTGTCGCCCCGCTTTCGTAGATTCCCTTTGATATCGGCCTCGGCGCGGGTCAGAGCAATGAAATTAATCGGTTTTACACGCCGAGGGGTTGAACTTGGAAACATAGTCGGCAGTCGTCCGGGCACGGGGCGGAGAAAAAGCGGGAGGGGTGGCCGCGATTAAAATCGCATCAGACCGACCTTGATGCACGAAATGCCCGCGTTACCGCGGCCGCTCTGCCTCTTGAGCAGGTTGTACGTGCCCGTGCGTGTGCCCCCACACCATGCATGGAAGCGTTATCTTCCATGCTTTCGTCCCTGTCCGCCTTGTTTCCAGTCCGCTCCGCGGGCCGTCACAAAAACGCGAAGCTTCGTTTGCCGCTGATGGGCTTATAATTGCGGGCGTATTGCCCGAGAGGCCGAGATGGCCGCCGTGGCGGTAGCCCCGGCGACTTGCGTGCGCTTATCCCGTCCTCGGAACCTCCCGTATTACCCTCTTCTCCATTGCACGCGCTGCTCTGGCCGCACCTCGCGCCCAACCTGGCCCAGGGCCTCTCCGCCAAACTGGCGAGAACTTCTAAGGAGAAATGTCAGGTTGCAGCGGTGGGGCGTGTTCCTTTCCTCCCCGGATTCCTGGCCAGGTTGGCCAGGTCGTTCCTCGACCCCGCGCGAGTAAATATCGAGAGCAACGTTTGCTTAATGGCGGACTGCGCTGGATCTGGATTCAGATTATACCGGGCACCACTGTAATTTTCGTCGCGATACATCGGCTGGGAACTCGAGTCAAACGACGGGTGATGGATGGGACGAACTTCGCGTTTGCTCGCGGATACTGTGTAAACGAGTATTACAGAGTGTAAATAGGATCGAAGTTGTTATGGTGGTGTAGAGGGTGAATGCTTGTTACTAACGAATACTGCTTTGTACGATTCGTACTGCGCTGCGATTTTCATCGATGAAACACTGCTTCGAGTTCGATCGTTAGCTTTGGCCGGTCTTAACGATCTTAAACGTACTTTGGCTGCAGGAAGTAGGCTAAATGACGATAATGGACCGGAGAGAGTGAGTACACAAAGTACACTGATGATGTTGCACTCTGTGCGCGAGGAGCACTACCGTGTAATTATGTCCACATGCGGGGACGCGGAGGGACGCACGCATCGTGGTGTCTTTACTCCTCGAGCTCGAAAGAACGCGCTTCGGGGCGCGATTCCGTGATCGAGGAAGAATAAATACGGCGGGCTGGTTAAACGGTTACAGTTGCACCACGTTGGGGCGCTCGATTACGTCTCGCAGGGAGGGCGGCCAGGGGGTGGAAGGCGCGTGTTCGCGGACCGGGAGAAGAAGGACGAGGAAGGAACAGAGGGAAGACAAATGCGGAGGCCATCAGTGCGCCAAGCCATTTCTGCCTCATTGTGGACTCCATTTGCGACTCTTAGATTGCCGGTGAAATATCTTGCCGTGGTGATGGAAAAATCGCTAACGTAGGGAACTGGCAAAATAAAAGTAGCCGCATTTCTCACCCGGAGGGGGCAACTGCGAGTGGTTGCTACTCAGCCCCGTAAGGAGAGTGTCGAGGCAAAAACCGAAAAGCGATAGAACACCGACGGTCTACGGCGCCGAATACACCCAGGGCGGGCACCGCCCGAAAGAAACTTCTTGGACGTTGATAGAGCCCCGGGTGTTTGCTCTAGTCGCAACAAATGTCGACTATCTTCTTTGTCCCTCTCGTCGGAATACATCTTCGGTCTTGGGGAAACGGCTCGTACTTTTTTAATCTTTCCTGGAACTCGCGTCGATGCGCCGCTCGGTTTACCAGCTGCTCCGTAATAATGGGCTCGCCTCGCCCGTGCGCCAATTGCGATTTAAGCTTAACAAGCGCTGATTACGGTATGAACCTAACCGTCACGAGTGTCATACGGGATACGAATTATGAGCCAAACCTAATAGTTAACACATTACCTCGCAATGACGAATTACGCTCGTGCGTGAACTGCGGTCGGAGCTTAACTGATAAGAACGTTACTTCTGGCACGGATAACGATCCAAAACTGACAAACGCGAATTTCGCGCCCGGTTAGAATTGCGGTGCGAGTTTGATGACTACGAATGCTATTCGCGGTACAGATTGCGGTCTAAACCTGATGGTCTACTTGTTTTTCGAAGGGGTGGTTTGGGAAGAAATAGTTTCTACGATCGATATTGACGGATTTGCATTTGCGAACTTTTATCGAAACGGTTCGTTTCTACTGTAGTAAGAATATACAGTATATTTTCATGTCTAAACAGCAGCAAAAAACGTGTCTGATACTTGAAATCTGAGTGACGATTACGAAAGTACACAGTTCTCGAAAATTTGTGGAGAACCATGCTTTATATGAATGCTCTGAATATCTTGTTTCCAGGTTATTTTATGATACCTCTTTCCTAAGAAATCCTAACACTGAATGCTTGTCAATGTCTTCTCACTTTGATCGTTAAATCTGACACGCGGAGTCGGCTAAAAGTCAAGCTAATATCAAATATATAATAGGATAAACTCAATAAATCCACGGTATCTCCTCACGATCATCGATGCTTCAGATCGATTCTCTTTCCATTTTCTTCGATACACAAACCATCGATGCTCGAGGCATCTTTTAAGGGCACCGCGCTTATCGACCTCACGAGAACGAGTGGCCGAATTCTCGCACGAGCCAAACGAGTACCTAGAGTCGTTTCTCAATCGTCGAAAGCACTTCGACCGAGGACTCGTTATTTAGCGCGTGGTTATTCACCTTTCATTGGGTACAAAGTATAAACTCAATACGGCAAACCGATGAAGAAGCCGGGCCGAGCAACAATAATAGACGACAGGGCAGAAAACAGCGAAAGGCATTCCGCTGGCGCGATATAAAGAGAGTTTTTTCGCGGTGTGATAGATGGCATGGCCGAACTGGCGTAACAGAAAGAAGAGAGGAAGAAATCACGAGCGAACGAAGGATCCCTATGGGGACGTGGTGGCGTCATTAGGCTGGTCCGAGCGAGCTAATGCACCATCCGCTGGATTTCGCCGGAGGCCTTTGGAAAAACCGAGCGAGGTCAGCACGTGAGTCGGGCATGAAGAATGATGGGCGCGTAAATGGCGTCTGCGAAAGTTGCCACGCTTAGAGATTCTCACGGTGGCTCCTTCGGTATTAGGAGAAATTCTTCGAGTTTTCCGAGGTAACGTGGAAGGGGCGGGGGAAATTCGTATAAACCCTTTCTTCATCGGGGAGAAAAAAGCTCGTTACCTTTTTGTCGTAACGAAAGCTACGCGAAATACACCGCTAAGGTACGGCATCTCGATACCCCCTTGGAACACGGTTATCATTATTATTAACAGTATCCCTACCTTTTTGATGCATGCTAACTCTTTAGGGCACGGTTGTTAGTGTTATTAAAAATCTCCCAACCTCTTGATGCACGATAATGCACACTGCGATATTCTTAGACCCACCTCGAAATACTTCAAAGTATAGCTGCATGCGTATAGGTTCATATTTATTCAATTCAGTTCATAAGTTCGTTTATTCGTTTATTTAGCGCATAAGTTCATATTCGGTTACTAATGACAACTCTCAGACAAATGTTATAAACGTATTGGCCTGCGTTGGCAAGTCTCAACGAATCAATACGATACACCAATTTCGTCTAATTCAAAACCCCATAAAACCTCCGTGCAACGCGGGTCTATTTTACTTTTCCCGAAATCCCGTGGCCGAAAGAGTTAAAGGATTATTTTTCCGGACATCCCCGTCCCTCTCTCGGTGCTTCATACCCTCCGGTGTATTTATTCGATTCGAATAAAGATGCATGGGTCTCTCGTAGCGAGGCGTAATCGCCGTCCCGTAGGGTGGTCAAAGATAATAAAGGATGCGCCTGGTAGAATCGTGAATAATTCAAAAAAGTAAAGGAATACGAGGCAAAAAGGAGCAGGGAGAAAGCACGGAAAGGGGGGAAGGGCGGACCGGGGTTGCGCGGAGGGTTAAGCGCCGAAGGGATACGCGAAGGAAAGTGTAATCCCAGGCGATCAACGTGCGGCAGATTCGGCCTTAATGAGCTCCAGCAATGATAAATGACGCCGCGGGCCGCACCTCTCTCTTACCACGTTTATCCTCCAGTCGGAATAAGGTGTACCCTTGTACGAGGTACAGGCTAGCGTACCTGGTTTGTCTGCGCCTGTACCGAAGTACGACGGCATCCATCCTACCAGCGAGGGGCTTCCATCTCTCGTCCTCGTTCCTCGCCCCTGCGTAAAACCTTCATCTCCGCCTACGATTCCTCAAACTCGGCCCTGGGATTGACCAGGGCCGGGAATTCAAAATGGCAACCTTAGGCCCGGCCGGACCTCCCTCGAGTAAGTGACAGCCATCCATCCTTCCTTCTAGAACGTTTCAATTGGATGTCCCTCGCCCGGACCCCGTCGCGCCGATCTCCGCTTCTGGAACTACGCTCGTGCGCCTCTCGGCCTACGCTCTTTTCTACCTCGAAATTATGCGAATCGATGGGACGCGGGGAGCCTGGTCTGAATGAGATTGGCGAGTATTTGTAGGGTTTTTTTTTTCTTATATATATATTTGGATGTTTAAGAGAATTCGTGAATGGGGTTTTAGCGGGTGATTACTTTTAATACTTCATGTTTTCTTTGTTTGATTATGATAGAGTAAATTTTTGGTTGTTAGAATGAGGATACGTGTGAGAAAGTTAATAATGTTTGGCCACTTGGTGCGTGACTCAATATATTAATATATTATTTTCCTCTCTCTTCTTTTTTTTTTTTAAGAATTTATCGATTTTTTGAGAAGATCGTTTATCTAGATTCCATTCGAACTTTCAGGTAAAGCATATTTAAATTGTTAATTGTGGAAGCACTTTGGTTTGTTGATAAAATTGTCGGCTGGATTTTTAGCAACGTTTATGGCTTGTAGTATATATTTAAAATATGTATACTCTAAGAAACACGATATGATACATTCTCAATTAGCAATGAATATTTTATCTTGTCGGCACAGGCATTTTTAAATGCAACCCGAATACTTGGAATGATATTCCCATAAAGTCGGTGGCCAATCGAGCTAGAATATATTGCAGAATTCGTGGTATGGCTTGTAGAAAAATAAAGGCCGCCCGTGTAATAAACCGAAAGCTGGAAGCGTTGATGCCTCGTTTTATTAACGGGAGTGAGCGATTATTCGGGAAGTAGCAGAGCGCAAAGTCCCCGCATCTTTCTCCGTTTAATCATAATATAAGAATTTTTGCGCACCGTTATATCGTTAGTTTGGTAGTTCTTGTAAGCTTCGCAGTTTCGAGAAGGAAATTACTCCTTGGTCCGTCTTTAATTGGGGCGTCGAAGTTCTTTTATTTTTGGCAGCCATACCGACGATTAAGCTGCCGCAGGTGCAAACACCTATGGAAGTCAAGCTACCAGGTGATCTCTCGCCGGTGGAAGAAGATGATCCGCCGTTAATAGCCTCATTATCTTAGCTACGTACGCATGATCAATTCCCAATAATATCTCGCTATTAGGCCTCTAATAAATATGTATTATTTTATAGCCGATGCTGCTTAATAAGCCTTAGGGACCGATCATTTTTTACGCGCTTAACGCAGATACAGATAAGCTCATCCTTCTGCAGCCTGCGCACGAATTTGTTACGCGTAAAGAGCATACGCACCGTTCGACTTAATTTTCGATAAAACCGCATAAATACCACATCACGCGACTTACGCGTGAAAAATAAAAGTACACCTCCAACCATCACTGTCTTTGGAAGTGACTACAAACGAAGGGGGTTTTATCGCCACCGAAGCAGACCTAACACTACACGTGCTTCCGCGAATGCATCATCATCTTCCACGAGCTGTGCGTGTTTGTAAAACCAGAGAGACATTTCTACCCCTTGGCAGAACTCCGGTTACACGCTCATCCATACGACTACACGCAGGTACAAGATATCGTCCTACGATATCACGAGCTCCGCCCTTTTTCCCACATAACCGAACACTTGAAAATCGAAAGACGAACAGTACTCACAAAAATGATCAAGTACACTCTTTAATAATTACCAGTGCATCTAGCACTGGAGGTAAAACAACAAAGGCATTTGCGCTTTACCACTGGAAAGAAAACGACGATAATACGCAGGTTCGGTTCGTGCGCTTCTCAGCGTTTGAACCGCAGCGTATCGCTTTCAAGCCCTTGACAAATATCAGCTTCGCGTGCTGCGTGCTCGCCTATGAAATCCGCGGGGAGGTGGGGGGGTAGGAGATGCTTCAACCCCGTCGCGGGGTTCGCGAGCAACGCCCTAGGGCATGTCCAGCATGCGATACCCCTGGCGTTCTCCGGGCCAGGGCTCCAGTACTCTCTACGTGGCCGGAGGAAAGCGCGTAGTTTCTTCTAGCCTCGTGCAACGGCCCGCAAAGGGCGAGGCTTCTTTTCGTTCCCCGTGAATGCCGGGCATTAATCAAGCACCGCGGGCGCCTGACGTCTTAATCCTCGGTGGCCTACGCACAATCCTGCACGCCCACGCCTCTATGTACGTACTAAACGCCAGGTACGCCCGCGATGGTACCTTTGTGCGCGGAGTTAAGATCATTGTCGTGAGATCGTTATTCCGCCGGCCCCCCCGTAACGGTACTGCGCGGATAAGTACAAAGTTGCGCCGCCGAATAAATGATCGTCGCGATATCGATATTCGCGGGGAATGGAAATGCTGCATGCGCTCGAAACCCGGGATTATTCATTGGCCGGGAAGCGAGGAACAGTTATGTCGGCCGGCACTGGGGTTCACTTCAAAAATCCGCGCAAATGCCTCCCGTGATGTTTCAATCCCCGCGAACTTTTCGCCCGACTGTGCTATGGGCCTTGCAAGCGCTTTCTCCGCATCCGGCAGGCGTTCGAAGCGAACTATGGCTGTGAACGCGCGATCGTGGATCAGCGAGCGGCTGGTAGAAGCGGACATTTCGTTGCGCGGGGCACTTGAAAGCTTGTGGATTATGATCCGCTCTTGTGCGGGAAAAATCGAGGTTTATCGCGCTTCCTGGTTGGAGGAAGCGAGGCTTGAAATATTGCTTACGCGCGGTGTTCGAAAATTGAATGGTTTTTGCGTTATCGCGGGGTATTTATTGTAATGCGTATTTTGCGGATAGCGATCGATACTCGTGAGAGTTTAGTTTGGACCGTGGCTCCTTGAATCTTAATCTTGTGTTGGCTATTGTACGGAGGATATATGTATATGGAGGAATACAGCGTATTTTAAGCCATCGTGTGTTTTCTTTGTGTATACTTTGATGTCTTATATGCATATACAGAAGTTACTTGTCAAAGCGTTAGCGATGTTCCTCCAACGTCGCTTCTTGGTTAGTAATCTTTGCATTTCAATTGCGCAGGCGAAGTACAGTACTGTACATGGATGAAATATTTCTAGTTTACCCGTTACTTCCCTCCGAATTCCTTCAATGAACCGACAATGAGCTGTTTCTTGGAAAAATCGTTGTACTTCGTGAGAGCAAATTGCTGTACTTCGTTCCATGATTCTACCGCAGTGTATGGATCATTCCATCGATCCATCGACGCCTCTTCTCAATACCCTTCCCCCTTAAGGATATACGCGCTGCACATTAATATATCCAGAGAGTGGCTGGTAGGTTCAGCGTTAAGGACAAAGTTCGATCCAAGGCCTGAACCTTGCATTACCGCGTGTTCGAGTAATCATTGGCATGAAGGGGCGAAGGGGGGGAGGGGGTGATTACCAAAAGGGCAACTGCCACCTAATCTGGCCCGGTCGACATCCTTTCGTGGGTGTCATGCTTTCACTTCGGTTCAAGTTGACTGCAGACGGCGATTGGTTCTCGCGGGGCTCCTCCCAGAATCCATTAGGAGCCGAAACGGAGAAACAGCATTAATTTTAAAACCAATCCTGGAGGAGAAATCGGGCATTGGCCGCCATTCGTGCGAGTTGGTCCGCTCCGAGGAGAAAATCCTCCGAAAAGAAGAGCCGCCTTAATTGCCCCCCGCTCTCCCACCCTGGGAACAGAAACACGCAACTCGGTTTACCTCAGGAATTAGGTATGCCTGTCACGTCCTTCAAACAATCCCGCTGATCGTAGATCATTCGGTTCATGTAGAAGTAATAACCTGCCTTCGAAAATTGCGCGGTTTTATTATTTCGTCGGCACCCGTACAACCCTGCCATTACGACGTTTAGCTTTCGGTTTTTTGTCCGCCCATCGAAGACGATTGCCGAACCGGCGAGGCGATCTAACGAGCGAAAGTAGCCCGAAAATTGCCGGACTTTCGAGGAGACCCGCAACCGAGCCGGCACGGGCCACGGCCCGTTCGGGGGCGAATGAATTTCGTTAAACTGCATTAACCCCTCCGCACGGCCGGCTTGTTATCGCGCCGATAAGCGATAAGGGCGGCCGGGAAATATCGGAAGATAAGCGCGGACGAGGAGGGGGGCGAGGAAGGTTTGAGGGAGGGGGTAAGTGGGAAAGAGCGAGAGAGTGAGTCGGTGAATGAGAGTGAGAGAGGTGTGAGAGGAGAGAGAAGAGAGACTGAGTGAGAGAATAGTGAAAGAAGAGAGAGAGAGAGAGAGAGAGAGAGAGAGAGAGAGAGAGAGAGAGAAGGGGGGGGGCAGATTCGAGTACAAAGGAGATGACGAAGGATAAGGAACAGAGACGTGGAATAAGAAGAGAGTAAGGTTTAGGTAGCTACTCTCGCTCGGGTGGAAACGGAGGGAGCCGCCCTGTGTTTGTGCTCTCGCCGGGGAGCACAAAGAGAAATGGCGAGGTATTTATCAGTGCTCACCCCCTTTTCCCCCTTTTGTCCCCTTTCCGCCGGCTCCTGTCCCTGTCTCTCACTCTCTCTCTCTCCCTCTCTCTCTTTTCCCTCCGGCCCTCGGTCCTTTCGTCTTTGTCTACCTCTCCTACTATTGCCTTGCTTCCATTCCACATCCAAATCCATTCGCTCGGCTGCCAAACCCCCTCTCCCCCTGGCACCCCTTTTCCGCTCTCCTCTAAGCTCGCTGATGCCCTTTCGCGCACCACATATATGGGCACTCCATCTTCTCCTCCGCAGGACTTTGACAGCTGTCTAATTCACGTTGCGCACTCGTTCACCTGTATACGTGGATTTTCTCTTACGTTCCTCGATAGGCGAACGTTAAAGCGGCCCGCCAAATTCGCTGTCGGCGAAAAAGCGTCGGGTGCCCTTCTCGCTTGATCGACTGCTCGCAGATTGGATTTGTCCTTCGTGTTATATTACAGGTTGAATCTATTTTTGCGCGCCGATTGGGGTAAAGGCAATGGTGGAAAGCACGGTGTATATCTTCTGTCTAAATTTTGTTATTTTAGTTACTGAGATAGAAGGAGTAGAAATTTGGTGTATCTAAGTTACTCTTGCTATCTTTTAGATTGAAGATATCACAGTGTTTTCTTTTGGATTATAGTTACACACCGTGAAATGAGTAATTATGTATATGTGTCCGTGTATGTTAAAAAAGTATATAATTCATAAATTTATATATATATAAAATTATTAAAAAAAATATATATATATTAAGGCGCGTTTGAAATTATGCTGATCATGAATGTATTTATAGCAAAAATTTTCTTAAATGTATTCACATGCACTAATTACGGTGAGTAATATTTATACTATGGATATATGTATATCTAAACTGCAAATTATAGCTAAAGAATAGTTTGTTTCAAGAATGAGAGTCTTTTATTTCTTTAGAAGAAAACAAAATGATAACATGTCTACGCTGTGTTAATACTCAGTCGTCGATCTTAATTATATTTTAAACCTATAAAAGCGTTCCTACTTTTGATCATCGAAATTTTTTCCGAGCTATTTGAACTCCCGGGGTGAGTAATGCACGGCGTACAACTAAACACGTTGGTTCTCCAAGAGAAAAGTATTCTTTGAGGTCAGTAATGACTACCATGGGTCACCGTCCGGTACAACGCACGGTGGAAACATATTTCGGTTGGGTGGCAGTACCACGAGTGACCTAATATACACACGCTCACCTTGCGAAACTTGTAGGGCCAGCCACCGAGCAATCAGCAGGAAGGCTGCAAAAAAGAAGCTGAAATCAGTATTTGTTTCGAAGAAGTAACCCTTTTAATAATACTGTAACGGGGAAATCTTATCGAAATAAAGATGGTGTCCATGTGAAATGAGCTACGATAGATTGAAATGGGTAGTACAGTGTACATAATATAAGCGAAAAGTTAAACAAACTTTGAGGCGTAAGATAATTAAGACGTAAGAATTATTTATCTCCTCAAATTGATCTAATACAAGGTGATTCTGGTAAGAAATTAATTTGCGAGATAAATTATAATTTACATACCAGGAATAATTCTATACAACAGTTTTGGGATTTATTTCGATTCCTCTTTTTTCTCCTCCTTTAGTTTCAATATTAAATTAAACCTGTTTCTTTAGGAGATATACTCTACGTAATAATATTCACGACTTACATTCACTTGTATCTTACGTTACCTTTGAATGGATTAAAAAATACGCACATAACACAGGTACGCGATTCTAATATCGCACAACGCATTCTCGTAGTTCTTAGTGAATTTCCAAGTGGTAATAATCATCTGTGCTAGGCTTCACTCGATGCAGGACTGGTAGAAAGGGCGAACGATATCGAGCGAGACCCGCGATAGAGCCGCAAAGAGTTAAATCTCTTGCTCGAAGGGGGTAGTTCGCCAAATCGTGCCCGCAATTTCTTATTCCTTTGAAATCGAACCCACCTTCCTCGGGGTCTGCCATCGGCGTAGTCATCCTTCGCGTCTGGAGCACCCCTCCGTCAACGAGGGCTCTTATCGCCTCCGTTTATTGTTTGTTATCAGCACTTAAACATTTAGGGTCCGTAGCATTGTCGCGAGTGCCCCTCAAATAAATTACCCAAGATCGGATTGCGAGAACGATGGGTTTGAACCGATAGCATTACGCGTGGCAGCTTCCTCCGTGACTCTTTCATCGGGGAGCACTTCGCTTCTCGGGATACGGAAATTCGCCCTTCGCCTCGCTCCCTTTTTCGTACAGCGATCGGACAAAAGCTCGTGATTTCCAGCACTTGCTTGACCAAATGACGGATACCTGCCTTTCGTCAAGAGCAATCGTCCCCCTGGGAGCAATTTCTTTGAGTTCACGAGTTAATCTTGCGAAGTTTGGAACATTGATGAGTATCGAATAAAGCTACCGATGGGACTTTGATATGGGTATATTATTTCTGTGTAAAGTGATTAGGCTACTGAATTTTTTATCAATATATTGCATAAGGTTGTTAGAAAGGAAGGAGAAGACCGATAGCTCTTTAATACTCGAAGCACGATTAATGGAGGGTGAATATATTCTGCAATCTTTTTTGTCCAACTGTCGATAAGAGAAAAGAGCGTGTAACGAGGTTTAAGCAGTACAATTCATTCGCAAGAGGTTGCATGTCGAACAAATTTTCTTTTTAACACCTGCCTTTAAGTTATATTTTATACATGCGAAGTAAACTGAATGAAAGCACAAAATTTCGTGACAGACTACATTCTGATTTGCAGAAATACTACATTGGCTTTCGAATTGAAACGAACACAATAAACGTGTACAAATGACAAATGCGTAGGAAATTCAGATTTAAAGAAAACGTCTATTAATTTATTATTATATTTAATCTATTAAGTAATCATCTAAAAACAATAAACACTCAGTGCGACGTTTTTTTTTTGCAAGATTAATTGGTAGATGGGTGCAGAATGCAAAATCTCATTATCCTGTTAATCAAATACCGTTTGCTTTGGTTTATAAAAGCTCCTCCATCATAATATCATTTCTCGAAATGCCCGCAGAATTCATGGATTGAAAAGCGCTGAACGAGAAACTGCGAAATCTCGTGGCGGACATGACGCTTATTTGCAGGCATATTAGCGCGCTGGATTTCGAGTCAAAACATTACACAAAGTTTTTAGAAGAGGAGGAGAAGACTAATAATCTCGAAATAATGTAAGCATAATAAATGGCCGGGCATTAGCGGGGCGCTCGGCAGCCGGCTCATATTTTCGGTGGCGCTGGCTTTGACGTAGCATTACTCCAAAGTGCGTTACATATTACTTCCATATATACACGTATATACGTCTGTATATTTGTGCCCATACGCGCACCACACGGGTATTACATTCTTCTACAAAGCAGCTCCGCCAAAACCTTCCACCTTGTTTCCTGTTTTCCTCGAAAACCTACATCGAAGGAATCTCTGGTCGATGGCTTTGATATGACTGAAGCCACTTTTTACTAATCAAATGACACATCTATAAAAAAAGGAGTATTACTGTCTTTTTATCTCATTTTTATTTAAACCGAGTACGTATTAAATTCCTATCTGTTAAAATGTAATAAAGTATCGTACGTTATGTTCGTGAGCAATGAAGAGGACAAATATTTTATTTAATTCGAATAAATGGACGCGAGGCAGAAGTTTGTTCAGTGCAGAGGTAAATATGTTTGGACAACTCAGAGTATAGGCACACGTATATAAGGATCCACGCAATTGTAGTTGGAAAATGTACAAAATAATAAATGAGGTGATTGTTGTATGTAACAAGATTGGAAACGTGTTAGTAACGATTATATAAATGATTTCTCATAAAGAAAAGAGTACTTGAATACGCCGTTCACTGTCATAAATGATAAATTATAAGCTATGAGAAAATAATATTGAAGAAAAGAATAACATTTTGGTTGCATTAAATTTCAAATTAGGTACATATTCATAAAGATGCTAAAATTTGTGGAAATTAATAAGCTACCTATAACAACGTCAGTCGATTGCTTCTTAAATACTAAATGCTATTATAGTGACCAGCGATAGTGCCGTTTAACATGGATAACGATATAAGCAAGAAGTGTGAAATATTAGGACATATCAAACAGCGAATGAGGGTATATCATTAATCATTGTAGTGCTTCGTAAATTTTCTCGTGCTCGCAATTCGCCTTTATTTTTAGCCCCTTGCCGTGTTCAACAAATAGCGCACGCAAAAGAATATCGAAGTCACCATAAGGCTGTGCAAGGTATATCGATCATCAACGAATAGAGCGAATTTATAACCGCTTTTTGCAGCTTGGAGATAATGTACAGAAATAATTTCGAAGGAACTGGCATTATTACCCTGCGATTAATCTAAACTAGGAGCGCGATGTCTGCCAAAATCGACCTGTGTGCATTATTGGAGCAGCCTTTCACGATGTAGCCGTCACAATCAGTTACCTTCTGAATTTCCCTAATTACGCATAATTAATGTACCTGTAACCTCTTAATAATTATATGCGCAGTGCTGGTCGCGCGAGCCGGAAATTATTCCCAGAAGCCGTACCAATTATCTTAAGAATGTCGGCCCCTTAATTGATATCTCCTAATTGCTTCTGAGTTTGTGCTCCGTATCGCGAAATCAAACTTTAAAAATCATTAGGGACTTAAATAGCATACGGCTTATTACACACTCCTTACGTTCACGGATTTTGATATCAATTGAAATAAAAGATATTTAATTAGAGAAAAGATATAGATATTAACACCAAAATTATTGACCACAGTCCAGACATGCTTAAAACGCTATATATAAATCTTTCACAACGGAACAAAGAAAAAACTTCAAGATATCAATGTAATAGTCTCCATATAGCAATAAAATAAATAAAAATTTCCAAAGTGCACTGTCTAAGAATAGTGCAATTTGCCTTTAAAAAAAAAACTACTCATCCATCATTTTAACAGGTTTTGTCATTCCAGTATTAAAGTATAAGAATAAAAACAAACTATGGCGCATTTCGATCGTAGATTATCTTGCAATAATAATGAAAAAGTCGAAGATGAACACGGAAAGTAGTGACGACGTAAAAAACTAATTTGTTAGTGATATTCCACCTAAATACCACAGAACATTATATTTGACATTCGTATAAACGTGACCGTCTTATCGTCCAAAACTCAAAGGAATCGAAACAACAGCCTTCCTCTAATCTTAGTCACATATAAAAAACGCAATATCAGTCAATAGAAGCACGCTTCCTTCTCGCGCTTCTTCCTCCACAATCTCCTTCGGCTCCACTCAATTTCCGTATCCAGCGCTCGGATCATTTAGTCCAGGAGCCACTCTTTCGAGGCAAATTCCGCGGCGCAAGAGCCGCCATATACATATCGCATGGAAAGTCCGCCCGAGAGGCGATGGCCGGGATATTCAACCTCCGGCTCTTCCGCATGAAAATCCGCGGCTCCGTCCGCGGCCCGGCCACAGTTCTGAAAGTACGATTTTCGCGTTGGGCTTTGCGAAAGGACGCAGAAAATTCCGCGGGGCCGTAGGAGCGCGCGGCGTTTGTTCCATCATTGCCAAGATGCATCATCCGAATCGCCGGGCTTCCCGATATTTTTCCATTCCCCGCGTACACGGCACGCACGCGACTTCCCCGTGGGGCCGCGCGGCGGAGGGAGGGGCGGGAGGGAGGGAAAGCAACGGTGCGCGCAGTCAACGGCTACGGGAGACTATCCGAGGTGCCGGTTGACAGCAACAAATGCCTCGGTGCGGGCAAGACGGGAAGCTCGCGCCCGGGACGCCGGTTGCAGGACCAGCTTGAGATATTACCAGGCAGATGCGGTCGCGCGCTGATCAAAGAAACGCTCCTCACTGAGAGAGATTAAATGGATGCCGGTGCGCGCCGGCGAACCACTACGCCGTGGCTACAAATAATAAGTCGGCAGAGAGAGAGAGAGAGAGAGAGAGGGAGGGAGGGAGGAAGGGAGAGGAAGTGGAAGAAGAAGGTTAGATAGAAAGAGAAAGAGAGAGAGAGAGAGAGCAACCTGGCCTGGGCCCTAACTCGGATTTGATACATTCCCATCTTGCGGAGTATTGCTCCTGTTGCGAGCCTTGGTACACAGCTCTGGCCCTCGTCCGCGTCGGGTCATAACATCGTTACGTTCGCCGTCCCTCGTGAAAAAGCGATCATCGCGGTGAGCCCGAGTCGCGGAAGGCGACCGATGAGACTGAATGGCTGGAAGG
Organism: Ampulex compressa; assembly: GCA_038496175.1. Lineage (NCBI taxonomy): Eukaryota > Metazoa > Arthropoda > Insecta > Hymenoptera > Ampulicidae > Ampulex > Ampulex compressa. The sequence continues at coordinate 496,434 of JBCFXI010000013.1, read as the reverse complement.
ATCAAATGGACCGTGCACCCGAGCGAAGTTTAAACGCGATAAGGCCGATCTGGATTCATAGGATGCCTAAGAGGGGGGCCATCCGAGGGGCCGATGTATCTCCATTACCGCGCGATCGTCGATAGCCGCGGCTATTGTACCTGTATAAAAGACGGAGAAGGATAATGACGCTTGGCCGCGCGCACCTCTGCGGCTTCGTTAACGCGCGGTTCGTACACGAGGTTTGTATTGTTTTTTATTTTTATTAGAGAGAGAGAGGGGGGGGGGGAGGAAAGCGCGGTTCGCGCGGAAAAGAAAGCAGGACGACACGAGCGATCGCTAAGTGGGAGTAATCCCGCGGGGACTGCTTTCAGGAATTGCGCTTAATATTTTACCCTAATTGGGTGACTTTTTAAGGATCGAAGAAGAGGAGCAGGGAAAGATCCTCGTTCGATCGGGCACGCGGGGATTAATGCGGCCGGATAGAAACCACTTCGGGGGATACCTGTCTTTCCTTGACTTGGTGGGCGTTCTTCGTGAAATTCAATTAATTCGGCAGCGATGACTATCGGTTAGAATAATGAGAGTGCATCTCGACAAACATTATCAGCGCCGGATCGGCCCGGCCACCCCCCTTATTTAGAAGATAACGACGGCTGTTCACTAAGGTTACTCTCTTTGAATGGTGTTGTCATTCGTCGCGTACACCCTACCTTCTTGGGGTTCGTAAAGGGTCTAGATGCCGAGTCAACTAGCCAATGAGAGACCCTTGTGGCTCCTTCTGTTTCCTTCTCTCTCTCTCTCTCTTTCTCTCTCTCTTTCTCTCCACTGGCGCCGATTCTCCTACGCCGGCCCTCCCTCTGCCCAAGGTTCCTTGGCGATGAGATATGACTGGCACATTATCACCTGATTATGTTATCACTTTGCATCGCCCGTTCCTTTGCCGCGCTGTCTGGAACTACCGTTTATCACGACTCCGAAGATCTGCCGCGGTGAAACCAGACCGGTGCGTCGCGTCGCCGAGGATGCTCTCATAATTTGGGGTCGCCCATTCGGGGAGAGCGGAATCGCGGCGGGGTCGAATTTAAGGGATCTTCGATCTTCCACGATTGCCCGTGTCCTCGACCCCTTCCGGGCTTAATTAAATGCAGCCATTAAGGTTTAGAAAGTACGACATCGCGGTTGGATATACTGGCTGAATTTGATCGCGAAGGAAGCCCACGGCCGATGTCGCTGCTGGGTTATCGGATTTTAATGTGGATCGGTGAAAGTGAATCGTTAGTGGTATGGAGATAAGACGATGTACTCTCGCAGCGTGAGAATTCTTCCGATAGAAGGGTACGCTGAGGATGTATTTACTGAGTATACTTGTATGTAACTTGATCCCGTGATTCGTGATGTTAGAAGCTAGTTCGTCGAACGTGAATAAATATTTTAATTCCGGTTGCATTTGTAATATCTATAGGTAGCTGTGAATAAAAGTATGCGTATCTGCCAGAAATTCGTGCTGATATATAAAAGACGACGATTCGTCTAGAATAGAGAAGACATGCTGAAATCAATGTTCGAGAAGGCAGAGATTACACTGGGCAACTATACATATAAATTAGATTCCATGCAGAGGTCGTTAAACGATTTATAAAAGCGGTCTCTTAACAACCATACAAGATTAAAAATCATAATAGTACGCTCCAAGTGTCAGATACGTTATTTTTACATCTTTCAATATCCCCTTCAACATTTCCTTACTCCCTTCTCAAACTCGATTCACCCCAATCCCGATATCATCGTAAGTCCAAATTCTATCGGCTACATCTCTCCTTGATCACGAGCCACGAATGAATTTTTCTTCCCAGAACGGCGCCAATTTACACGTTCAATCTTCGGAAGGCGGCTAATCGGCAGTTTTCTGTGCTGGCACCGCGCGAAAAACCGCGAGCCCTTTCAGGATGGATATTTCGAAAGACAAAGGTTACACGGGATGATCGTAGACAGTAACTGGATCCGGTATAAACGCAGTCAAGCAGGCAGTCGGTTCAGACGGGCACGGTACCGCTGCGGGACCATCAGGTCGCCCACAGCTCATCGCCATGCGATCACATCTCATCGCCTCGTACCATCGCAGACTATTACAAACAGAGCTCCCTTTGCACCTCGTCCGCTTCCACCCTCCCGTCGAGCTCTTTCTCTGTCGCACAGGCCGGCTCGGGGCCCCGTTTCAACCCCATCGCGATTTCACCTCCAGTCCTACGTATCACTGCCGCTCTATCAGCATATCCGACCGCTTAGCACCTACTTCCCAGGAGTGCGATACCGCTCGTAACTCATTTGAATTACACATTTCCCTGGGTCCCGCGAAATAATACGTGCGAGGACACCGGATCGGCCGCGAGGACACAGATTGCACGGCCTGGCACACTCGGACAAATCCTGTCGTCCCACCTGTAATCACTGATCGTGGATTCGTCCGGTTTTAACCGCGCCCAGGTGAGCACGCGGGATATGGCGCTCTCGGCTCCGATCGGATATTCGACAGGGATGTTCCTTCGAAGCGCGTCGCCACAGGCTGTGTAATTGCACTGCCGTAGAATGCTCCTTATTGCGCTACGGGAGTTTTACGATTCTACGGCATCGAGGCGGTTCTGCGCCACGGCAGAATTGCGATTATGCGGATTAATCGTTGGATGTACGAGGAGGAGGGAAAACTTGTGCGGTGAAAAGAATGATTTGTCGCTCGATGAGGATGAAGTTGAGGTAAAGGGTTTGATGATCGACGGGTTAAACGCTTATACGAATACATTCCTCGATTCGGGAGACTCTCAGGGATGAATCCTTGATTTTCTATCGAGCGAAAATGCGATCCTTTCGCATTTCGCCGTGTTTTTTTAGGTCGATTTGTATCGGGAGCATACTCATCACTGCTCGATGTTAATCGCGCGTACCGTGAGGGATTTTTAAAATTACACACCCCGGTTAACTGGTTAAACGCTTGATAAGTGAAAGGTTTGATGTCCGCCAGGAATCTTCTTTATCGGTTTAAAGAGTAATTAGTTCGTAGCCGTGCGATTCTACGCTATCGAGCTGGTAAGTGCTGCGGTAAAGCAACGATTATACGGACAAATAGTCGCACTCTCATAGCATTCGCCCCGAGATGTGCGGAAATATTTGCTCGCCCGAGGCCTGATTTACATTCAAGCGCGTTGCCGAAGCGCGTTGTGATCGAATATTCAGCAAATAAAAGATTCGATATTGAGGAGGTATGTTCCTTCTTCTAGTCGAAGACTCTTTATTTAGCGGCACATCGAAACTTTCTAGATCTATTTAAACGTGAATAATATTCGGTTCAGCGTGCAACAAATCATTCTTCGAAGGTAAAAAGATGCGACCAAGAGAGAGAGAGAGAGAGAGGTAGAAATGTTACGTATTGGATTCCTCGTGCGGCGAGAGAAAATTGTAGAGTGTAGCCGATTTAATACGTTCAAGATGCGAACCATTTGAAAGTTGCAGTCAGTAAATGGGCGTATCTCAAAAACACCGGTGGTTTGATACCGGCAAGTGATTATAACTCGGCAGTCCGTGAAAGTAGTGCTCGCCTTCCCAAGAGTATTGGTAACGTTCTTTGGCGAAGAAACAGGAATGTGGAGGATGTGTGAAAAGTGGCTTCTCAAGGTTCGCCCATCTACGGCTCCCTGGCGCCTAGCTTTGCTAATCGCGGCCCATTAAAACACCCTTCTTCCGCCCCTGAGCCGCGAGTTTGCCGCGCTCTTACCTCTCCGCAAATTTTCTCGCCCTAATCTCAGCAGTAATGTCCCAACTTTCTAAACCTCGAAGACTCGTAGGAAACTTTCTCAGCACCGAGTATCGGGAGAGCCGAACAAAACGTTACGTCCTGCAACGCCGAAGATTTCGAAACTCCTTCCACGTCTTTCAGCTACGTAATCGGACGCTGAATGTTAATTAATTACAGAAAGAAAAAATTGGCCGCTTAGGGGCAACTTTATTGCGCTAATGGTGGGAATATCGATACCACGAGGCAACTTATAATTTCACGTTGGCGATAAGACATGAGGGACCGGAGTTTTAGTGAACGTCTTTTAAACCGAATTCGGTCCAAATCTTATGAAATACCAGTATCGGGCTGATTATTAAAGTTGACGTATTTAAAATACGTTAATTGCTATTCCTGGTTAAATTATTCGCGGTGCTGCACTTCAGTGGATCCATACAAGGGTGATGATTGTACAAAGTGAAATTAGAGTTAGAAACTGATTTGAAGAAGCATAACTGACTGGATTTTTATCAAACTTACTGCAGCTCGATCGCGTAAGCGCTTTGTAAAATATCAGTCACCACACCTTTTAATAATTAAAGTATCTAGGAATATAAAATGGGACGAACAAACTCCAACGCCTTAAGCCATATAAATAAATATTCGATACCAATAAGAGAGAAAGAGAGAGAGAGAGAGAGAGAGAGAGAGAGAGAGAGAGAGAGAGAGAGAGAGAGAGAGAGAAATAAAATGAACAGTATCGCATTATCGAAACCTGGATGTAAGTCGACATCATAATGTCAACTACACCCCTGCATAATTCGAGGCTACACAATTCGCTATGGTGATTACTGAAAGTCATTTAAGTCCCGCGAAATCATATAAATTGTCATGGCGGAGATCATTTGAATGGCGCGGTAGCAAGAAGCGGCGGCTTATCAATCACAAACCTTTCATAGTTTCGCGTTCAGCAAGCTGCACGATCGTTGGCCCCCAGTCAGCGGGATAACCGAAAAGAAGAAAGCGAGATTGCTCCTCTTGAAGGTTGCACAACGAGGACCGATTTCCACGGCCGGGAATTTCCCTAATTATTATTATCCATTAATGTGATGAGCGTTATTATTTTAATGCTCGTGTCTGCCAGCGGCCCGGCTAATTTGCCTCCGTGAAATCGATTGTGCCGCGTGCGTTTGCACGTTCATAAATAATCAGGGCGTGTTTATGGGATGAAAAATCGCGCAGCCTCTCTAGTACCGTACCCACCGACGTTATAATAAATCCGCACTTTCGCGGCTCTCTAACGAATATTAATCGAATGGCCGACAATTATATCAATCCACCGGAACGGAAAGTCAACGAACTCCTTTGCTGGGGAGTTCCATCATTCTGAGGCTTGTCAATCTTTGTAATCTTTATTTAACTAACGCCTCGATAAACCATCGAAGCGGTGCAGTACGTATCATCGCGATTATTTTAATGGCTGAGGTGTCGTTAATGAGTGAGCTTGGAACTTTATATCATGCACGTATAACATACGTGTATTACGTAATATTGTCATTTTAGGCGATCGAGTTTCGAGTAATACGAGAGATTATCGTGGTTATAGGTGGTTGTAAAGGATATTCTTATGCTGTGGTAATAAAGGATTTTATGTAATCTTTTCCCCTAAAACCTTATGTAATATGATACTTATATAATGTTAAGACTACTTTCACGTTCCAGGGAAGTTTGCTGTACTTTCCTGGAAATAATGCGTTTACTATGGTTCACGTAGCAAGGTGCAATGGAAAGATGTGCTACAGTATCAGCTTAATATTCGATTTGGTAAATATAAATTGTCTCATAATTCGCTTACATCTTCAAGCATCTTCTCGTCAAGATTCGTCAATTTTCGTCAACTTTCAGACGTATCAATAATATCAGAGAATACTGCATAAACATTGTTTTCCCTCAATCCCTGCAGAGGAAATATCCTTAAACTCAAATATTATAATACAAAATCCACCTCGTAAAGAATACCTACGAAATGTCTTATATAAAATGTTAAGAAACTTTCAAAATCGCCGCTTTGAATGTAGTAAAGCAAAAACCATACCTTCATCTCTCTAAATTCATTATAATTCACGGATACGTCCCTTTCATTTACTCGCCTTATCTCAAGTCAGTTGCTCTTTCCTTTCACATTCCTAGATCCTTCCAAATCGAAAAACCTCTCTACATATATTAACCGCTCCATTCCTCGCATAAAATATTCTATATCCCCTTGAAACTCTAAACACCAGCAGAAGCGAAGCTTGAACCACGATCAAGGCGTCCGATTACGAAAACAAAAGTCGATTGCGGCTCGTTTTACAAATGCTAGGACCGTCGAGGAAATCATCTCCCTAATGTTCCTCGCCAAAAAGCGGAGCATGTTTTGCCAGCGCAAATAATTAACGAACCATTGGCCCGGCGCTTCCCCAGGGCGGGGCTGATAATCGCCGAAGCCGCGACTCTCCTCTTCGGCTCCCTTTTCGCAGTTAACCACCCACCGATACATAAACCACCGCGGCGTTTACCGGCCACGGGACACGGTGGATCGTTGACAGGAGTTTCTCGCTCCGACCAACAGATGGCCGTCGTTTGGACATCGTTTTCAACCCCCTAAGCCCCGTACGTAAGCCGGGGTCTCTTCTTGGTCTATCTTGCGGGTGCCTCCGGGTATACGGTGGATGAATTACCGACGCGACGTCAAAACGAGAGGATCAGCCTTATGGCTCCTCGTATAAATAAGTGGCTACGACTTTATGCTCCCTTCACGGCCGCTGAACGATGTGTTTACGTTTGTCCTACCTCCTTCGACCCTTCTCCTCGGTAACGCCTTGTGCTCCTACCCCTCCTCGCCCTTTTCGCTCATGTTTGCACTTGCCCGCCTCGAATTTATCCGTTTCGACGATTTTTCCGAGGTTATTGTTTGGTGGTATTATCAGCACGAGCGTTGGACTGCTCGCTGTTTAGCTACTTGGCTTTGTTTTCGGTTTGTTCGAGAATCCCTTGTGCGGGGAAATTGAAATTAATGTGCCGAGTTCGTGGTTTGATTATGCGTGGAATACGTTTCTTGGTTTAAATTTTGGAATAAGTGGATTGATTGATCGACGAGTGAGTATGTCTTTAATTGGAGAGTGTAATATGAGTTTGAAATGTGATGTAAGTAGATTGATGTGCGATAGTAGATAATGTGATATGCGAAATAGTAGCTTGGGATGGTTAATGGTGTATGTATCACTATAGTGGTATCGTTTATTGTTTTTACAGTGGTCAGTTATAAATATTCTTATTCGGTAGTTTCACCGTTTATTATCGAGAATAGTACATATTTACATTTAAATTCTATGTCACTGTTGATTTGACGAAATGTGACATAATTTTATGCTTATATTACACATAGAAATCATAGCTTTCCCGGATAATTTTAATGAATGTAAACAAAACACACTTAAAAATCACCCTAGATATTCGTCCCATTGTAATCTGAGAAAACACTACCCATGCTCATCGTTAATAACAGTAATCAACCAATCATTTATAATACCATGTACCGACAACTGCAGCAACGAACATTGCGTAATTTACAAAAGAATACGAAAATTGACAACCCGGGAAATTTCGCGAACTTTCTTTCATAGTATAACTTAAAAAAATAAATCACCTATAAGTAAACTATTACCCACCCTTAAAATTCTGTCAGTTCATATATTGGCAGTTTAAAGAATTCGCTAATGGAAGCGTACATCCATTTAAAAAGGAATACTTAAAGATCAAACTGCACAACGCGTCCCCTTACCTTACAAAAAAAAAAGCAAAAAAACAACATTAAGCGACCATCCTCAGGCCTTTGACGACAAAGCAATCCAACGGCCCCTTCGGTTCGTATTTATAAATCCGACGATGGTTAATGTCCGACGAGCCAGCAGAGAGAGAGAGAGAGAGAGACGCGCAGCGTTGCGCCATAAGCCCGAAAACGCGGGCCACCGCTGGATCAGGTTAGAAATGATTTGTTACTTTACGGGAGTACGCATTAAAAGTAACTTTCTTTCGCGGAGTGGCAACATTCCGTGAGGTAGGAGGTAGGCGGGAGAGTTTGGCGGTGAGTTTCTTTGAAGATCTCTCGAAAGCCAAAGACTGCGCTCCTCCTCCAAGGCGCTAGACCGCATGATTGCCGTAATTTCGACTCATTACAATTACGCTAATATCCAGCCATCAATTAGCCAAGGCTAAAGAGCCTCGCATTAAATAGCTAATGCCTCCGTCGTCGCGGACCGTTCGTTCGTTTGCTACGCCTGGGATCAGGAGCGGAATGAATGATGATAGAAACGATGATGACTGCCGTAAACTGGGTTTCCACGGTCAACTTTAATTGCTAAATTATATATTATGCTTGTGTCCTCCTCCTTCGTACAGCGTGTACACCGGCTCATCTGCTTATTGTTGACACGGTAGCGTATTACGTCCCGGTAATTATCCTTGCTAAATCGAAGGAACCGATTGGCCGGCGCGATATTAATAGTCGCGAGTAGCTACGTCAGACGATGATCGGGAAAAATTAAGAGCGGGGAATACATCGGATGGGATAATCAAGATTAATGGAGTTAGGCTATCGATCAGAAAATGGGATCAAATGGAGGTTGCGATCGAGGAAAGCGCGGTTCCGGATTACCTAAATTTTTGAGCTGCCTCCTGGAAGAACTAAAGGTGATCGAGAGGCATATGGTATTTGTATATGATAATTAAAAAGCTATCGAGGTAAGTGGTATTTAATTAATTACGATCAAGTAAGACAGTGTGAACGTTTATTGGCGTGCATCGTGAAATTTATTCGTATCGATTATATTCATCTGTCGATAGTGGATTCTGCATCGACAAATTTGCACTGTTACGTGAGAAGATCTAATAGACCTGGCAAATGAGAGCCCAAGTTTCTCTGTATTTCATAATATCCAGGATTTACTTATGACGTATTTAGAATTCAAGATAAACTATTGAGATTATTTGGCCTGAAAGGTACGGTTTAAGGCGGCTTTCGTACCATCTGATTTATAGTGTGCGTGCCTATATATACCCGGTCGTGTAACGTACGCGATATGAGTTGTACGGATAAAAATACTCACCGTTATTTATCATGGTAACGTGCATCTAATTACGTTTAAGCGCTCGCACATTTGCGCACTTCGGAAATAAAGCGCGATTAAATACAAAAATTCCTTCGTCAAACCTCCCAACGCTTCCAAATAAAGCAGAAGCGAATAAGAGTATTCAACAATAAAATCTAAATAACAGAACTCCAGAGTGCACAAGCCATTAATTCTCCTTACGTATGAATGACGTGCCGGTATCAGAAGATATTCTTTTTTACCAGTGCAGAAAGATAAACCGAGAGAGGGTTCAACGTTTCGCGGCACGTGCTATAATTCTAGTTGCGACGAGATCTCAGCGAGTAGAAGCATGTGTGCCGATGAACTTGATTTTCCCTGATTTATGCTTCTCTTTTCGAATCGCCGCATCGACGGTCACACGTTCTTCAACCCTATCTGGCCGTGTCTATAAAAATCCCCAAAGGCACGATAAATTATCGTCTTCGTTTCGCGCTGTACAATATCTTCTTCTTGCAAAAGCGATACGCGGCCTTTTCTGCACGCTCTGCTTTCCATGCCAGTTTACTTTCTCAAAGCGCTACTTTTTTTTTCCCCCCCTCTTAGAATCGCGGGGTTACAATGGAAATGTTTTTAGACTTCCCGTTTCGGGGGAGCAACGAGAGGACCACGATTATATTTATGCGGTCGCATATACAGCTCGGTCAACATTAATTCCGCGCACGGATACTAAATGCCATTTCTTTACGTCCCGTCATCGGCTCATATTTTGATGATTTATCGCCACTTGTGTGTGATGCAATACCCTCTCTTGAAGCCATAAGTGCGCGTTTAAACGATAAATCTCGGCAGTCACGGGAGGAGAGCCCTTTCAGATCGCTCTACACACTGCAGGCTAGCTTCTTCTCCTTATCGATGTCTCCCCGGATACGTTCGAGAAAAGAATTTTAACCTTCCCAGTATCGGAGTATTAATGCTGTTTCGTTAAAACGTCCAAAAGTCGGGAAGCTCGAGGAATCGCGAGCGTTTCGTCCCCAGCGGGCTTATTGGCGATTACTCTCGTCTTAACAGACCCACCCGAACTCGTTTCGCGTTTAAAACATTCCCTATCGACGGTTTCTATCTCTTCGACAATCCAGCACGCGTCGCCTTTCAATTACAGGTTTATGTCAGTCTCCCGGGGATCGATAATACAGTGATAAATCTGGGCGGCTTTTCACGGTCGGTTATAGCAGTCAACTTATTCTTTCGACGTTCGTAAACAACGTGACAAATACCTCGCGGGTCCATTAATCACCTCGTCGTGAATTTGTCCTGCACTTGAAGTACTTTAATTAGACCTAGGCCGCGAGAGATCCTTGCGCGCTTTTCGACAGATCCGGAATCGTGGGATAAAGTGTATAAAGTTGATGCAATATAATAAAATTGCTCGGTACAAGTGTACGCAACGGGGATAACAAATTACCATTGGCAGCCGTGTTAAAGCGATATCCTATTTTTGACGAGTTTCCTTCCACCGGAGGAGTGTTGCAACATGGAGATAGAGACGATATTGATCTCACAGCGGTTTCCAGTTATTTCTTATCGAGCGGCCCATTCACCGGCACGTTAAAAGCGGCGGATGTACCAACCCCACGGTGCGCTGTATTTTTCCTTGGGCACCCTATTGAATGACTTTACCAGCCGAATGTGAACGTCTTGCGTATGTATAGATATGGTTGGCCAAGGCTCTCGTCACGTTGAAGTCAGGTTTGACGCCAGCCGGGACGATTTATCAGAATAATACACACGCCATTACCTCTGTGTCCCCACCTTAAAACCAAGATCTTGATTTCGCACCGAGTCCCATGTAAGGCTTTGACTTTCTTCAGCTACTCCCTTATAACTTCCAATCTACAGCTGTAACGTTATTATGAAGCGTGCCTCGGTCGACGTAGCAAAAAACCTGGCCAACGTCAGGAGAACCGAGGATAAACTCCGCGGACAGACATCGTCGCGAGCATTTTTTACGCGTGGATAGAAAACGCCAAGAGGTTAAAGGAGATCGTAAGCGCATCGATTAAGTAGCGTTAGTCGTATAATGACGTATTAATATCTTATTTCGTAACGAAGATTCTGTGTTAACACGATACTATCCTGATGTCCATATTTATTCTTCATTATATTATAAATCATCATTCATTCATTCGTTCATTATATTATAATCATCAAGAAAATATTTTTGGTTTTATAGCGTGAAATAAAACTCATATTTTTGCATAAAAAATACAGTTTAATCAACAATATATTTTCCATTTTTTTCGAAGACCTTTTATCATCTTTCCAAGAAATTCATAATTTCGCTATCATAAAATGTCCGATCCTTATCAGCAAAATACTAAACCAAGAGCGATTTGAAAACCGAAAATACTTTCTTGCCAATCCCATAATATCATTGTTGTTATCGTATCATCGCTATTAAGAGGTAACTATTTATAACAAGATCATCCAACGTATTCTTCAGAGTACGCGAAAGAGACATTCATAGATCTCAAGAAACCTCGAATTCATCGATACATCGTTTTTAGCGTAGTAACGCGATCGATCTTGTCGAAAAACAACGTCCGCAGTTTTATCTTCACCCAGCCTCTTCAACACTCGCTCGATCGGTGGATAGTCACGTACGCACAGCGCTGGTGCGTCTGATAAAGACGTTAAAACAAAGACGGCCGATGAGGAGATAGATAACCCCTCCCAAGGATACGCATTGAAACCCGAAGACACCGAAGCGTTCGAACGAATGGCGTGTGTTGCCAGGAACATGGCTACCGTGCTATTTGTCGGGTCGTTCCGCAGACCGGATCATATTAATCCACCGCTAATGAGCAGCTCTGATCCATGCTGGAAACGCGCAGGTTGCATCTCGAAGATACGAGGGATGCCCTCATTATGGGCCGCGTCGTGTGTGCTTCGTGGTCGGCTCAATATTTAACGCGTCTCGGCTCGTTCCATCACCATCGATATCTCGACACCTGGAAGGAGGATTAGGCTACCACTACAACGCCTTTCAAAAGTCGCTTGGAACGCCATCGAGAAGGGCTTACAGGAGAGCGAATTATTCACCGGGCCTCGAGACCTTAATTACACCTCTGCTGCGCGACGAAGCTCGAGAATCGTCTCGTGGGCGATTTTCTGCAGAATGGAAATTCGTGGATCGCGATCATCGAGCTCTGCGAGGGAGGGATGAGTGGGGAGGGGGGGGGGGGCAAGAGGCGGCGCGTTTTTGGAGGGACCGAGTATGACTCCGGATAAGATCTGGCCGCGTATCGAGGACGCTCGGAAGATTCTGGAAACGAAGGCACGGCGGTCGCAGCTCGTATTGATCTCGACCGTCGCTTCTACCGCCCAACCGATAATTAGTCAATCGGTCAGCGCCAGGTTGTTTTATTCAGAGGACCGTGGCTGGATTCAGTTCCTAACAAGCGGCCTCTCGCTCGATTCCTACCGGCCGATGCCCACCACCTCGGATCCTCCCTTGCGTTTCTTCGCCCCGGCCACTTTTACATGTACCGTACCATTAATCGTTCGATTAAGTCGCCTGATAACGCACTCTCGGCCCGATTCTTGCTCGCGTACCACCAGCCTGCGCCATAACTCCCTAGCGGTAAGAAGACGCGCTGCGACCCCGGTGGAGAGCCAAAGAAGAACGCTCCCTGGCCGGAGACCTACGACCGCCTACCTGGAACATCGCAGCCGCTTTTTCATACGCCGATTCTTTTTCTTCGCAAACACGTGCGCCTCGGGTATACGCTCCGGAGTGAAGCATAGGGACATTTAGATAACACGAAAATACACTCTTATCGGTCCCACGGGCGCGGCGCTCCTCTTGCTTATTCTAAACACAGCGCTAATTAATTATGAATTTGCATTGGAAATACAGGGTACGAGTGGGGCATAAAGGGAGGACGGCGGGATTCTTGCTTGGGATTAAGCGAAAGTCAAATGTGCGGGTTACGATGATGGAGAGAGTCGTCGAATCTCTCTTCTCTTGTATTGATAATGTGCAATTACCGCGGATATTCTGCTGGATAGTACAAGGTTACTGTAGGAAACAATTATTATATGGTTATTTGAAGATCTTAAAACAACTCGTTAACTCTTGTCCCGAAGAAATTCTCAAATACTTACGTGCGTTTTTAAACGAGTTTCGGGATGATTATTTGTTCCAAGTGTATCTATTCGTATGCATACTTGGATATCTTTCCAGTACTGTACATCTTATTCTATTCGCCTTTTACTCACGCTATCGCCTTAATTCTTTTAAGCCATAAATATTGCATAACTATTTACGTAATTGTATTTTATCCAGCATTCATTTTACGTTTATTCATGCCGCGTCTTCTACTCTTACATTTACACGGAACATCAGTCCTACGATATTCGCGGTTATTTTTCTAACCACTCTCGTGTACAGTTGTTCCAGATTCGGTACAATCAAATCCATCATATGCTTCATCCAGGTTGGAAATAGTCGTCGAGGACGGAAGCAACAAATAATCGTCCGAGGTGTGGATGCAAACTGTGCATGACACCGCCCGCGGTCGAAGGGGCGCCAGGAGGGAAAGAAACGAAGTTAAAAGGGGGAAGACAAAGAGAAAAGCGGATGCAGGTCGAAAGAGGCGAAAAGAGGAAGAAGGATAAAGAGAAGTACGTTTAAGTGTATACGTGGTCGCGCCCCATGTAATCTCGATGATGCTTTTCGAGGCTCTCTGCCTTGGAGATCATCCCTGATCCGAGTCGGAGAGTCATAGTCGGACAACCATGAGTCTATGTCATTGTATTTCGTTTGCGTTTCTACGTTATTCCATTGGCGCAGAATTGGAGTTAATTCGGAATCAGGTTAACCGCCCTTGTAAAGAGGCCTGGGTTATAAATGTACACGAATAAAACATTATGACTCAGCAATTATCGTATAATCATTTTTCTTCCCGCTTTGCGAATCCTGATGAAGTAGTAATGAAGTTAATTTTCTTATTTGTCATCATTATAAAAAAGTTTACCGTGATTTTTTCCGAATACCTAGCTATAGAAAAGACGATTGGCATGTATAGCACATTTGAATCATTGTTAATCTATAAACATGTTTGAATTTATCAGCAATTTTACTCGACAATGGTGATTCTGTGAAACGGAGGTTTTGTTAGACTCCATTTTTATATACAACCGCTGTGCGTAATTTTTTCCACTTTTCTGAGTTAAAAACGATTCTACTTTCGGGCAATTCTCCAAATGGAAGTTTATATTTGTTAGGGAAAGTTCTTTAATAACTGTAATTCCTATTGCTCGTTAACGAGTTATTAGTACACGGATTAGGCGCTCTCAATTAACGCTTTAAAAAGCCAACAGGCAGCCGCCTATGCATGGTTTATATACATACGCCTGAATTTGCCGTCCAAAGCAAACCGTATGTCGGACATCGGCACGATTTATCGCGTTGACACGTGTCTCTTACCGAGACGCATTTCGCTTTCGCAGTCGCCCTCTCTTTTAACCACGATTAAAATACATTTTCGAGGATAGAACGACCGAATTTCCAACAGTTATGTTCCCTTCTTACGAAGCAGTTAACAGTTTCGCGGTATCGTGCACTTCTCCGCGCTATATTTGCGCTTCATAATGTCGCTGAGAGGCTTCCGTGAACGTGAACGTGCCTATTTTTAGCCTAAATATGTTATTCCAAGCTCGTACGCCATTACGCGAAAGGCGAAGAATCGAGTTTTTATGGCCACTTTATTGTACGATCCTCCGCTCCTGAACCGTCTAGACCGACATGGCGGTTCGACTTCTGTGGGGCTTCGCGTACTGGAAAACGATCTAAAAAAAAGAGGCGGTTTCTGTGACACGACATAATAGAGTACAGTTAGGAAAAGGAGCATGAAGAGAAGCCCGGAGGGGTGAGCGGCTTCGATGATTTATTTTTCTTTCCGATCGCCGGCATTAAAAATGGTAAATGCTCTTAATGACGGCATTAATAATTGTATTCAACAAACCGGCGGTATTGACCTGAAGACACCCATGCGAGGCACGCCCGTAGAATACCCTTGTAACGATCTGGTCCGCATTCATCCGGGCGGAGAGATCGTTTGTGAATGAGCGAACATTCAATGGCCACACTTTTGATCCCGGCGTTATTAATTATCCGCAAGTAGCTGCTAACGTCTGGATTTCTTTCCACCCCGGTTGACTTTCCTGCGTAACGATGTGTCTTCGACCCGCCGGTTCGATGCCACGGCTGCTCCACAACTTCAACGTGGTCTTCGTATAGTATATTTTGAGGATTTCACTTTATTATTTTATAAGTAGAGATCTTCATCTTTAATGATAGTAGAGGGGAAAATGTTAATTTAATAGGAAAGTTTGATCGAATCGTGAAGTTCCTCCTTTGTTTGGAGTCTGGTAAAGGAGTGCGTGGTATTTACGTGTGACAATAAGGTTTGACATTGTGATGATTGTTACAAAAAACAGTTATTGAATACCCAAAATGCCTAACGCGTTTAAAAAATAGAATCCTTAAACATTACGTAGGACAACGAATGGTATTGGGTGTGTTAGAAATTTGCACACATTTTCGTGGCACATCTCAGAGATATTTACATTAATATAAATACAAAAACTGATTTCTGTTGTTTATTATTACGAAGGAGAGTAGAGATGAGCAAATTTATCTTATACGTATATCACATAAAAACTTGTATAATACTCCTACAAGCAATACACCAAATACAGACTTTATCATACACATTTTGATGTTACAATCAGTAGCGTATACGCCCCAAGCTGAATTTAATTTCCCATTCAGGCCATTCAGAATGCAAAATAAAAGATTAAAAAGCAATAGTTGTTCACCAATTATTAAAACCCTAAGACATACGTTAGCAGCAAATTATAATAGCGTAGCAAACGTGGAAAAACAAGAATAAAGCCAAAAATAACGAAAAATCGTTCCGCCACGCAACGCCTTAAGGACGAATCCATCGCTTCAGCGCAGCCTGCTTGGTTCATCCGCAAGCCGATTTGCATGCGTGGAAAGTGTCGGATACCGGCGATTACAGCCGCTTCCTTGATGATCGAGTTTAGCTAGAGCCGAGGCTCGCCAAGGGCCAGCGGAAACCGCTCGAAAAGCAATCCTTATCGCCTTATTAGGCGTTGCGCCCTCGAGACCTCGCAAAGCGACAGCGCCCCTTTGCCCGGCGACGTTTTTATCGGCACCAACTATCGGTGGTTCCCTTCTCATTGGGCCGAGGCGCGCTTCCGTTCGCTTTAGGCCCACGTACTTAACATACTCCGTCATTACTTAACGGGGAGTAATAAAGTTGTACCGCCAATTAACCAATCCCACGGGAGCACGCGCATGCGCGGCGTCCGCCAGTAGCGCATCGTCCACCGTATCGCGGCGATATCTCAATTCCGTCTTCCACGGTGGATAAAATCGGTAATACGAGAATAATGCCGCTATCCGCGCGGCGAGATGCCCGGTTAAGGAGCAGCTGCCTGCCTTAAGTGTATTATTTTGCCCTTAACTTAAGCTGCATTAAGGATTCCCCAGCGGTATACCGCGTGGGGCATACTCGCTTGCCAGGGAATTGAAGGCTTCGGCGATCGTTACGAAGCCGCGGTTTGAGGGCGAAAAATCTCGTGGTGAAATGAGATGGTGGGATACGCAGGATGGCTCTGATCAATGGTATCGAAATGATACGGGTGCCGAGGAAGCCCGAGAGGAGTGTTTTGCGATAGGAAATCTGCCATCGGAAATGTCGATTGGAGGCATTACGCAATCTTGAATTTGCATGGGAGGCGTGCCGTAGTATGTGTGAGCATCGTTTCTATTAAGTATCCTATTTTTGTGCATCAAATCAACCCGTCTTTGAGAGCGGCAATTAATGTACGCGGTAATAGATGTAATTACTGCTTGCAAGGACTTGTTAATATATTATATATACTAGTTTCGAGCAAGAAGACCGTTAGGAGTAAACACGTCTGATTTTATACTTCTTACAATAAGAAAGGTATGGTGTAATATTTATATCGATTATTCGAATTGGCTACTGGACTGGCTACGAGGAGCACATCGTCAGGATTTCGAGTTTATTACTGCCTTACGCTATTTTCCTTTGCAGGTCAAACAATGGTTTTTTAGTAAAAAAAAAAAATACATTTCGAAGCAAAACAATTGACAGATACTTGATTAGTAGAAGCGGGTTACGCGAATGATGACAAATGGCATCATCTGATTCCAAAGTATTAACTATATATTCCCAATTTCAGAACCCCTATTACAGCTCCCTTTGGCACCTGTATCATTTCTGTATCCTCGATCGCAGGACCTAGTAGGCCATTATGATTCTCCCTTTGTCTCGATGCACGTGGACGAAGATCGGCTATCGGGCGAGGAAATCCTGGAAGTGGATGGCTCGCGATAGAAGTACCGGGACGTCTCGCGGTTTGGCAGGACGATTTTTATTCACAACGGGTGGCGGTAACTGGAGCGAGGAACGGGGAGCAAAAGACAAACAGGGAAACGGGTGTGAGTGGCTCCTGGAACGTAATTAATGAGTAGTTTGGCGGTCGGCTGGACAGCTGTCCCCCTTTTTTCCACGGCGACGGATGGAATCGTATGGCCGGCGGAACGTCGCGGCTCCGAAAAGCGGAGAACGAGAGACGCGGAAACCTCCTCTGGTCCGACTTAGACGCGCCTCCAGACGCGCTGGAAGGAACAAGATGGATTGCCTGACACTACCGGACAAGATCAATTGAATTTCTATTTGGACGTAACCGAGACCCGTTTGGTACTCCCCTCTCCAGGCTCCCCCGTCACCCACCAGGACGGCTAAAGTCTAATTCTTCTTCCAGAAGTCGTCGATGTCACGATAATTGTAACTGGTGATCTACGCTCGGATCCTGGTCCTTTTGATACTTCTTGCTTAATGCCCCTACCTTTTCCGCGCGCTTATTCTTTCGAGCCTTTGGCATCGCGATGGAAGAAAGGACGGCGGTCAGGATACGAGGTTGTTTATCTCGTCCCAATGTTTTATTCATCCTTTCGTATTATTTCAACGCTTGTTATTATCGTGAGAATCGTATCTCGATCGCGTTTAAAGTATCATTTTTCTGAGTCGTAATTGCTCGTTTAATGCGCATTTATTTGGTACGCGAGTCGCGCTGTTGCAGGTTTAGTTGAGGAGCTTTGTTTTATTACAGTTTCATGGTTGCGCGTGTCAGGATAATCATGAGATATTCAGGCTCGATATTTGGTTATCTCGAGTTAAAGTTGGTTCTTTAACGCGCGTCTTTTTTCTACACGTGCTTCCTTTTAGGAATTCTATTGTATATTAGGAGGAAACCGAGGATTAGATTATCATCGCGGACAATGTCGCGTCACTTTGTTCGAACGGTTTCTGATGCCGCGATAATCCGCGCACTGGGTTCCTCCTTTTACGACAAAATCTACAGAATCGTAATTACGATAATAAGAATGGCATGCATTGTGAGAGGAAAAACGAGTTTTATGAGCCAAGATTTCGGTGTGAAGAAGTTACGGTACCATCGTCGAGTGGTGAAATAAAGTAAAAAATGCATCGCCTGCCAAGACAATGCGAACGTGCCTTTTATCCCAAAATCAAACCCACAAAAGTGCAAGCCGGTCTGGAAGGTGCAGCCCGCAGAACGGACATTAATAACATACTTGACAATTTTAGCGGTGAGCGTTTTAAGTTTTTACCATCGCGATGCAAATAAAAGGGTAGGCTTATTTCTTTTTTCGCTGAAGATGGCCGAGTGATAATAAATGGCTTTAAGAGTGGCTGCCTAATTACCTTCACAGACAACAACGCACGGTCGTACGATGTGACCGCTGATATCGGACAATTTTTTTCTCACCGCTAGTTACCGGTTTTTCGACGTCGGTTGAATTTCATTTTGTATTAATTAACGCTTTAATCGCGCATCTTCACGACGAAAACAACGTGTTGCTCGTATGGTCCGTAATGGGAACAAACCTCCACGTTTGATCACGGTTCGTACATTTAGGCGTTGTGAAATCGTGGCTGAATGTTGCGAAATCAATCGACTTTTGAGGCGGGGATCGTTTATCCGCTTACGCGACTTTTCGTCTTCGTACGTCATTCGCCTTGGGCAGCTCGTGTCATTGGTAGACTATCGCGGCCAACAAGTGTAAGCATTTTTGCAGTCAATAACCGATTAATATTATCAGCCGTATCCGTCCGCCGTTTTACGCAACTATTCTTCGAAGCGACGACAATGGAACCCCTCATTATTTCCATGAAAACCTGCACAACTACGGATTTTATGCTTACGCAGCGCTCTTGGGGGACACGCTTGCCATAGATATTGTAGAATACAAAATAATTCATGGAACGTACACACTAATACATGTATGTGTGTCTGTATACACACCTGTACGATTAATCATTAAGTACCAACTGATTTGTACGAAAACTCGATTACTTTATATTACTTTATATATAATATTGTATTTGTTGTGTACAATGTAATGTATTACTCTATTAAGTTATTAACTTTATCAGTGCATCCTACGTTAATAAAGTGCTTCACTAATATACCTATGCAAGGCAAAAGAAATGGTAGAACTGTATGCACACACGTGTTTATATATTATTACCAATTTGATTAAACTACCTTCAGTTATGTCAATATTTAGCTCAGAGTATAAACTCAGTGAATCATTTATTTCCTTAACATAAGTGCTTTATGTATCGAGCTCTTAGTAAAGTAGAAAAAAATAAGAAACAAGTTAAAACGAACATAGTACATCTCGTCCCAATGAGCACAATGCAAAAAAAAATAGAACAACAGTCAATATCGTCATTATTAAAAAATATATTCCTCACCACATATTTAGATCCAGCAAATCAACAAATTATACACGACTTAAAAATCCCAAATCGTATCACACACTACCCCTAATATTCTCAATAGAAGCCAAGGTCCCTGTACTCTACATAACACAGTTCAAAACGCAATTAACAGGAGTCGCTTATTTGATAATTCTAAAGAGGAGGGATGCGAGCTTTCACGATCAGATGCTATCTCGGGCACGACGCGTCCTTTTACTTAGCATCTTATCTCGTTAAGTCATAGCCGCGGAACTGCCCTTCCGGCTAGGAGGCTCCTCGAACGGAAGATCATCATCGGGGCCTGAAATAGTTAATTAATTCCATCGGAACGGGCGAAAAATCAGGGCCGCATAGCAGAAGGATGACGCTCAATGTATCATTAGGTAGTTATTGCGATCACTGGGTGGGATGGCGCACGTTGTACGACGACGAACGCACGCAGGCAGTCACGCATGGACACGTAGACACGCACGCGTATGTGGGCACACGTAGGTAAGCCATCCTGGCTTCATTCACGTCAGATGTGAGGCGACCGCGTCATTTATCTGCCAGGCATTCGGGCTAACGATGCATTGCCGGTTTGTTGCCCGAAGTCATGGCATTGCTGTACGCTACAGATGCATCCGTATGAAATGCAGATGCACAATTTTCGAGATAGAAATAAGCGGCTCGCCACGGCCGCGGGCATTTAGTGAGATATCATTTACCCCGCTCATTAACGCTCCGTTTCACTTGCCCCTCGCGTGATCGCCGAATCGAAGTCGCGCCGCGGATTTGCATACGAGATCGTGGGAGAACGCGGACTGATTTGTCTCCGGACTGTTATCTCCTTGGGAGAGCTACTGACACCGTAAGTCTTCGCTCCCGTGCATTAAGGTGCTCGAAGCAAGAAATAGAGACGGGTGATAGCGCACTTTCGGCCCGAGATTACCCAGCGATTAAACGGTTATCCGCCCGCGAGGTTTTATAGGCTTTTTCAACGCATACATCCTGTGTACTTGCGTAGCGATACTGAATAAGCGGCTCGCTATGTTCGTTTATTCGACGATCTCGGCTGCGTTTCTGCTCGAATAATCAACAGGTTCGTGTGCGGCTACCTTCATGACTCGTCGAATGTTATACTTCAAGTGCGATGAGTTGCAAATATTGAAAGCGTGTAATGTTCAACGTATAGAGACTTTCTTTTGTGATATATACGCTAGAAGTAATACGTGCGTTGTACAATATAACGGTTCACTAATCCTTCACAAAAGACAAGTGAAATATAATAACGTTGTAACTTTTGCTTGTATGTATGAATTAAACTGAATTATCGTTCTTACATGGAAATTCGTGTATTTCTATGAGTTCAACGTTATTTACGGAGGAAGGTACTGGCAGTAAAAGAGTTAGCACTTGTCATTCTGGATATTGCTTTGCGGATACGCAATTTTTATTTTAAACGCGCGGTTGGCAAAGTTCGATGATTGTCCCTGGAATTTAAGGTGCGTGCAAAATTTGGGAGTGGCGCGACTGGCACACACAGTGCGCGATTGTAAGAGAGGGTGGACGCGTAGTTGTCTTCCCTAGTGGCAGAGGAGTCCACGCGTTTCCGGTACACGCGAAAATGCCATTAACTTTGGCCACACGATACGCACAGTAGTTTGAAATCGGCCTGCACTTTTTCCACCGACGGGCCGGAGTTGGCACCTGGGATGCAAAGTAACGGGGAGGAGCGCGATCCTGCGAATTATAACTAATTAACGCACCTAACGAACCTCGACTAACATTTAATTTTAATTTAACGTTCGCTCGAGGAGAATACATTATTACACAATGTTTAACATTAACGTATTGCACGTTGATCATATACATATCGGTTTGAAGCTCTATAAACCTTGCGTGGGATGCAATAATAATCATTAGCATTTAGTAATTGAAACATACCGGTTTTTATGCCATATGAATATTCATCGGTTAGAATGATTACATACGCCTTTATAGTATCGGATGTACGTATAGTTAATATTTATTTCACGATGTAAACTCGATATTATTAAAGCCTATTATCGCATCGCGCGTTACTCCTAAATCAGAATTTCTATAACTCAGCGAGTCATCTTAATTCGTAATCGTCGACACGGAGTGGGTACCTTTGAGATAAATCATCCCTGAATGATTAATTATTTATGAGCGATAGCGATCGAATAAATATTATAATAATACGGAAACGTATATATAGAGATAAGAGCATAGAGAGAAGGAACGTGCCTAATAGAAATCTCTGATAATTTCCGAGGTGATTGATCTCATATTTAACAATTCGCGATGTATATAATAATACATATCTTTCCTATTAACAGCGCATAAAAAGAAAGTAATATTCAATACACCCTCTTTATTCGTAAAAGAATACAATATCGAAAAAGCCATGTATCGTGTATCTTGAAACTCTAATAAAAACCTGACACAATATTAAATACATATGTATAATATTGCTTATAGATAATAGACATTCCTTATAGCTCACCGCTTATAGATACACACATAGACATACAAAAGTACATAAAATTGCACAACCAAACATCCTCGATCCCACATAACAGAGATAACCAACATATTCGCGTCACGCGCCGAATTCACGATCCTCCTTAGTCCACAAGGTACAGTAAGTCCCATCGGTACATCCTACAACGTTTACGATATCCTCCACGGTATATTACACGGCATCGTGCATCCCATACGGCCTGCACGATTTCCCAGCAGGATTTTAATTTATAATATCAAACAGGCGGATCGCCAGAGGGAGAAACATCGTCGGCACCGCGGCCCGACGGAGCGTCGTGGCGTCGGTGGACCATCATCGTATCAATGCGGTGGAGATTGACAGTCCTGGCTATGACAAATGATCTTTCCAGGGCCCCATCCCCCGCCATGCCACCCTCCCCTCGGCGGGCATCACCAATCCGACGTACTGTACCAGCGAGGATCCACCCCTGCTGAGTTCGGATCGGGAAGAGGGTGCCGCGGCTGAGTAGACCCTGCAGACGTGGCAGACCGAGTGGCGAAGAGAGCGAAGATATCAGCGGAGAGAAGTAAACACGTTATACAAACGAATGCAGGGATCGATAGCGTAACGCGGAGAGAACGGATACGAGGATCTGGGATTTTACGCGAGAAGCAAACCGCGGAGCGGAGAATTATCCCGCGAGGCGAGATATCGCGTTGGAAATTCGAGCCTGTCGAATGGTTCATTGCTTTTGCAATGCGTCTTAACCGTTGTTCGCGATTTATTCTGGCATTTATTCTGGGGGCTGAGGATTAAATAGAGATGATGTTGGAGAGGTGAACGATATACGTAGAATACAATTTGTCATTTTGTATGTTACTGGAACTTTTGCTAATGTGTTATGGGGTTTAAGGTATTGGTTAGTAAGTTGGAGTTGATTTTTTGTGATCTTATAATTGAGGTTTGGTTTTAGTTTTTTTTTTTTAATTAAGCTTGATCGAGGTGAATATGGAAGGAGTATCCTAGCTTTGAGGAGTTATTTAACGTGAATGATGTAACGGTACAAAGCGGCGATAATGTAAATTCCGCACTGCGCGCGAGAAATAGAGCGTTTCTATTCTCAGAGTAAAAATGATAACAAAGCTGGGAATACACGTAAGAGAGTCGCACGATGTGCCACACTCCACTTTCAGAGCTTCTTTGATGGACGTAGCAACTGTGCGCGTAATTTATAAGCGAGACTCTAAACTTACCGGCGGAATTTTAACAAAGCTAGACGTTTCCACTTAAAAAGCGATACTAAACGTTCAAATATCGAAAAACTCTCTTGGCAATATTTTTTACGTGATCGGGGCAAAATATAATTACAAGTTACAAATGAAAATAAATTAAGCTTTTACAATATGCTCAATTTTTAGTTCAAGCACCAAATAAAATTGATCCTCCTTTTCCTATTTTTGGCTTAACTCTGTTCTAATATACAGAAATTGGTTTAAATCTGAAGCGACACGTAAGACGATGTTTTTTTATATCTTGTCCTCTTTCTATTTATCCTACCAATAATACTATAATTGAATGCTATACCTGTTATAAAAATTATACTTTTAGCAATCTGCTAGAATATAACAATTTTCAATATAATAAATATCTAATAATGCGTACAGGATTTCAAAATTCGCAAGACTGTGATCCTTATTGAATTATATATATTGTTATAAATTAAACATAAGTGAAGGTAATCTATCATACTTCATATTTGTTAGAAAAAGTCAACCGTATTCTATTTCAAGTACTCAGCACTCAATGTGTATTTGAGAAACTCTCAAATGGAAAGGATTATCGTATTCTACAAATCCCTTGAGGGTCTAAACAATAGGCGTGAGAGGTTTTCGTGGGACCAGAGGAATCAGGCGCCTTGCTAATACGCGTCAATATTTACCCTTTAGGCTCTAATCTTTCAGCTATCCACTTGAGAATACGATGGGCAGAAAATATGATCGCAGTGCGTGGGTAGCGGCCAGTCTACCTGGAATAAGTCCTTTCTTCTTCTGATTCGAGTTAGTCACTCGACATTTGTCACTCACGATTTTACTATCGGTAATATACTCAATACAATTCACGCATTGTATCATTTTACTCTAGATCGCTCAGAGGTCGATAATATTTATTTAATTTAGATTTGAAATTAAATACCCGATTATAAGTCAATATAAAACAAAATAAATATTATTTTATACTCGATGAAGTAGGATTATTATAAGACCAGAATTAATGTAAAATGCAGTCGATGTTGCGTCACCTCTTGCATAAACATTAAACATTTATTAAAACATTATAAAAAATGATATGCTAAATAAATGTTTTTATTTAATCAATACGTTTAAATGTTATTGAAATGAAATGTTAGCGGAACGTTATTAAATGTTGACTCAAAGTGAAATGCTTGCCAGTTATCGGAACATTTCCGAGTCGATACTAATACCTTTAATAATGTATGAGAGTGTGGTAGCGTAGCGAATAAAAGTCGAGAGTTGCGTCCCGGAGATCGAGGGTCGGATCCTTCCCATTACTCTTGAAATATCACCATGCAATAATATACACCAGGATTTCTGGTAGCTCGAAGCACATTTTGAGCGGCAAATTGTGAATTAAATCAAGGTATATCTCGACGAGCGGTAATAAACGACGGAGAAAGAAGCTTCTTATTTGCGTTTAATTTGCGTAGTCAATTGTAAAGGGCAGTGGCAGCGTGAATCTACAAATTGAAGCAATGGGAAATGGAGAAAGATGGGCGCGTGGCAAGCAATATGTATCGCCTTTCGCGCGGCTCTTTGCGGTACCTTTAACCGAAAGATCGGCCGGCCTTTGAACGATTGCTCAGCAGTTTTTCCGCTCCGCCCAGAAACGCCTGCTCGTTTCGGCCTTGCATATTGCTGCCATTAGTGCGAAACCTATGTACGTAAAATAGTAGGTATCCGCATTTATTTAGCTACCGCATTTGCGAAACCTGCTTAATCGCCTCGTGGCGCAGCCTTTCTAGTTGACAATAATTTTAAACTGTAACAATAGATTTCATTTGTTCTCTTCTCCATTAATGTAAAACTTATCAACTGGCATTATATGTAGAGGACCTGGTGGCATTTCTTTTACGGTTACGTGTATCTTAAATGTACAAATGTAAATATATCTAGAAATTAATTATCTTTAGCTACTTTCAGTTTAGTTTTTTTATGATTACGTGCACCTTAAATGTGCAAATGCAAATATATCTAAGACTCAATTATCTTTAGCTGTTCTCGGTTTAGTTTTCTTTGTTCTCAAAGTTTTTGTGTATTATTACTATTAGCAATCGTTATCCGAGGACGAGAAAAATTCGTTGAAAATCGACGGTGAAAAATGGAGGAACTTACATTTGACGCTTGCAATAAATCTGCTATAATCCAATGTCAATTATGAAATCACATAGCGCTCATTCAAAGCCACATCCAAGCCCACTGCATTAACTTCCCTTTATCGTATAAATTCTTCAAACACGTTTCAATTGAAAAGGATTGGAAAGCGGCGGATACCTTTTCAGCGTGGCGAATAACGCTCGAAATCTTAGCTCTAAACGATCGAACCGAATTCGTCGATAGATCCGTAAATCGGGGCGGGCCGCCGTGGTGCAAGGCAAACAAAGTATAAATCAATCGAATAATAATACTCGCCGTCTGGCTTGCTTCCGATATTTCCAATTTTCCCAAATGGTTGCAAACGCCGCCCTTTTCCAGCATCGAAAATTCCCCGCTCCAATTGTCCCTTTAGCAAAGGAAGAGGGGGAGGGTGGGGCGCAAGGGCGACACAGGGGCACATATGTCGCCCCCTGAGATGCTACGCCATTTCACGCAACGTAGAGCGCCAATTTCATTCGACGAGCCTGCAAATATCTTGTACTTTAATCCTTCGTAAACGTTAATGGTCATCCGCTTAGATGATACTAGACCAGATACTAGATAATACGTAAAACGAAGAAAAAAAAAAAACGGATTTCAAAATGTTTAACGATTTAAAGTAAATTTATACTTCGACTAAGAAAGAACGACCTTTGTAAAAACGTAGTTATATTATTTTTAAATATCATCGCAAAAGTTTACGTTATAAATACCGTTACGATCCTAAGAAGGAATCTTTCAATATTTATTAAAATTTTTTTATGAATAAATCGTATCAGAGTTTTGTTGGCATTGAAACATTCACAAAAACGTTCACAAAAAGAATGCAGTATGCTGTTGGTGGCGGATACTTTTTTTTTACATTTCGGAATTACAGGAGCCTTGGTCGTTCGTGTATGAGCATGGCCAAATATGCGGGATAACGTGACGGGCTCCGGAGAAAATGTAAAAACAGTGTTTCGACGAGAAGCGAGCGACGCGGTCTTCATGGTCTAAGCGAAGAAAAATACCGGAAAGATCCAAACACGGCTACGAGCATGAATCGCTGCTCTTCGGCACCGGGAGAAAGTTTTATGGCTCATTGTCGGAGCCCGACAAACGAAACGGGGATTTTTGTAACTCCTTGCAGGCGTCGTGAGCCACGTCTGTATACCTGTTAACATAAAAACGCAAAAGGGCCGGCCATAATTCTGTTTATAACGTTTGGAGCCGGTACACGGCGTGGTAAAAATGAAGACAGCGCGTGGAGTTCCTTTTTGAAAGTGGTGGGGCCAACGCGTGGATAGGCGCGTGTCTCAAGGTTCCTCGACTGTTAAGGTACGGCTGTTAAGGTATTTATGAAGTACTCCCATAAAATATCAAGATGGCATGTTCCGGTCCCGAAAATATCGATCCAGGTGTCGTACAGGTATTCTCCTTAATTTGCTTCGCTCATCGTAAGCCACTTACCTACTTTGTCCAATAGAAAAAATCGATGTACCTCTCTCACTCTTGCGTGGAAAAAGAACAATTTTAAAAACACCATGAATGGCTAAGTATCTTCGTAACATCTTAAGTTCCTTTCAAATATAAATAAAACAATAAACAAATTGCACGTCTCAAATATGAGTATCAAAGATAAAGAAAATCACATTACATAAAATAAGTGTCAGAAGAAACCTAATTCTTTTATATAAAATCCCAAAAGTAACTTTCCCAATAGATCCAGTTGTATTCGCAAATTCAATGTCCTCTAAAATACGAGGAAGAGCAACGACATTCATTTTACACGTATTAAACAAAAAGAAGAAAAATACCGCACTAAGCGTGCTCCGTGGATGGTGAGTCGCGCAATTCAAAAAACCCTCCGGCATTTTTGCGCAAATCACCAACTACGAAGGCGATAGAAATACCGCGTCAAGTGCGGAGGATTAAAGTTGCTTGCAGCAACGCTGCGCAGTCGCCGGTACTTCTCGTCTCCGCTTACATCCCATGGCTGGGGCAAAGCGCAGAGGAGGATCGCGGGATCGAGGAGGATTAAGTCAATAGGTAAAATCATTTACGCTTACGAAATACCCTCCGGACGTGGGGACCACCGTCCCTTCCCACAAGTATCGCCCTTCGCGGATTATTATTTATTATCGTCGACGAGCTACGCAGAATGCGTTTTACGCATACACGCGCCCGGTCGGACTCTGGGCATTCTTTCGGCATCATTTGTGCCTTGGTATGCGTTCGAACTTAGCCGCATGGCGACTCCGTGTGCGTTGGCCCGTGTGCAGGCGCGTGTCCATCCCGATCAGCCGTACGAAGTCCCCGTAGGTTTGGTCACCGCGTCGAACGTATCATCAATCACTTTTTTTCTCGGGGTTGCTTTACTATTTATAGGTTGTCCGCAAGGCCGTCTATTATCTTCCGTTAACGATAATTACTTTGAAGGCGCTCTTTTAACCCAATCGTTGACGCCCTGTCCGTCCAGCCTGGCGGATGCGTCTCACTCAGGAGTTCCGCTTCCGTTTATCCTCCTTCGTCCTCCCCTCCTCTTTCGCTTCCCTCTTTCCACTTCTTGCGAAGTCCAAGCGAGTTTAAGTCGTCGGGTTATTTGGACGTTGGTATGTATATACATACGTGTCGCGTAAAAATCCTCCGCGCGCGGGGAGAGTAGTTTATAATAAAAGGAGACTCTCGTTCCCCTGTTCACGAGTTATGTTTGAGACAGGGCTACACGGTGTTTCCAGGATATTTGTTGTATACATAGTTTTAGTTGAGATGTTATCGTAATTTTAGATGTACATAGATTGTATACATCGAATGAATCTTGAGGCTCGGTGTTTTGTTGAATGTCGCGCACTGAATAAAAAGGCTACAGTAGAGATTCTGATAGCGATATTACTGGGGAACAAAAGTGGATTTTTAGATAATAAAATGGACACTTTTTCTCTTATATTGAACTTTATGTACTTAAATGGAAATCAATACGATTAACGTGTTTTTAAAATATTCAAGAATTCGATATGTTTTTGGCTCTTAAATCGCATAAGTCTTTTAACATAAATAACTATTTAGGAGTTTTAGATACCACAAGCTCTACTGTATTTCACTTAGGAGCATTTAAGAAATTCATATCTTTATCTGTCTGATAAAATCGCAAAGCTCCATTCGAAATATTACTAGATAGCTAGAATAATGCCTACAATTCCTATCATTGGACTACTTAAAACAGTAATTATTTTCGCACTAACCTAATGCCACACTCTGACTTCACCTGCACACACAAATTGTGAGCGCAGTCGTGTTCCTGTTAGAGATCTCTTATTACCTACGAGCCGCTGGAGCACTTCAAAGATTCGTGAGTGCCTGGTCGGTGGTGCGAAATGAATACGTCTCGCTCAGGAATTCCGAGGAATAGCACATTACTTCATTCCTCAGATTTTCTTCCCTCCTTCCTTCGTTCCTTCCTTTCATCCTGGCCGGTGCGTCAAAACGAAAGTGGGATTAATGAAAATACGGGAGGGGGGAAGGGGGCAGAGAGGACGTGCTAAATGCACGTGTATATAAGAGGAAGGAGGAGAGAGGGTACAGCAGGGTTGATTAATCGTCGCCGGTCAGGGCTCTAGAAAGAGACGTCACTCGCAAGACTGCCTCCGTCTAGCTTTGCCACGCACTTTGTTTACCTCGTTCGCTTCTGCGAAATATCTATTCGGATTTTCTCCATCGACCATCGAATCCGGCTGAAATATTCGCGATTGTCGCCTCGGCAATACGATTATTATGATCATCGAGCGTATCAGTTTTCTGCACGTTCTGCCATTTTATCTGTGAACATGCCCATTTGTATAGACGATTATCAAAATCCGATCAGGTACTCTCTTCGATCATCATATCGATTAAGAAATGACTTCGGATACCATACTACCTTATTTAATAATAAATAAACCCGCAAAGTCGGTAGTGTTCGCGAAGAAGGCCCGCCCAAAGTACCAAATGAAACGAGACATCATCGACGAAAAACATCATTACCCTCTTCTTATCCTAAACTTCCTCCAACATCTTATAACATGATTCTCTGCTTTACACTTACAATTGATCTGTCTGTGATCACTTCCAAACTCCAAATGATCCCTGAACACAACATATACTTAAGGAATAAAATAATAATCAACCATTCTAAACACGTAACGCGAATAAAACACCTCATATCCTGCTCATCTTTCTCTTACACCCCAAAGCCCCAGATTTCACTCACGACACCCGTCATCCCTCCCGTTCTCCTCAAAGGCGGAATATTTCGACGAATCAATCCATCCCGCGATCTTTCTCACAGATCAGAAAGCAGCCTCCAGGCGGGCGCTGACGGAGTCCGTAGGTCGCGCAGGACGGGATCTCGGGGTGCACACATGGCGGCACCTCATTGTGCGAGGTCGGGCGGAAGGGGGGCCCAATATGGGTTTTGTGTCAATAGCGTTAATAGTGGGAGGGGATTGCGGCGCGGACTGCATGGCCACATCGAAAAGCGAACGTATATCGGGGGTGGCCTTAACGGTGAATCAAAGGGCAGCTGATAGAGGCAGAACTCCCCTGCGGTACGACTCAGCCCGGCGGTGGGCGCTACGGGCATCGAGGGTAGCGGGCCCTCCCCTCCAACTCCTCCTCCGCCTGGCCTCTGTCCGCGTGGTACGGTAATAAACCGGTGAAAGTTTGCCGGGGTGCCCCTTTTTGGCACGCGTAAACCCCCCGTAGCACGGACGGACACCCCTGGCGACCGTGGAAGTCGTCACGGGGACGAAAATCGTTTCATTTCATTGTAAGTCGCCACGTCGCCTAGCACGGCCGCCTCTGCCAGCCCTGCTAGAAGCCAGGAGGAGCTCCAGGAATCGAGGATCGCGTGTCACGTGTGCAGCTCGAACCGACATCCGCGTATGTGCGCCGACCTATCCACGTCGACCTCGATCCGCGTCGCGGCCTCCTCGATAAGCCTCCAGGACCGAGGCTATCTACCCCGTGTATGTGTGCATCCGTGCGTATACGTGCCCTCGGATACCCGCGAGACCGATAGTACAAGGTGTTCCTGCCTCCGCAGCCATCGCGAGCAGTGTCGCGGTTTGATGCCCTGAGAGGACGCCCATCCGCGATGGCCAGTTCCGCGTACTTCGCCAGTAGCGAGGCTGAGTATTGGCCCTATCAGTCGATCGGGGAGCGTGCCTCCGCGGAGCATGTGCTCTACCCCGATAGCGGTTATCAGCAAGCCCATCAGCAGGCCCATCAATCGGAATACGCGCTGAGGCCCGCTCAGGGTGCGCCTTCGAGCCTCCTGGAGACGCTCCTGCGTCACGGGAAGGAGGCCCTTGCGGATGGTTACGCCAGTGCTCCAGTGAAACCATTGCCATCTCCTAGTGGCCAGGCGGTTCCGCAGATTCCTTGCCAAACACCTCCGTACACTCCAACCTCCTCCTCGGATAGGACGTCACCGATGAGCGGCTACTTGGCGGACTCTCAGGAGAAGTTCCAGCAGCAGCCCGAAATTCAAGCTGGATATGCACGCGGCTATCCCAGTTACCCCGCGCATGCGCACTCGAGCGCGTGCATCACCTCGATGATGACACCTAGCACGCCGCCGGAATACGGAGGGATTCAGCACGGCTACAACTCGTACGCGAATAACAACAACGACGGAAAGCAAAGCCCACAGGAGGGTACCGAGTACGGGGAGGATCAGGCGCAAAGGCAGCTTAATTACCCCTGGATGAAATCTAATTATGCGAGTGGTTAGTAGATGGCCTGCGGTTGGCGTGAATGTACGATATTAATGGCGGACAGGCGGAAATCCGCGTTTAACGGCGAACGCCCTTGATCGGCTGTTGTGGAATACAGATTAAGACTACAACGCTGATCGATGCTAGTGGCATCGCTTTATTATTGAAACGGAGCAAAAAAACGGACTGGTATTAGGGTGATTATTAGCGTTAAAGAACGATGCTATCCTAAATGTTTTTATGCACTGCTTCAAACTTTGATCTATGTAGGAAATTACACAGTCGCGATATATTTACTGTTAATAGTAATGCGCGTGGCGAGACTGGGTGTGGATTGATCGATGTCTCCTTTAATACCGCACGATTTTCCTTTAATACTCTGGGAATCTTGAATTTTTATATAGAACAATATCCATGATTCGACGATACATTTGCGCGTTGTACCGGCATAGCGCGCTGGATGCGAAAACGAATCGATCATATAATTCGTGCTTCCACGATCTTGATGTTTCAGGCGACGTAAATGGCAGCGCGCAGAAACGCACCAGGCAAACGTACACACGCTTCCAAACTCTGGAGCTGGAGAAGGAGTTCCACTTCAATCGATACCTCACCAGGAGACGTCGCATCGAAATAGCCCAGGCTCTTTGCCTGACCGAGCGGCAGATCAAGATCTGGTTTCAAAACCGCCGCATGAAGGCGAAGAAGGACGGAAAACTGGGGTTCAATCCTCTGGACGTCAGTACCGAGGATGCAATGCCGACGAATCAGAACAGATCGCCCGTAGACTCGCTCCTTATCGCGGGCACGAGCACGACCACGAGGACTACGACGAGCATGATGATGCACGCGGCCCAAGGATCGACGCACCCTCAACAACCACCGACGATCCAGCAGCAACAGCAGCTCCACCAGGCCTACCTTAATTACCGCCAGCAACATCATCAAAACCATCAGCAGCAAGGCATCTACGACCACGGCGCTTATCACGCGAAGACCTTCGACCATCTCGTTCCTAAATTGGACCATCACCACGTCGAGTCATGAAGGACCCTCTCGAGGCTCGATTATATCGAACTTACACCACTCGCACGGTGCGTCGATTAATAGGGAACCTTGTAAATATTCATCCGTAGCCAAGGATAGGAGCGAGGTATCCAAGGCCGCGTAGTATAATTATTTATGCACTTACGATGGCAACTTCGATGATCTATAGCGAGATGGAATTACGAGTGCACCCGAGATTGAGAGGAAGTTGATGATTGATTTAATTACTTTGTTATGGCAAAACGACGAAGTATCTCAAGCTAGTCAGGAATACATTCAAGGAGACTTGCCTGGTGCAGATACGGAGTGGAATTTCCACGGCGGGATCTTGGGACGAAGGTGAAATTTGACGTAATTTGCACAGTGCCGGAGGACTTATCTTTCCTGAGAGCGAATCGCGATCGGTTCACGACAAAGTTAAACCTTAAGCGCGGGATCCTGAAGACGGAATGCCGCTCCCGCTAAGATCGGGGCAGCTGACCCTGCAACCACTATGATTTATGGCCGAATGAGCTAAACAGCCGAGTATCCTGCAACTCAGGTATCCAAAAGCTCTCGCCCGTTCACGCCACATTTTACTCGGTAACTCCTCTCGGTGGCTTCGCGTTTCAAGAACCAAACTCGTCCAGCGGTATTGCAAACGTCACTCCGAAAATATTTTGACGCGCCAAGTAAAATTCATATTTTGCTGATTAATGATGCCTCGCAACTGCAGCTCTCAAAGGATTTTTTTCTTTTTACCTCGAATCGGTTTAAGATTTTTTCCTTCGATATCCACCGATTTTTTCTATACGTATCCTCTTACATCTTATCAAGTTCTATATGCTGGTAGTAAATTCTCGTACTTTTAACGACGAACACTTGTATTTACGAAAACACGGATAGAATATGTTACACAAACGATTATTTAGCTCGCAAATGTGAATAGTCAGTAAAAGAGTGATAGTAAAAGATTGCTTTATTATCGATGATCTAGTAAATTTTCAAATAGAAATCGGTGATATTCCTTTATCAAGACTGACACAAGAGAAATACAACGCTCAGAAGCTGTTACTTAATTGCTACATACCGATTAAATAGAGAATTAAATTTTCCACTAGGTTTGTGCTTCTTTTACCGAAGGTTAAGAAACAATTACAATGAAAGCAACAATTATATTTAAAGTTTTCAGACGAAACACGTCCAAAAAATAAGGGCGTACATTTAATTGGTTAAATAAATAACAAGCAAGGCTGATAAGTATCTTCACGGTCGATGTTTCTAGGGAGTATTAAAATGCAAGGATATACCAGCGCAATACTAGAAATGAAAAGATGATACGGGGCAGTCGGAATTTAAGGGATGAAAGCGGAAAGTGGGGGGATCGCTATGCAGCTGCGCTCTTAGCCCCAACAAGATGGCTGAAAGCGTTCCCCGTGCGCGTACAAGCGTCCTTATATTTTTCTTTCTTTTCGAATTTTTTAAGTGCATTTAATAACGAAAAATGTGTTGCATTCTCGCGCTCGACGTGCAATTTATCCCGCCCTATGTATGTTAACACAGTCGAAGACTCGGAGTGTTTGTGTCACGATAACGACGTAAATATTTATTTCGTCCGTTACTTTACGCGGCATTGTAATTTTAAGAAAATCGTAAAGCGGTGCCTGTGTCTTCCTTTGCCTGCGGCGCTTTAACAAAGGTTCGAGCAATAGCGCATAGTTTGTTGAAAAAAAAAAGTACGCGCTCTTCGTCACAAGGACAATGTTATAATTATGCAAAGTGTATCGGTGGCTTTTAAGATAACACTGCTGACACTACTTCTTTCTTCGACAAGCAAAACAGAGCTATTAGTTTAATATGAAATCATAAGTTCTTGCGCGGTAATCTTTACGTATGAAAACAATATAAAAAGGCTATGAGAATTATCCTCGAAGAGGCGTATATCGTGGTGTAAAAGAATGCTGGATGATCAACAATGCAGGAGATTCAAAGGCCTCACGAATCCGGAGTTATTTCATGCGCATGTGCTAAAATCGTTTTTGAAATCTCTTGCACGGCGATGTGTATAAGGTGTACGAGAAATTTACAGTACGATGTATTTGGGCTTGAGCGTTTGACAAAAAGTGTACATCTACGACGCTGAACGCGAGAAAATTCGAAAGAAGTACGTTGCGTTATCGAATTATAACATTTACGCGCTTATGAATATCGATAAGCTGTAATTTACAACCATTGTTTGCTATAATGGTTACGATGTTCCTATTAACGATAATATTTTGTATATATTGCTATGTATCTGCTATGAACGGTGATGAACTTCAGCCAGATAAGCGATTAACGGATTTCCAACGAGTAAATAGTCCTGTTGGTCAGTTAAAGTAATTTAGATTCTTATCAACACTTTTGGAGAAAAGATTTATTAAACATTTACGTGTGAAGCATTCTTTTACTATAATGAACTAGTATCTGAATAAAATTTTACATACCTACAAAAAATCAAAATTAGAGTCGTTTCTTGAATTTAAAACTATTAAAGGGTCTTCCATTTTCAGTGTTCTTCCACAATCCACGGATTAACGCGTGTTATAAATTTTGATAGTTTAAATTGAAATATTCTATATCTAGTTTAGTCCTCATGGAAGCCATTCATTTGACGTGTATCGTTGCAACAAACCACGTTGAAACTAATAACTACGTTATTTTTAAGAAGCATTCAATTTTTATCCGTAAAAGTTCGTCGAAACAGGCAGAAAAGTCATGCAAAGAGCGCTGGCTTGTAAAGAATTAAAAAGTGTAAAAAATAGCATAATACAAGCTCCATTTCCACTCTACAAGAACTCACGTTCATCTTAAATACTTGCATATATTTAAAAAAAAAATTGCACATTCCATAAATTTACCTTAAGATTCACACGAAAATGTTAATTGTCATACTATAAAAACTTTAACGCGCTTTATACAATAGTATAACAGCACCTCAACTGGCCGATGTAGGCGACATTCTTCGAATTACTGCGTAAGTGAAAAACTAGTCCCTTTGATATAATTGTAAAGTAACTTTATAATATTATATTTTGCATAAAAATAAATTATTCGAAAAGTTTCAGCGTCCCTTTCTCCGAACAATGTCCAACAATATTTCGACAGTTTCCTCAAAATTAATCTAATATTAGAAAATCTCAAAACGTGTCGCACTCTCTGCGTTCCTTCCAACGTTACGATCCAAATCTGGATTCTCTTATCGCAAAGATTCTTAGGATCGTGTCTTGAGCCGTTTTAAATATAGATCCCGCACTCTTTCTTATGCAAACAGAGGAATCTATGGTGGAGGAGATGTGCCATTTGCGAAATGGTCGCAGGCTCGACCCGAAGAGGGGAGAGGAAAAAGGGGCTGAGAAAGGTTCGTATGGCAATGTATAGGTAAACCTACATTGCAGCGCGCAACCCTGGGACGAACGGTGCCAGCGAGAGTGAACCCTGAGCTTGTAGGGGTTGGACGAAGAGGGCGAGGGTCGATATTGTGCTTGACAGATAGTTTCCCATAGCTCCAGTAATCCATCATGGCCGGCACGCGGATACGTATTGGTTTTTCTGCAACGCGTCTTAGCTGTGAACCTCGAATTGAATATATATTTTTTCCCCTCAAACTCACGTACGTGGAATTTATCGAGTTTTTCATACTCCACGAATTCAGGATGCCCGCGTATCTATGTTTTTGCACACCGAGGGCACCCCTTCGGTTTCTCTTAAGTATTCCTAAATCCGTGAATACGCCTCGCGCTCGCGGGAACATTTTTTTCGACAATAAAAAAAAAAAGAAGGCGCGCTCGTATAAGTTTGATTAATGCAACCTTGGCGATCCCGTGGCACGTGGAAAAATTAAAATCAGTTACATCGATCAAAGCAGAGTTCCTGAAAGGCGACAATCTCTTAGAAATCTACGCGATACTGCATACATATGTGATGCAAATTCTTCCAACGATCGTTGTCTCTGCTACTTATCTCCATTAATATCCGAGCCCGCAGTAATTAATTAATTCGTGTAAGGCCGCGTTTTTGTATTCTCCCTTGAATCGGCGCGTGTCTTCCCTCGCCGCGCCGACGGGAGTCGTTTGATCCGAAAAAAGGGGAAACGGATGATCCACGAGGCGTCGTCGTGCGCGTGCACGAAATCCGGGCGTAAAATAGCGCGACAGCCATGATTGCGACAAGATATGCATTAAAGCTCTTGCTTCTAAGCGTAGCCGATTCGCGTCTGGCGTTATATCATTTCTTTCTTCGAACAGCGAATCTTATACATTATTATGTATACCGTGTCTATATACAGGATGAAAAGTTCCAAAGACTCTTCGAGGGATCTAAGGGACATTTAAGCCACGATTTACTATTCAAAATAAGTAATTGTATTTAAATTTAAATCGCCGAAGAATCTAGAGTAGATATATCTGTATAGAAAAATGTACAGGAAACACAGTTCCCCGATTTCCAAGACTCAATGATTTACAGATAACTTTAAAGTTCAAAAAATAACGGCATCTACGGATATCAACGAACTTCAAAGCTTATTCTTACAACTACATCCCAAACTTAAGTTTCACAATGTACATACGTACCTTACGCAAAGTACTAATACGTCTAATTTTCAATATACACAATCCAGCATGTCGCACTCCATCTACATAGCGTGAAAAATTCGAGGCCGAGTCCTTATTTCCCCGCGCCAATTCCGCTTTCCCTGAGCCGGTCGAGCAATTCGATGCGCTCGATCGGGACTTAATATCGGCGATGATAATTGCTCCAGGGACCAAGTCGATGCTGGACCAACGACGGAGGGTGGATCATAGGGAGGATGCAGGAGGAGGAAAAAAGAGTCGGTGCATAAAGCATCCTCCGAGTCGCGGAGAGGGACGAAGCATAACAGATACACGTGTCTCGGCGGCTCCGCTTTGCGACACGTGATTCATGGGGGTCTCGATACGTTTTTTACACCTGCGACGGCTTTATTAGAAATTCTAATGGGGTGGGGATCCGCGGCAAAGAGTGACACGCGGCCGCGAGGCAATGCTCCTCTTGCTCAGGACCGGAATAGTCCGATCCCGCCCGACTTCTTCGAGTGGTTCCCTCCGATACTTTCGACTTTCATTACGTCAGTTTGAGATACATCGGTGCGCTGACGTGATGACTTCGTTAACGTTGCCCGGCCCTTGTCGAGTCGCGAGGCGTCCCCGAGGTTAACAGGATTTTCTCGTATCCCGACTGGCACTCTTTTGGACAATGATGCTTTGACACCGCTTTAAGGCACGGCTCGCCTCGTGAACCTCTTCACGGGAGCGAGTCGGAGGACATTGTGTAATACGATTGACGTATAAGTGTATGTATTTGTAACGTAGATACGTGATGGATAATAAAAACATTGCGCTCCTATTTTCGTGTTGAATTATTTCCTTCGTTTCTACGTTTAATTGTACGTAATAATATAAAAGTTGGATTTTATGAACAGGGTATTTTGATGCGATATGTATACGCAGATTTGGAATCTACTTTTGAATAGTAGGTCCTGGAAGAAATGATTTCGGTAGTCAATGCCAAAAGCTGATTATAAAAAATATAATCTGAAGTCGTTGGAGATCCAGTGGTTTAAAGGGCATTTAACGCCTACGGTGAAATTATTTCATCCATTTTAAGTACAGACTCCAAAACTCGAGTAAAGAGTAAAGTTGCATTCGACATGGCGGAATCCGGTTGAAAGGCGACCATTCCGTAGATCCACATTTGTCATGGTTAAAATAACTCCACGCAATTCTACGATAGATAAACAAAATCCAACGAAAATATCAAAATACATTCTCCCTCGCTCAAAAGTCCAGCGATTCTTCCATTCTAAGCAACAATAATCAGTAATACCGTCCCTCAGCCTCTTCCTAAACGACGAATGTAATCGACATCGGTACTCACGGACAAACAACCCGATCTCGCTAACATCGAACGATCGGTCGCTTAAAATTGACCTTGTATTATCAAAAACTTTCAGGCAATCATAACCCTCCTTAAAGCGACGGCCTTAGAAAAGCCACAGTGTGGCCATTCGGCCCGTATCAAACGGCGTCCCTCCAATACGCCGCATCGCGAGATCCAGAAACGTTCCACGGTCCTCCGCGGCTAACGATGTAATAACGTTTAGTTCCAACAATAAACCGCGCTTGATCCACGATCGCTCGTCAAGCGCGCGGCGGGCAAAATGCCGTGACGAGGAGAGAGGCCTAGAATGATGGTAGGTGTAGGACAAACACCGGTCTCCGAAGTGGCGAACGCCGAGAGCGTGGTGGGGATCCCCTCGTGCACTCTCTCGCTCACACAGGCGCACACGAACGCGCACACAGGCATCGACGACTTAAACTGGAAGAGATAGCCAGTTTCGAGCACGTGGTGGGGGCAGTCGTCGGCATGGAGGGGAGAGGAGGTGGTTGGGAAAGGGCGGCCGGGGGCGGGCGCGCGCCACAATTCAACAGGAACGGCCACACTCGCCACATCTGGCGAGCGACCGCTATACTATCCGGCCTTCGAAAGGAGTCGTGCTCTCGGCTCGGATCCGCGATCCTCCGGATCGGGATCTCGGCCTCGCAGAGAGTATTCCCTCCGATCGTTGCCCGGGGAAAGAGCAAGGGCGATCGCAATGGCTTTCTCTCGGGAGGAAAACCGCGGGAGACCCTGGTAGGATCGGCCTGGCGGGCGGAGAGGGAGGAGGGAAATGAAAGAATACCGTTGTCGCGGCGGAAGGAGTCCCGCGAAGTACGAAGAAGTCGTTCTCGGTCTTATCCGCAAGAACTAAGGAGAGCTCCGCCTCCTCGGCCGTCCCCTTCGCTCGGGAACCCCACCGTCTCGTCGCCACCCCGCGGTGCCCCCCCGTTTGACCAACTGGCTACTACGTCACACATGCTTCTGCTTCGAGCAGCCAACTCCGAAGGCTCTCCTCTCGGTCGGCTCAGTCGGTTCAGTGAGTTACGAGTTGCGTCCGGGGTCGTCGTACGTGCGATAACGGGGGCGACAATCGAATCGCGATTGGGAGAGGATTCCACCTCGCGTACGCTCTCCTCGTCTTTCTCGCTCGGCCACGGGCAACAGGTTTGAATTTATGGGACAATAAAGAGTGTGGTGCGTAGTGCGCGTGTTCCTCTCTCTTTCTCGCTCCCCCCATTTCTACCGTTTCTCCCTCGCGCGCTCTCTCTCTCTCTCTCTCTCTCTCTCTCTCTCTCTCTCTCTCGCTCTCTTTCTCCTCCTCTATTTTTGCCCTTCTCCCCCCCTCCCCCTGGTCCTCCTCTAGCGCAGACCTTCCGTCCTCTAGCCGTGAAGAGAGAAGAGACCGGCGGAGACTATCAAACTCTCATAAAACTGTCAGCCGCGGCCGGCGGGCTGACTTATGTGCGCCTCTTCTTCAACCGCGGCACCGTGAGACGCACGGCTCCAAGCTCGGTCCCGTGTCTTTGCGCGAGGTATCGCGCCTAGTTCTCGATCGTCGGGGAGGGATCCGAGGAGTCGCGATGCCCCGGAGTGTCCGGAAGTGAACGATCCCCCCGAAGCAGCTCCGAAAATCCTGCCCTCCCCCTCCCCGCCCAGCGGAGGCCCCGAGGAGGCAAAGTTCGGACCTCCCTTCCTGGAGGATTCCTCAGGGGTAAGGGCACGCCGGAGGAACGTTTCTGAGAGATGGCCCTTCTCGGGCCGATTAGCGATCGCGGGCTCTCGCATCGTGCCGGATAATAGCACTCTCGTGGCGAACCGCCGCCTCTCTCCTCTTCTCATCGACACGAGGGTTTACGGTAGGGGGCGCGTGCGCGCGTTGCCCCCCTCGCAGAGCAAGCGGAAGACTGCTTCTTGGTGACGTCGCGGCCCGAAGGTTGCAAAGGAGAACGCGAAAGAGGGAAGAAGAAGGAAGGAGAGCGCGGGAGCGAGAAGGAAAGAGAGAGAGAGAGAGAGAGAGAGAGAGAGAGAAAGAGAGAGAGCTCCTCCCCCCACCAGCGGCTCCCGAATATCTCTCCATTAGCCCCCCTGACGGTGCTATCCCCTCCCTTTTGCCCCTCTCGCCGTCTCTCTCTCTTTCGCACACCCCTCTCGACGGCTCTTGTCACGTCGGGTAGCAGGCAGGCAACACCACCGCGCGATCGGCGCAGCAGCAGCGCCGGCAGCAGCAGCAGCAGCAGCAGCAGCACCAGCAGAGACCCGACGGAGACGCAAGGAACGGGGTTGAAGAATCCTACGCCGGCGGAGAGACCAATCAAGGTTTGACGAACGACGGGGATTGGTCGAGGCGCTCCTCTGACACGCAGAGAGCGCGGGCACGTGACAAGCTACCGCACACACCGGGCCTCCGTTGGATCGTGGCGAGGCCTTCAGTACGATACCAACCACCCTCCGCGCACGCAACAGGAACGAGCCGCGACGTTGCGCGCTTCACCCCCTGATGCGGTGATATCGGTACGGCTACCAGCGACTTCGTACCCTGTCCGATCGGCCCGGCCTGGTATCACGGACCGCGATACGATACCGGGGCTTCTTGCTCGGAGAGAGATATATACGAAAAAAAAGAAAAAAAGACACACACGCGCGGCGTTACGCGGTAGCCCTTCGAGGAACAGTGCAGAAAGGTCATCTTCAATGGGGCGACTCGATAAGCCGGCTGTTACGCGCTACTGCACGGTGGGTCCACGAGTTCTCCGTAGGTAATTGCGACTCGTGAGGTCGTAAAGAAGCGGAAGACAGTTTTATAGCCCAGGCCCACGTGGCCCTCGTAAACTTGATTCTCAGGTCGGTTCAAACTCAGCCCGCCTGCCGGCACCCGGGTGCCCGTCTCCCTCGCTCTTTCTTCCTCTCTCTTCCTCCTTCTATCTCTCTTTCTCTCTCTTTCTCTCTCACTCTCACTCTCTCTCTCTCTCCCTCTCTCCCTCTCCTCCTCTCCATTAGTCCCGATCCCCTCGTTCATTATCGGATCGTTTAGGGACGTGTTTATCCCCGTGTAACGAGTCGTGATAGGTGTGAATCTTACGAGGAACACAGTGAGCACCGAGTGAAGTATCCCTCTCGCGTGTGACATGCGAGGACCGTGAGGGCCCGACAGGATGGCGCGGTTCTGCACCCAATGAAGGTGCACGTCGCAAGACCGAGGAGGCCGAGGTACGAGCGATCGGTGTCTATGTGAATGTCGAGCCGCGGACGTGCGGCCGGATCGGTACAGTGACGTCGACGAGGGGTGAAGGCACGCGAAGGATGAGCTCCTATCAATTCGTAAACCCGCTCGCGCAATGCTACGCGGGCCAACAGCCGCAGCAGCAGCCACGGCCCACGCCGAATTCCCCTGGAGAACCGATGCAGGCAGCCTCGCCGGCGGGCGGGGATTATTACAACCCGAACGCGGCAGCGAGCGGCTATCCGGCGCCCTGTTACTCGCCCCAGCAGCACTATCCTCAGCACCCTTACGCCGCCCCCGCCTCGGGGATGCAGCACACCGCGCCCACGGGGATGATAGACTACACGCAGCTGCAGCCCCAGCCGCGGCTCAACGCGACAGCCACCTCCCAGCAGCACGGCCTGCACGCGCAGCAGTCCCAGCACCATCCCCAGCAGCACCATCCCCAGCAGCAGCTGCACCAGGACCCCACGACGTCCCTGCTCCAGGGCGCCTCGGCGCCCTCCGCGCCCTCGACCTCGAGCTGCAAGTACGCGGACTCCACGTCCTCGACGGGCGTCGCCTCGCCCCAGGACCTCACCACGTCCACCTCGAGGAACAGTCCGACGCCCCTGGTGGCGCCTGGTACGAGCAAGGCAGCCTCCGGCCTGACCTCTCCGCCTGGGAGCTCTTCAAGGTCGTCCGTGGCAGCCTCCGCGTCCTCTCCTCCCAGCGGTAGCTCGAGGGGCGTGGGCGAGGGGAGCTCGACGTTGACGACCGCGTCCTCGGCCTCGTCGCCGGCCTCCTCCACGTCCAGCACCTCCAGCACCGGGAACAACTCCTCGAACAAGACCAACGCGAGCGGCAGCAATCCACCTCAGATCTACCCGTGGATGAAGAGGGTCCATATCGGCCAGAGTGAGTCCTTTTTATTCCCTTCTCTCTCGCTGGCTTTCCGGCCAAAGGGCTCGGGGGTATTCTCGAGCGACGGTTCTTGCCTTCCTCGGCCTCGCTTCGTCCGCTGGCCGCGCGTGCATCTGCCCTGGTAAATGCGATTTTTGTTCATCGCGATGACGCGGAGGAATGGCGAATGATCGGATTCGTATGCTCTTCCCTTGGATTTTGCTCCTTTCCAGTGTTTTCCCTCGTCCACCCCGATGAATCGTATCCTTCATCGGGGCGGAGGAGATGTAGATGATCGTAAGTGGTTCTAGTTTGAGTATACGCGTTGCCTCTAGGAATAGCCATTGGGTTTTGCTTGATTGAAGTGCTTTCCGTTTTTGTCATCGTCGAGGTGCATTATGTGGAGATAGACGGATAATTGGGAATGGCTAATTTATTACTTTGGGACATGGACGGAAGGTCTAAGCGGAGGACGGTTAGTAATATCGCCAGAATTACGTAGGCGAGCATGTTACTTTAGTATTTGTACTTAGATCAGGCTAAACTCGGCCCGATTATATCCAATCGCAACGTCGTAAAATTCTGGATCAAATAGAAGCTTCGTATATTAGCCGTAACGGAATTTAGGTAACGAACGATCGGTTGTTCTCAGTGCCATGATAATCGGCAATATGTCTTGCAAATTTCCTGGCTATTATGCTTCGTAGAATCTTCGCAAATGATACCCGCCGACCGTTATTCCAACGTATTTCCTCGATAAGCGGTATAAAATTGACATTACCGCGGTGCATGACAAAATGTCAACCAAATTGAATCCCCGCGTGGATATAATCGGCTTCTTATAAAGTCAAATTTTGGCCAGTTTCGCCAAAGCTCGCCCTCGCATTCCAACGACTTTCCGTGGGTTTTACCGAACGTGTCGATGGGCCAGCGTGCGTCGAGAACCTTCCTGAAGGGTAATTGTAGAGCAGACCGCCCCAGGTTCGAGATCCCTTTTTGGTTGACCGCCTCAAATCATTTTCGGGACGCTCACGTTTCCTCCGGCTTGGCTTCGAGCTTATGTCAGACTAAGGAAGGACAAACTGGACCTCCGCTTGGATTCCTGTAGCCACGATGAAACTCGAATTTTGATGAATTCGTAATGCGCCGTATTAAGTATTCCCGCGTGCCGTAATTTATGTATTGAGCAAGCGTTCGGCGATATTTCATAATGGGAATTTATGAAAGAAATATTACGAACGCCGGACGGAAGGCCCGTAGAACCACGGCGATGATTTGTGGATTAACAGTAAGAAACATTTGTGCCAGTGTGTCATTGCAGGAATGTAGAATTACAGCCTTAATGCCCGGGACGTTATTTGCGTATCCGAGGTCCTAAAAGTGCTAAATCATAGCTGAAATATTCGCGATGCGATTATAAATTTTGCTACTTTTAACGATAGCGATCTTTCCTCGTATATCACGCTCCGAGCTTGCCAGCGCGACGCGAAGAAATTACGCTCCTAAACGGACCAAATATCTTTCCCGGAGAAACGAATGTCCATCTCGAAGGAATATTCCGGGGGACGGCTCTGAACGGGATTACTCCGCCATCGTTCACAGTGATCGCTGACAATACTCTCGAAAATCTCACGGTCCCAATGGAATCCCACGAACCTGACCTCGGCGCTGACGATTGTGCAATTACTCATCGACCTTTGTATCAACCGATCCCGAGTAACCGCGCAAGGTTCCGCACTTTTGAGCACACTCTAATTCCTAAATACGCTCCCAGACATCGAGCATCGGCCATCCAAAAGCGTCCACCGATCGTGCAAGAATAGCGCGAGGATAATCGATACAATGGGAGCCGGGATATCTAAAAGAAGCCAACACTTACATTGCACGTACCTCCCATGACCGTCGATCGAGAGAGTCCTCGCCTCCGTCGCGATCACC
Organism: Ampulex compressa; assembly: GCA_038496175.1. Classification (NCBI taxonomy): domain Eukaryota; kingdom Metazoa; phylum Arthropoda; class Insecta; order Hymenoptera; family Ampulicidae; genus Ampulex; species Ampulex compressa. Next base: position 451,969 of record JBCFXI010000013.1, on the reverse strand, counting down.
CAACCGCCACGTCCGTCCATCCAACCAACACAAACTCGAACACCGGGTTTCGAGCCGACAACAAGATCGCCATTCCATTCTCCGATCATCGAAGTATCCCCGACCATCGATCCTCCATCGAGTATAACCCCCGCGCCAAAGCGATCGCCGGAGAAACACGAGCGTCGAGCAGAGAGCGCAAGCGAACCTCAAGAGCGAGTCCAACCTTCTCCTTATCCTCAACCTTATCTCCATCCTCGCGATGTCCGAGGAAGGAGCGCGCGGAGGAGGTCATCGGCGTGAAGAAAGGCGTCGGGCAAGTGAGGGTTACGTAAACGTATCCCTGAGTGCCGGCCAAGGAGCTCGTGGCCGAAATCGGGCCGATGGCTGTGCCGGCGCGATTCTTAGATAACGACGTCGGCTATAAAAATACGGAAACGAAACGGCAGGAATAAGGAGGGCCGCCGGTGGGGGGAGGGAGAGAGAGAGAGAGAGAGCGTGGGTAACAGTAATTCAGCGGAGGCCAAGACTGGATCCACCTGCCCCCGTGGTTCAAAGAAGATAAGACAGCGAGCGCTGGTCGCGCTCACATTAGTCGCCCCGCGTGATTTACTGCGCGGGCAGTATGATTCAGTCAGCGGGGAATTTGACGAAGAATTAATGGTATTATGATATCGTGTGTAACTCTATGTATGTGCGCCCGGGCCATAAATCAGGCTGCATTGTAAGGCGCGGGGGGGCCCTTTCCTTCGTTCCCGGTCTCTCGGCCTAGCCCCGAACGAAGGCCTTAGCCCGCTCGGATCCCAAACGGGATACGAAAAGCAAAGGTCCTCCTCGCGCGTTTAGCCTTCCCCTTTCCTCCGTCCATCGGCCATATACGCGTGCAGGACCGGCGCACCATCCTTTCACCGGGGTTTACGTTTCTCCTCGCGGGTACCCCGCGGATTTATCAACGTGAATTGGAGGCTGAAAAAATGCCTAGGCCAGTTTGGGATGGATTTATACGCTGGCGCGCGGTAATCGACGATGTCGCACGGCTCTTTGGCCGATGCTCGCCCTCGAGGGCCTCTTCTTCGTGGCGTCCATCGCCCATCGCCACTGAATCGCAGTGTGCTGTCGTGTATTTTGTATTTCTGTTCTTGATTTTTGTTATAGAATTATTTTGGCTCTTCGAGGGACTTGGTTTGGTGAGGATAGTTGAGAATTCTGAATGACGAAGAGTGCGTGTAAAGGTGTATTCGTGTGGTTTCGTGAGTTAGTTGTCGTGCGTGATTTAAATTTGGAAAGGAAAGATGATAGCCTAGGTGTTGTTTATTTACTGAGGCTTATTCTCGAAGAGATAAGGAATGTAAGAGTGTACGTAGCTGTTATTGGGGATAGGATGGTTAATTTTGTGTATTGCTCTTGGAGAATTGGCGATTTGAGGTTATGACGATGGGTATGGTATTCGTTGATTTTCGATATGCTTCGTTGATCGTCATAGCAAGTGAATAATGATAATAATCCTTGCTTGAAATAAGGGATCGGATTTTTAAATAAGGTGAAGAAGTAGCAAAAGTGAAATTACGTCTTTTAAACTTTGCTCGTAGATCGGTTAATATCGCTTTTCCTTCGAAACGAAACAAAAGTGTTTCAGGCAGCGCGTCGTGAGTAGGGAACCGTGAAGTAATGCGAAGAGCAAAAAGTAAGCACCGATTAAAATGATCGTCCTTAATGAGCTTTTTTTTCATAGTAATCAGAATTCGACGTTAGAATTCCCCTACATAATGTATCGCGTTATACTTCGCAGTATATTTTACTTTTCATCGATATACGTACAACCTCCATTTGCAAGGATGGAACCGCTTTCGAAGCATAGCAACAAGCTCGAAGTAACGATACAGCGTGTCCGATGAATCTTGTGTTAATATCGCGCAAGGTCACTCGATCTCACTTTATCCTCTAGATAAGAAGTACTCCAGGTGCTTCGCATCGTTCAAAGCTTATCCTTGAAATAATACGAAGAGCAAGGAGGTTGATATTCGGCAGTGCGACGGCCCATAATGAGTATTTCGTTCGTAGAATTGAGAATTCAATGTTAGAGCCAGGTACATAATAACCGTAAATCTTGAAGAGTTACACTAAACTACTCTCACCAAAGGAGCAATTGTACTTAAAATAATTACACTAGGTATTTCTGACCTGCCGTGCTGTCTATTCGTGAGAGCAAGGTCTGTCCCTTGCCAGCGTCTTAGACGACCGCTCTGCCCGCTCGCTTAACGTAATAATATTCTTATTTCACCGGCGTTTTTGGTTATATTTAGGCCCATCGGCGCGCTTTCAGGGTTCATAAGAATATTCTCAGATTCGCCCGCTACTCCGAGCCTCCATATAAGTATTTAATACACGCTCGGCGATAAGTCGATGCACGCAGACTCGTGCACGTGATTTTTAACGGCGGTAACGGTAGATGTACCGACAGAGAATGCGGCAATTAACCGTCTCGCGCGAACATAACGATTATCTAACTAATTATCTGCATATATTATAATAATGTATAATATATGAAGCAATTTGTAATAGATCGTGCGGTCTAGGTACCGGCGCATACGTGTCTCATTTAGTTTTTGCCTTATCACGATGTGCGCCCTTTGTGGGCTTCGTACGGGGTGTTCCATGGCGCGGTGGATGCCCAGTGCCATAAGAACTGCATCTTAGGAACGAAATGGCTGGTGGGAAAATAAACAAGCCAAGCTCACATCCAAGGGAAATAATTGATTCGTCAGGGATAGCGTACAACAGCGTTCACGGGCGTTCGGTTTACGAGTTTCTCCAGCCGTCGCGAGGCTTTGAAGCCAGTGCTGATACGTATACGTTTGAGCTTTGGATCTGAAGAAATAAACTCCTCTGATTGCGTGCTAATGGCGAGAATGGGGGGGTGTAGCGTGCCAGAAGCTTGCGGTCGTAAGTTTAAGAACAAGTAGAATCTGATTGACACCACTGGCCAGGAATATGCCCGCGAATATGTATTCCTGGGCATTATCGGGGCCAAATTTCGTCGTAAAACAAGCAGTTCGTGTTATGAAACTTCGAGGGAAATTAAGTTTCTAACGCCAAATATGTTCGGTTAATCACACACACGCTACGTGCATGAAATATGTTCATTATGAAATATCTTCGCACGGTATCCTATCATTTTCTACGCTCGAGGGCTACGTATAGTTACTACGCTTGGTTTATCTGCATTGTGCTTTGCTTGTTTGTCGAATTATTAAAAAGTAGGTATACCAATAGCAACATGCAACATATTCCATTGCATTATTTCTGATGTGAAGTGAACGTTATGCATACAAATAATGCAAGCGTACGTTGTATTAAAATCCTTCATCTATCGTGTTAGTGAAAAAGATATGAAATGTTAATAAACCGTAGGTTATTTTAATACGAGTAATATTACAGATTTCTATAGGTAAAACAATATATTATAAAAATGAAAATATATAAATTAATTATCTTTAATTAATGCTTCGCTTATTGGAAAATATCTGTAAGTAAATTATAATTTTCCAGGTTTTAATATGTTGCATACATATTGAGCGTTACTTGCTCATTTGCGGTTTTATTAAATAGTAGCAGTATGCGGTATATTATTTTCCATTACCTAATAAGGAAACGGGTTTATAATACGCCGCGATGACGTAAATGTACATCATATGCAACCGTTTTACTAGGTGCATCGATGGAGGCAACCGTACAAGGTAATCTTCGTTAGAAGCAATTGTTACTTCCTCAATGGAATGAATTTTATAATTCAACCGATATTATTAGCTACAAATAGCATGTATATATACATATACACTCCTTAGAATATCCTCACAACTTACAAATACTCCACTACGAAGCAAATAACGCGGTGTCCTATAAAATTTCAGACAAAGCCAATCTCGGATATAAAGCACGATCGAGTCATTTTTCGCTCGTTACTAAACGGATTCGTACCTTATCCCGCAATTTCCCACGTTTAATCTCCAATCATAATCTCGACCCATTATTTATCCGCGCCAGTCCATGCTTCTGCGCGAGCTTATTGAAAATTAAAAGCGCGCGTCAGGAGCGGTGCCGTACAGATTAGAATCCAGGAATCGAGCAGGATTATAATATTTCTCCCCGATGCGGGCGATCATTATATATAAGCACTTTATTTGGCGAATCCGGGAGAACGATCGGTCAAGGCGATGCTCGGTTATCGCACGCGCAATAATCGAGGGGCGAAGGGGGCGCCCTGCTCATTTCAAGACTCTTTTAATCGGTGGATACACGAACAGATTTGCTGAGAAACCGGTCATTCCCAACGTTTAACTTTCCTCAAACGGTATGATAATCAGTTTCGCGCGCTGTTATCGTGGAGCGAATAATCGCGTAATTATTTCCCCGGAGGATTGCCGGTTAACGCACGGCGGAGCCGGGTAAAAGAAGGGAGGACGGATTCAGCAAGGGCTGATGGTGGTTGGGCAAGCGGAAGGTGGCTTTGCCCGTGGAAGGCATAATTACAGGCTGATCATTCTCCCATAAATAAGAGCCGCGCAAAGGGCCGTGAGGTGAGGCCGCGGTTATTTCTACGGCACTGATCGGTGGCAAGAGGTAGCTTTCTCACAGGAGAAATTAGCGTTTACGCGATTTTTGCTTAACCGCACCAGGAATGATTTCACCGAGCTTCGCTCGGATGAATGCATCGCCAGTAGCCCTCGATAAAATTGTAATTCCATAGGAAGAAGCGATAACGAATACGAGACTCACCTAATACACCCGACGCTGCACGTAGCCATTCAGTGTTGCTAACTAACGCTTATTGGGCCTCTCGGTTTACACGTGACTTTTTGCTTCCTATTAACGTTCCTATTAATGTCAGTGTCAGAGTTGTTTTGCTTTCAAAGTTTCTCCGCGTTTCTATGTTAGGTCATTTCGGGTTTTCTTTTGTATTGGAATTAGACTGTATCCAATTTTCAACAGTGTACATTAATTCATTTTATAGTATCAGTGACCGATTTAAGAATCTGCATGAATTACATGAGAGGCTTTCTAAGAAATATAATTTTTATAATCGTTATACATTATACATTTAAATTATAAAAAAAATGATTATTATGAAATAAATGTTATTAAATTTATAACATTATTATAAAATTATCACTATAAGATTAAAATAATTATGCGCTATAATGCTTGTTAATATAAAGCAATTTAGACAAGGCGAAGGGCAGATAAGTGCATACAATCCTCGCCAAGTAAAATGACCACTTCTGTGGCGCTTTAATATCGAAACATCAGCGCACGTTCCTTTGGAAAGACAGTCTGTCGATTGCTTAACCGAGAGCTCGTTTTGGCTCGGGAACGCGTAATTATAGGTCGATCATTCCACTATAAATAAGAATGTGCAAAGGGCCACGAAGAAAGCTACAGTTCTCTAACCCCGATCAGCGGCAAGGGTAGCTGCTAACGCAATTCCCAAGATACAAATCCCTCGCTTACCGCATATCAGAAGGGTAGACCAAGCTACGGTAAGCGAATTTTACTCAACGCAATGGGTACGTTAATTTATCATTAAATCGTATAAAAGTCATCCTGAAAGAAATGTGATACACGAGACATGACTATAATAACTATAAAATATAGCGCATTAAGTGGTCAAGTAATAAACTAAACACTGACAATGAAACTCGGTGTTTGGAGTACGGAATAATGTTTACTCATCAAATTTTTTTCAATCTCTCATTGCATTGCTGAAACATCCTTTTTACGTGTATTAATATATGTGCATAGATGAATTAACTCATTAACTGCGACTATGATGCAATTTATCTCTGGTACAAAAAGGCTGAGGTACAACAAAACAGACTTTTAGCGTGCACAAATACGCGATGAAGCAATATCTTAAGGTAGGGTGCTATTCTAGTACAAGTGAAAAGCGAATGATGAATTCAGTTCTGCGCAAATGTCATTATTAAACTCGTTTCGCATAATGTGGAGGCATTTTCATGCACCGAGTTATCCTGTATTCGTCGATTCTCACGTTGAAAGGGAATCGAAGAAACGGACTTTCATTCGCGTCTGAAACTCTCTCGTGATTTAGCTAAACTTTCTTTACAATTACTCCGCTCATAATCCTGAGATTAACGAAATATGAAAATAATGCTATACTCGGGCATATTTTGAATCCCGCTGAACCGAGCGCGTTTTCCATTTGCTGCTTAACAAAACTTTGATTTATCAGGGATTTTCTAGTTCTCATTTAAATCAGGCCGGTACTTTCGAAGCGTGCCGCCGCTCCTTACGCAGTGCAAATTCTTGAGGGGATAATAATAAATAGCATGATATCATATTTTCGTCTATCAATACCTGATTCTATCTTACGGCACGTATCTACCGCGTTTGAACGCACGGTTCGCATTGCGATGGGAGCGGATAGATACACGCGTGTATTATTATACCTAACCTGCACAAGAGGTACGAGGACCCAAGTCCGGAACTGGTTTTCCCGGCTGCATTGCGCGTTTAATTTTTGACGACGTAAGCTTTCTTTTATCAGCGCGCATTAATCAGCGTGCGTATGCATGTAACTCCTCGTCAAGTGCGCCGCCGTTTCGAGAAATTATACTTTGACGGTTACCGTTCTCGTATTCCGAAGATAATTTCATTACACGCGACACAAATATGATATCAGCGGGGAGACGCAAAAACGATGAATAGATACATCGTAATAATTTATGAAAGAGACTTAGAGAGGAGGCACACGTATGTATTATACGCCTTGGGCGTTAATATTGATACAGTCTGCGAATCTGGTGAACACACATGTCACTTTTTTTTTAATCCATATGCCCGCGTACTACCAAGAAGAATTTCTCGTACGTTTTTATATTCAATTCGCTTACGTCCAATTTGTCGCATCGTGTTAAAAACGTATCGAGGCTGAAATATATGTACTTTTTTCTCAAATCTATTTCCAACATCGACTGCTAAAGTCACTTTTGAACCAGGACTTATACTGTTTTAATGTGGGTTTCGAATTACCAGACCTACGGTATACATACATCCATGAAAAAATCAGAGATTGGAGGGATTCAAACCAGGGTCTTCCACGTGCAAGTTTAAGACTCTATCCACTACACCATCATAGCTCCATATATGCACTTTGCTGTATAAAATATTTAACACTTGCATTATATTCACGAACAACCTACAAAAGCATACATTTTCATACCAAATAGTGAGAGTGGAAGAAATCGAAGTAGAACCCTGGTACGAAATCAGTCTTGATATTTACAGACGGAATGGTCGATATTTCCATGTCAAAAGTCCGGGACAATAATTTTCTAAGTTCGCGTATCCAAATACCACGGGCTTTATTCCCCCTCGCGTTGAATCAGGGCGCACGAGGACCAGTACAAATCACTTATTAGGGCATAAATTTTCATTGCAAGCATCTAGTACAAGCGGGATGAGCCGATGGGGTAATGGATGTGTGCCGGGAGCGAAGTGGGCCGCCTGTTGCTGCGTGGCCCGGTCGCCACGGGGATCCTTGATCCTTATGCTCCTGCAGTCGCTCTTTTGGCCGACAAACCCTCCCGAAGGAGGATTCCCACTCCTGAAAATTTACGAGCTGCCTCTGAATGGGAGAGGGGGGCCGGGGAATAGTACACGCATTTGGTGGTTTTGTCGCGCCAGAAATGCCGGAAAACCGGGCTGCACAATGATTATCGCGAATATACTCGCCAGGCTGGACGTCTTGTTCTTTCCTTTTATGTTCACGAACGTCTTTGTCATGTTAACGAGTTCGTGACGGTCCTTTGGTGCTTTGGTTCTCGGGTGTGTTCAAAACTCGGATGATAACATTGCGACGTGATCAATTTTCTGAGGAGAAGAGAGGAAAGAGAGTTTTCATTTAAACCTTGGATAACGTGGTACTTGGAATGTGCAGTTTTGACTTTGTTCGGTTACTTGTATTATATTGTATATTGTTATAGGCATGAAGAATATTTTAATTATTGTATAAAAGAAGGTTATGGTCTTGGAAGTTACGATCTTATTCTTAGACTATATTAGAGTTACTCGTTTAAGTACATATGAATGAATGTATTGTTTATAGTATGTAGGATATGATTCAGCATTATATTTTTGTGGAACTACGTTTTGAACATCGTAGATATAGCATTAGAAAGAAGATTTAAATAAGGACTTGTGAATAAGCATGATGGTTGCGGATAAATATAGTAATGGTATAAATTAGCGAATATAACGTATGCAAAAGAAAATCATGTAATGCAGATACCACTGGGTAAAGAATTGTGTTATTAAATGGCGGATTTTTTAAATCAGTATTCTGCAGAAATGCCCCAAATATGTATCGAATATATTTGAACTACACTTCACACGCTATCGATCATATATTTTATGAGAGAGATCTTACAAGATAACATTATTTGTTAGCGTTGAAAATTTGACATATATTCAGTTGTTGCAACCGCTCGCTACCAACATGATCACAAGTAGATATAAATATGAAGAACACGGGGTGCTTATTTATCTGCAACAAACTTTGCTACAATCTTGCATTACTCTGCATACATTACAGTTCTTCCATGCCTTTTAGCTGCGAACAAGCATGAAAGCTCCACATTACTTAAGAAATTACACGCTGCAGGGTGAAAATAAAGGTATAGATATAAAGAGATTTTTACACAGTACATCGTGCGGTTACTTTGTCCACGAGGAAAGGCGCACCTGAAAAAATTCTTTCTTTTCTTAAATTTATGGCCTGTATCCGAATGATAGGTCGGGCCGTACCTCAAGGGCTTATTGGGTACGAGGAGCGGAGCAGAATACAATGATTACCGCGGATGCACGGAGTGAGAATATTGACTCGAAGCAGGAAGGCATCGTGAACGATTTAATGCGTTTTCGAAGCGTAACATTGTCGTACAATTCTCTGCGACCAACAATAACTCGGGCTCGAGCTCAGCCGTTATTTATGTGGAGTTACAAATGTTTAACCCCTCGTGCCACATCCAAGAGGGCCCCTCTACAGAAGCAACCCCTCAAATGTCAAGATGTATTTGAACAGAAGTAGGCCTTTTCCTGCTCAGATATTTTCCATCGTAATCATGGAGAATGTCCTTTATCCCAAAGCAAGCGAAAACTGGATCTCGATTCATAGGTATTTTTATGAAATGACGGAAAAAATTGAGTATACAGTTCGCAATAATTTTAATATTTGAAATATAATTTTTTATTTTAAATTGTGATATTTGCGCTATCTTCATGAAGAGTCTCTTTATTATGTTTGCTGCTGATTTTAAAACTATTATTTAACTCAGAAACATAATGGTCAGGAGAAGTTTGGAGATGGTGCTTTTATTCTCTGATTCGATACGTTGTGCAACAGAAATACCATGATCGATCTCTCGATAGCTTATATTGTGCTCGTTTTTCATTCTAGATTCCTTAAACAAAGTTTGCTTATATTCTTTATCCGACACCACGATACACAAAGCTGCTATGCGAGAAAAAATATAAATTGGTAAAGAATTGATTAACGGAGACAGTGTATTTAGTCTGGAAAAATAAGCCCTCTCACATCACTCGTTATTTTACCAGCTGCTAGATCAATTATAATGCTAGCTTAATTATAATGAAAGAAATAATTGATCAGGTGGAGAAAATAGTAATAATCAGTAATGGCGAAATACTTTATACCAAGATACTTTAATGCCGCAAAAATACTTAACAAACTTTACTTCAGACATTAAATCACTTTTGATTCCGGTAATTCATTCTTCTAAGTACATTTTCCATGTCAGCTTTTACCTAAGACCAGATAAATGTAAAAAAAAACTAAGATAATTACATTTTACTTTGAGATAACAATAATTACATTTAACAATGCAATGCAACCAATATCAATAATTACATTTTACTTTGAGATGCATTCAGCATAATAATAAGATATCAGAAGCTTTTGTGCCCGAGACCTTTCGATTTCAAGATTATCCCTTGCCCCAGCATGAAACGCCCTCTTGATCAGTTTTGATTAATGCCACGGTCGGCCAATAGTCCGCGATTATTTCTGAGGACGGAAATTCTGAAATCGTCGCAGAGAGGATCGCGGTCCCCGCGACATTTTAGTTCAGAGGGATAAACAAGTCGCGTGGAAGTTCGCTAGACGGGTTATAATAGTCGCGTATAGAGCTGAGCCGCGCTGGTTGTAAATAAATCACGCGAGATCAACGGTTCTGTGCACTTACATCACCATTTTAAAATGTACGGCCTAACGTGTTCTCTGATGTAATCGAACTCTCGAGACGTTTGCTCCAGCCGCGCCGGAACGAACCCGCCTGCGAGATATATGCTGCGCGGACAGCATCTACACATTCGTTATTTGTTTTTAATTAATCATCGAATTTAAGTACCACCACCACCGGACACCATGGAGTTATTGGATGGATGATTGATAGGCCAGGATATTTGTATGCCAAATAACGAGTCAGCTTCAATGAAGCCTATTTACATGAATGCGATGATGCTTTCATTGAAAAAAAGAAATAATTTTCGCTAGACGCCGCACGACCAGAATTATGATTCTGACTAGTGTGACTTTTAGACGTTTTGTAGATTTAATGACGTTGATTTGATCACTGATCGAGTATCCTGAGTGAAATAATCATTAATTCAAGAGACAAAGGTTAATAAATATGAGGTTTTATAATGCACATTGTTATAGTAAGAAAGTACATTCTTTACATCACTAATATCGCGAATATCATCAAAAATATCGTATCCTTGCCTTGGACGACACAACGCGATATAATTTATGATATAATAAATACTCGATCTTGTACTACAATGCGACAGGAGTGTCATAAATAACGATTCAGATATCGCCGTTTTTACGATAAAACATAAATTAAGTTAGCTATGGGGTCCGATTTTGTGCTACGATTTATCACTAACGTCAGAAATGGTGTCTCGCGCATTCTTATTTTTCATGATAAACCGCGATTTAATTCGGTAGCAGATTCAAACTACACGTTACCATTCAACAGTCTTATTATACCCAATCCCAGTTGTACTTAAGTTTTCAACGACAAGACATAATTTAATATTACAAGAGCACCCAATCTCGCGATAATATTCTACACTAATGTTGCTATTAGTGTCTCAGCTACTTTTATGTTCGACAGTGAAACATGATTTAAGTTGGTCAACGATAGCCGACCTTACACCATTGCCCGCTTCCAGCATCACGTATATCACGTAAAATATTTCTGTTTTCGACGATAAAGCATGATTTACTTTACGCTTCTGCTTCGATGCCCGAAGTCGGGATGACACGGCGGCAACCTATCCGCTCATTGAGTAATCTTCCCTAACGTATAAATCGCGTGATTAATATGTTTTCCACATATTCGTGGTGGTTTAACTCAGCGCGATTTCCGAGGCGCGTATTTATTTATTAATAGTACCAACGGGCGAAGCCGGTGGGATTGTTTAATGCAAGCCGTTATCGCGCGCATTCCACGAGTCGCCAGATCGCGTACCGATTGCCGTGGAAAATTTCTTCCGCGGCAAGGAAATTTCGATAAAAAACCCTCCTCCCCCCCCCCCTCCCCGCCCTGCCTGGCGATTCATCGTACACGCCTGTGCATTAAGCGGCAGACATCTCTGGCAGTGCGAATAATCGAAAATTATTTATTCCCCATCCAGCTGGCCGGCGCCACGGTTCGCCTCCTTGATTATTCCGATATTTCAATCCGCGAAAGTACAAATGCGCCTTTTATCATGGCTGCCGTGGTCTCATACGGAACCATGCTCAGCTTACTGCGGCGCTTTTTCCACCGGCGGTAACTATTTCGGTCTCACCGGCGCAGCCAATTGAGACGCGGCTTGCACGTCTCGGTGAGGCCTCATAAGGAAGATATTAACAACCAGCGCGAGCATTATGTATCATTCCGCTCACTGATCACGTTAGAAACAACGAATAACTCGTTGAATATGCGAGGAGGGCGACTTTCCTCGGTAGGCTGACTTCGCTTGGCGATCGCACGCTTCCCAGCTTTTGCGTCCTCTAATTGATGGATCCGCGAATGTTCGAGGATTCGTGAGACATTAGAGGGTTTGATAGAGTGTTGATATACAAATCCGCAATTTCGATGACGGTCTTTGGTAATCTTGGTGGATACAATGCGTTCTGGGTTAGTTTATGTAGATCAGGATTAGATTAGATATTAATGGTTAATTGGTATGAAGCTTGATCGAGTAAGGAACAAACATGAATAAATATAAGAAAAACGGAAATTGATTTGACTAATTTTGTATATTTTCCTATGAAACAAAGGAACATATTTGCACAGTAGGATCAAGCGCAGTATCTTTTTAAAGTACTGGACAAGTATTATAGCTCGTTACATTAGGCTTGGTAGTAACAATAAATAATTAACTATTTTTCGTTCATATTTTACCACAAGTTCTGGTTTGCCAAGCCTATAATCGGCGCACGTCTAATGGAATAATGTAACAACGGTATAAAACTTTTAAATCGCATTTTGATTGCAGAAAATAATAATGTTTCGAGGAATACCGAATACATTGCCAGCGGTCAAGCAGGAATATAACGCGCTGTCAGCGCTTCGCGACTTACCCGTATCTCCGCGAAAGCGGTATCCTTAATTTTACCGACAAAGTATGCGCGACCGAGGAACCCGCGGAACGTCCTGCGTTTATCGTCGAACGCACAATTCCACGCGCATGAATCAAACGAAGAAAAATCGAGCAAGAAACAGCTTCATTCCACGGATGATGCGCGGTGTAAAGCGTGTTTAGTAAAGTGTGTCGTAAAGGCGGCCCCGCGTACACCCTGCTCGGCCGAGACCATAAATAAATTCTTGGGTGGGGCCTACGCACCACTACAAATTCTTTCGAGCGCCTTTATCGCAAAGATAAGTCCCCAACAAATTATCTACCGGACGTTATGCCCGTCGAATTCAATAATTAACTACGTTAATTTCCACTCGCTATCTCAGCCATTTCCCAATCCGCCGCTCGAGAAAAACATTGCTGCACCGAGGTGTTCAACCTCGGTCGTTTCTCCGTTTTAATAACCACTGTCCGTTAATGCACGTGACACTTTATTACGCAAGGGGAAAATGATTCACGATCGACTCATCTATGAATAGGTAACGCAGAGGAGAAAGATATTTATGACGTAGCACGGGACTTACTATTTAATGCACGTTTCAAACCATCGATGGAATATGTAGAGATGGAACGCATCGATGAGTGGCCAAATAGAGGATTGAGTATTGCAATATTAGCATATAGTAATATCCAAGAATAAAAATCTATCTTACACCTGATTCATAAAATAATTCGAATGGAAGTGGAAGGATTTATATTGCAATTCTGATTTATTTACGGGCGAGAAATCTCTTTCTCACATCACCATAAATTGTGCAAATTCAACAACATCGTATCGAAGTCCTTTTCGAAGTTCATTCAATAAAGTCATCACAAAACTTTGTTACACATTATCCTGGTAACGTAATACGACATTGATACGAGTCCCAAAAAACCCGAGTGGGAAGTGAAATTAAATAACCTAAACCTACGATCTCCGAAATCCCTCTATTCCACTCCAATTCCTATACCATCCATCTTCAATCCCTGTGCTGCTCTATTCTATTCATAATACCACAGTATCCTACTCAGTCTTTTTTTTTTTCATCAAACAACATTACGCGAAGCCCTAAAGATCCTTCGCCACGCCGTTGATTATCGCGTTAACGCAAGCCGAAAGATACTGATGTCAAGTGTAAAAGGAATCAAGGTCGGAAGTAGAATTACATGGCGAGCACACTGTGGGTGACGCGCAGCCTCAAGGTGGCGGAGAGGCGGTCCGACGTGCACCCCGACTATCCCGGACCATAAATAAATGCTTGCACGAGGCTTACGTACCACCACGAGCTCTCTTCCAAGATACCCCAACACCGCACGAGCGGGGTAACCAGGAGGAACGCCATGGTCGATCAAAACGGACAGTCTTCCGAGAGAAACAACCCGAGCCAAAGCATAGGTGCTACATGATTCATAGAGAACCGGGGCCGCAACGTGGCTGCTAGATCCCGAAAAGACAGACGAGTTTCCGATGATATTTATCTGCCCCTCGCGGCCGGACATGCAAAATAAGAAACAGATGGTGCTTGGGATTGATTCCGTTAACGGCTACTGACAGGTCGTCGAAAGAAGATCTCCTCTCTCTACATGACTTTTGCACCTACGAGAATGGCCTTTTGTCTTCATCGGTGTGGTCAAAATTTCTTATGGTTTTTATTACGATCATTCGGCGAAGGAGAATGTCTTAAAATGGTAGAGTGATGAGGAATCGTGTAAATGTTATTACATATTAGACGCGTGAGGCAATATAACGATGAGTACTCGGTGGTCAATTTGTATAAAGTTATTGAATGTCGATGAGTGTAGCTCGCTGGATATCTAAAAGTATATCGTGAATATTTTATAGGATTTATTATTGATTCTTTGTTTTTACTATTCAAGTATTTTATAAAGTTCATCGTTCGTAGCATGTGGAGAATACAAGCAAAAACTTATTTATAATCGTGCATTGAAGAGATAGAATGCTACGTATGTTCTGATTGTTCTGATATGTTCACTAAATATTCTGATTAATAATCTGCTGTAAATTACTAGGTAAAGGTTCGAAGCTTCTTTGGTACAAACCTTTACTTCGATGTAGAGTAATCGAAGATCAATCTTTTTACCTGCTCTCCCACAATACCAACCGCTACGGTCTTTCGTTCGGAATTCAGTGTCAACGGAGAGAAATTCGTGATTAATCGCTGCACCATTGTTTTTTGGAATCGTTTGTGCGTCCGCCGGGTCAATATCACACGCTGGGCCACATATTAGCCGATAATAATTAATTACAATTATGAGACGTTCTGTTTGCTCAATCGAGATGTTCAATGGATACGCAGAGAGCATTCGGCATCGATTGGGAATAAAAAAAAAAAAAGGGAAAGCCGGGACGATTAAACCGGCACGGCGAACGCAAAGATGCTTACTCGCCGTATGAATATTATACGTTCACATTCTTGCGCTCGCCCTCGGTAGAAATAAATCGATCCACGCACACGCAGCGTACTCGTTTTTGTTCGACCTTAGGCAGCTCCCATCAGAGTACTCAGACACGTAGAGAGTCGCAGCTGACTGTATTGTTCCCACTGAAGGTAAGTCATTAATTTTCCCGCACCAGGAACGCTCGGCGTACGTGCGCGCGTGTATCCGCCTGTGCGTGAGCTCGTGTGCTCGTACATTTATAGAATACCACCGCCTTCTTCAGGGAATACGAGTGAGGTGGTCGGTCAGACAATTATTGTCAATTAATAATTTAAAACTCTCGCCTAAACGGTCCACCATCGCGCTGTACCCCACCGAGGGCTTCTCACCCGGGAAGAACCGTCACTCGTCGCTGGTGCAACACTCTTGCACGCTTTTGATCTCCTTCTGGGAAGAATTTTAAGGGGTCAATTGTTCAAAAAGCCGATCGTTTAGAGGGTTAGAAAAGCATATCGCGAAGAATTATGCGGAAGATGGTTCGCAATGAAAGAGCGAATAGTGCATTGTTGGCGACGCGCCTTGTCTGCGCGCTTTTAATCGCGTTCTAGGAAAATTTAAGAGACGATTACTCAAAATCTTGTCCGCTGCTTAATAAGTGATGCGAGCTTCTTGCGACGTAATGGATACGATAGTTGCTGGAGAAAAGCAGATGTTGCGGTTGAATATTATTATCCATCTCTAATTTTATTTCTACCAAATATAGTTGCTTTTTGTGAAAAAAACATTCGTGAGAAAATAACCCTTCGAAGCTTCTTCTGTTCCCATCAAATCGCTTAACATGCTTGTACGACGAAGACATTATGTAAAACATCCTACAAGAACGGCGCTATATAAATTAGTGCAACTTATCTGGTGAGCATATTCTCCGGTACAGGTACAACTTTCTTCTACGCACACAGCCACGAGAAAATAAGTTGCTTAGAGCGCCATAGACCGGTAACTGGATCGAGCAATTTTGTGGTAAAGCTACATATAAGTCTCCTTTGTATCGTAGCACGAGATCCGGTAAACTTCGATCCGCGATCAAGGCTAAATCTGAAAACCACTCGCGATCTCCCGACGGTTCTTTCTTCCGTTATGCACAGGTAGTCTACCATTGTTCCTGATTATCCATAAACCGGTACCTTAAGAGACACGCATCTCTGAGAGAAGATAATGCATTCGGAGGTTGGCCGTAGGTTGAGTCGCGTGTGTCGGCCGATCGGACCGTTGTCTGATGGATGGAGACGCGCAGCCTCTATCCCCCATTCTTTCTCAATCCGACGACCCATTCCATCGTCGTCTTTCCGCGCATACACACGGCCCTCTTCCTCCCCCTCCCTCCCTCCCTCTCGACGTATCCGTTTGTGTATAAAGTAACCCCTCGGCAGTTTCTTGCGCACACAAGCCGTGACGCCACGCATGGAACCAATCCAGATTCGGAGGGAGCGGATAATACGTTATTTTCGAACCCATCGACTCGAGGATGACCCAGGGAAGAGCAGGATCCTATCCACGATCGTTTGCCATCTTGGAATTGCGATAGTTTCAAAATGGCGGCGTAATAAACATTTCGAGTTCGCGCTCGACTTTGATACGACAATCCCACAGGATTGACGGTATCCTGTATGGATAATCCATTTAAGGAGACGCAAAGGGCGATGCCTGCTCGGACGAAGTAAAAACGTGTTATTTTTGGTTCCGTTAAACCGTGGAGCTCTCGTCAGGGTGAAAATTGAGTGGTATAGGGGGAACGAGGAGAGCGTGGATCCGTGGAAGAATCTACGATTTTAATCTTGTCACGATTCAATGTATTTTTTTTCTTTTTTGTTATATTCATTTTCACCACCGACTGCTAAAGTCAGTTGGCCTGGGACTTACTATTTAAGATGGATTTAAATCACCAATACTGTATATATATCACATGGAAAAACCATCAGTGACGGTTTGGATCCTCTACAACCCCCTAGCTCTTAATCCAAGACATTAACAGGCTTATAAGGATCTATGGAGAATTCAGGACTTCGTGGAACCTTCAGACGTATTTCTCGAGCCAAAAGCAAAGCGCGTTATTCTCACGGTGTCCGTAGGCGAAGCACACCGCGCAGAAACGTTCAAGGTTATCGCGAGACACGTCGATACTTCAAGCTCGCGGTACGAAAGAAACGAGGGATCGCGCCGGCTTCACCGGCTGTCATCGGACACAAAGTGCGGAACCGAGAGGATCGGCGGGGACGACGCCGACGACGACGATGGAGGCGTTAATTGAATTTGGGTCCGCACGGATTATTGTGAAGCGTTTAAAGCGGCCAGAAACAAACCTATTTGCGTCGGGGAGCTTTCTCGTGGAAGATAACAAATGATCCACGAGGCGGCCGGCTCGCAAACTTCGGCATAAAAGCTTCGCCGGGAGAACCTGTCGCTGTCTCTCCCTCCGCTCCTCTCTCTCTCTCTCTCTCTCTTTCCCTCTTGCTCTCCCCTTCCTTCCTTTCTCTCCCTCTCTCTCTCCCTCCAAGCCACCAACGCACACCTCCGAGGCCTTTCTCTTCCTTATTCACCCCGTTCGTTCTTACGTTCGTTCATCACCTTTTCCACGACGCACCCCCTGAAAACTGCTCGGCACGCGGATTGAAAGGCGATAGTTTTCGATCTATTTATAACTGTCCGATCCACGCGCGAGGCGGCCGATGAAAATGACCCGATTCGCGGGCGGTATCGTTCTCCACCGGATACCTTGGGATCGTCATTCGAGCTAGAGCGTTCCGCAAGACCGGAATAGATTACCGGCCTGTTCTCAACCGGATGATATAACGCGCATACGCGCGGCGGTAAGAGAAAATCAGTCGTCCTCAGGAAACCGTATTTATAGAGTCACATCGGTGTATCGAAACGCAATAAGGCGCGCAATGGTTGCGACACAATCAACGGCTGATTAATGGCCGGCGTTTGAAAGTTATTAGTTCGCGTTGCACGAGGATTTATAACCAACAACCTTTCGCGGTGGTCCGGGCGTGTCAGCTGTTTATCAGTAGAAATAGATCCCCCGGCCCTGCCGGCCGTGTTTAAGGGGACAGATCCAAGGAGCACGGACGTCTGGTAACAGGTGGATCGTACCTAGACCGCCGATCGTCCGCCTTTAGCCGTCTTCCTACGTCGAGGAATGTCGACAGGTCGTTGATTTTGCTGCCCGGCACGATCTTTGGCCCGCGATTGGCCGTCAGCTGCGAAACCACGGAAAGGTCACAAATCAGCCAGTATGGAGGCTGAATGACGCAAAACACGCCTAGATAAATTTAAATTGCGCATGACTTAAGCCGACTTCTGCCGCCACTCGACGCTGGATTCGCCGTTTTGGCGAAAGTCAGCGGGCGCCACTGGCTATTCGGGCTGGCCGACGGCCAGGCATAGGAGTACGTGTCGCTACTGTCTCCCTCGTTCTCCCAGTCCATCCATCCTCCTCTCGCTCCTATTCCTTACTCTTCACGAAGCATCGCGCACTTTCGTTATGCCGGGGCAATGAGAAGGGAATCCCACGAATGGCGACCCGATTACCGCGAGTGGCGGTCGGCGATCGTCTCTTCCAAGCATCGATTTTCCCGGAGAGTCTC
Organism: Ampulex compressa; assembly: GCA_038496175.1. Classification (NCBI taxonomy): domain Eukaryota; kingdom Metazoa; phylum Arthropoda; class Insecta; order Hymenoptera; family Ampulicidae; genus Ampulex; species Ampulex compressa. The sequence goes on along the minus strand of JBCFXI010000013.1, from coordinate 433,235 downwards.
TCGCTTTCCGCACGAGCAAGCGTACGGATTTCTGGGCGCATCCAGGGGTCTCCTTGGAGGGAGATCGACGAAGATGGCGCGTGAAATAAGAGCGTTTTATTCGATCCTCTATACTAGTACTCTATTACCTGGATTCACCTGGCATATCTTCTCTATCAGATACCAGAGTCCGCAATCGTGTTTGGATAATGCAATCGTAGTTTCGAATGCAAAGAAACGAGCGGCGCTTGGAATTAGCAGGCGAAATACGTAAACGCTGCGAGGCTCGATATGCAGCTTTTCGTTTGCCGAAATGAGAAGCCGACGCGGCACGTAATCTCGCATTCGTACGTTTCCTTTACAAAGTGGGTGGCGCTCTTTGGAGGCGACTTTCTAGGCAGTTCCAGCAAGCGCGCGATTGAACTCGGGCTGGACCATAGAGCAGGCCTGGCCACGCGTTTCGAATGAATAGAACGTGCATTGCTCATACATACCAGACACTCGCTTTATTCAGCTCAGTTGCGCCCCGTTCACGGGAGACCGGAGTCTTTCAAATTATCGATACGGCTTGTCGGCCAAAAATCATCAAAAGTCCCGCGCCATGATGCTGGCCCGGCTCGCGAATTACTCGGACCATCGAATCGCGGTTGAAGGATGAAGAGTTATATCGGGGAGAAGGCGATGTACAAGGGCACCATTAGTAACGCACGGGGAAGGGGCGGCGCGAGGAGAGACGAGGCGAAGGGAGAAATAGACAAGTAAAGGCTGCGCGAAACGGCTAGTCCAGTGTCCGACCTGAAACAACGACAACTTTTAAGAGGCATTATCTCGATGGGCCGGACACGAGATCTTGAAGCTCCGGACCACCTAGGCTTCAAAGATGTAATCGTAATTGCATAATAGCTACGATAAGCTGCCCGTGTTATTTATGAACCTCTCCGCTTCTTTTGTCGGCGGTGTCAATGGAGCCTGGATTTAAACCGCGCCAGACGCCCCAGTGCATCGAGCAACGATCTTGAACTCGATTAAATCCACGCCGCGCTCCGTCCATAGATACTAATAATCCTCGCATCAACATCGCTTTTTGCATCCAGCCTTACATTGAATCCGAATGTTTTCCGCCTGTGTGTCCATATTAATTCGAAGCGACGCATCCCAATCATGTTTGATTTATGGTCCCGGCTCATTTTTACACGTGGTTTTGTTCAATTTTCTACAACCTTCCGAGTTGGTGATGTTCGTTAGTTTTATTCCGGTTGCACCTACCAATGTTAGCCGCGATGATTAGCATAATGTAGCGGTGTGGTACAAGGTCAATCGTAAGATGCTTCGCATTCAGCGGGTACGAGCATTGTTTCTCCGGGACCCTCCTGTTCCAAGTGGCGTAACGTAATCAGTATATCTTCATCAGCGACCACATTATAGCTGGGAGAATGCATGTACTGTACCTATTCGGATATGTTTTGTGAACTCGCTATGTTCTTGGTATAACACGACGTCATATTGTATAAGGAGAAAGTGTATGCTAAGGATTTGGTAAAGATCGCGTAATTTGTGATGTATCTTTAGTTCTGAAATTGCGTAATTTTAATTAAGTACACACCGCGTTATGATTATAACTATGTAAAGTTCATCGTATTCAATAATCCTTGTTTAGCAAATTTGCCAGAATTTTACAATGATATAATGTATGATATATTTTACATTATAATATTTCTTAATTTTCGTAATGCTTGATTCTATAATTGTCAAAAAACATTGGCATACTTGGCATAGCATAAAGACACAGGATTCGTTCAAAAAAGCATGCTCAGTAAATTCCCAATGCTTTACAAATGGATATGACGCAATCCCCGCCGTCGCGATATTCAATACCGAAGAATTTCGAATTCTTTTTTGGGGCAATTTTGTCAACGTTCTTTAGAATCTCGCCGCGCCGTACGTGTATCGCTACAAAAAAATGCACGCTGACGCGCACTCAAAGCTGGTTTTTACACCGAAGGTTGAGCGCGACAGGCAAAGCGCAGCGGCATTCTTTTCATTCGCCTCAACCGTTGAATATCTTCCTTTAATTGCATGCAAAGCATCCGCCACGTCTGCCGTTCTTGCGACTGTAGATAAGAAAAATCGTCTCAACACCAAACCTACCAAAGTGCCTGCAAAATGACCGATCAGTAGTTTTTTTAGAAAAATTATTTTAGTACTTCATAATCGGGCATTTTTTGATATTTTCCATGATTCCACTCCAGACTGTGAAACATTCCATCGATCTATCGATATCTCTTCTTAACAGCCATTTTCTTCAATGATATACGTGGTATAAGTAAAATATCCAAAAGTAGGTTTAGCGTTAAAAACGTCTTAAACGAATCCCTTCTCGCGCGGCGATTGAATTTTCCGATTGGAAAAAAAGAAGTCCGAGCTCCTCGAAGGAGAAGCCGCGAGTACAATTAGGACCGAGATTACCCCATTTGGTTTTACGATTAGGTGGCGAAACCGAAGGACCCCCATTGCTTTCTTTGGAATTCTCAGATCGATCGCGTAGATGAAACAGCTCGATAGGCCCTATGCCGGGCGCATATCAGATAACCACTTAGATATGTGCCAGAGGTTAGCGATGGCGAGGATCTATATATATTTCCGTAGAACACGCTCCCGGTCGACATACTGAAACTACACGCCAACGTGCCTTCAGAGGAATATGCACGCCGGAATGTGACGTACGCCGGTTTCTGATCCGATTTTCCATCCGCTCGTTGATCGAGCGCACCTGGAGACTGACGTGGGGGATATGAGTACTAGTTGACGCTGCTTCTTCGTTCGTTTGTTTTTTGGCCTCGTCTGCTGAGGCTACTTAGCGTGAGATTTACTGCCAGCGTTGATTCAGAAGCCATTGGATTTAAATAATATGTAACGAGCGGTTTATCTCGAATGGAGGGAAATTTTTCACCTTCTACTTTTCTGCTTTAGTCGTTTTAGCGTGTAGTGTAAAGTGAGACTGTAATAGCAGTTGTTTTAGCTGCAAGTTCCACAGGGATATAGCGAATTAACGAACGTTTTCGTAAGGGTTTTGAATTGTTCATTTTAACAGTAACTTTTTGGTTCCTATGATTTCTTTATAATCACCAGGAAAATCATGAAGAAAAAATCGACGTTTGCGGAACTTAAAGTTGGCAAATATACTTCAGAACTCTTTTTGTAATTGCTGATTAAATCTTTCTCATTTACTTTATCCACTGTACCTATATAGCGATTGCTGACGTCAATCGCACGATTTTATTAACCCTCCGTAATTCACGGTGACTTTTCGATAAAGTTTTACTCACAGACCCTGCCTCCTGTCAGCTGTTTTTTTAACTCAGACCAATAGATTTATTCCAAATCAAATAATTACTCCACAACTCCCCTGTAGTGTCCTTTCAACAAAGCCCTTATCTTCTTTCTTCATCACAAAAGATTATATTGAAAACGAGATAACAGCACAGTCAGATCGAAGTATCATATACAAACTCGGATCGCACGAAATTAACCAAATATTCACCATAAGTTCGACAAAGTGGCAGAAGCACCTTCAGTTTTTCACCGCTCAATTCCTATAGCCTTCCTCTCAGACTTCCAGGCTCGAAGGGACTCCGCGGTGATAACGAGGCGATATTTCCAGTGGCAGTGCATCGAACGTTCAGAGGAACGGAAATCGCTGGGATGTCCTCGGAGCAAACGTGTCTTGAGGTCGCACTAGGTTATCCCGGTCACGCGTTAGTCAGCCTTAACCAGCCGGTCTGTCAGTCAGGCCAGTCAAGACAGTCGTCGGAGTGGCAGTCAGTGACACGTTTGGTACAGGGTTCGGTGCGAATACACACGAGCCGCGCGTTCTATTAAGAGCGAGGCACGAAAACGCTAGACGACACGAGGTGACATCGAGATGGGTGACACGACACGGCCCTGCGCTTAACGCGGCCTCTCATTCTACACGGCTTTGCCGTGGAAGATCGTCGACTATGCACATCTCCGCCCCCCTCCGCCCTCTTCCTCCCCCTCGATACGCTCCTTCCTCGCGGCGAATGCCGGGCATTTTTACTTCGTAGGATTTTTTATCGGCCATCCGTGGCATAAGCGGCCGATTGGATCTACCTAGGAGCGGATGGAAAACACACAGCGGCTCCGTATCGCTTTGTCGATCTATCGGGTTGGCAAGTAAGTAATTGCGGATTTGCGATTTTGCTGTTCGAACAACGGCGAATAAGAGCTGCGCAAACGAAAGGCACGATTTTTTTTACTGAATTACATTTTCAATTATTTTGACATTTCAAATATTTAAATATATCTGAGGAGTTTTAAAAAATCATACGAGAGTGAAAACCACGATAGCTTACTTGCCAACCCAGTGTAGGCATGCATGAATGTTTGGTGTATTGTATACGCGAAAGTACAGGCAACGTAAAACATATTTAGACACTTGATAATATACAGTCCCTGTTTGAAATAAAAAAAGGGAAAAAGTATTCTATAACAAAGTAGCGTTTGCAACGTTTGTTCGCGGAACTTTACGATACTATCGTAGAATACGCGGCAATTTGAATTTTCGTTACCATATTATCTTCTACATTCCCCTTAATGCTTTGAAATTTATAGTCCAAGAATAACTCCTAAGATTTAGCCGGATAGGATTTGAATGCTAATTGAGCAGGTGTGCCCGGCACGCGTGAAATTTAATCGGGTCAACTGTAACCACAGTACTTTAATGCATTACCCCAGTAGGTGTAAAATTAATAAATCATGATTCCTATCTAGCGTTAAACAATATCCCACGCATACCACGGGAAGAAACGCCGATTATATCCAGAGTTAAATCTTCACGATAGGAAATCGGTTGGTGGACAAACGATTTCAACCCAGGAACCCGATCGAAGGTGATCACCATCTTTCTTCCTCGCTTTCAACACGTACGTCCCATTGTCTCTCGTAGTATCGACGTCGAGAGGATTTAGATGACAATCGATCATCCTATAATTCCAAGGAAGGGCTCTGCACTTTGCCAGAGGAAAGCGTCCCTCCGGGAATTTAATGCACTTTGCAGGAATTTTTTCCACTCGCCCTCACGTGTCTGCAACCCTTGTTCGTAATTTGTCGAAGTCGGTTACGAATCGCTGAACGTACCCCTTCTTTTTGGCAACGCGCTTGGAACGTTAAGAGCACGGCTGCAGGAGGCTTTTGTCGAATTGCTTAATATATTCTTCCTGTGCGCCTCGATATCGTGTCAACGAGAGGCTATTAATCACCTGGAAAGATTGAGGAAAAACGACAGCAGCGTAGCCTTTTGTAACGTAAACAGGTTGTTAGAATACATTAACGTACTTTTATAGTCGAGCATAGACCGTGGAAGCGCGGAAGAACGATGCGTGTGCGTCCACTGGCGCGCCAATTTTATTCGAAGTACGCCATTGCGAATTCTTATTATTCTTCTAAAGGACCGTAATGCAATAATGCAAATTCAATCTATATGCAAATATCTTCGTTCTATTGTTAGCGTGGAACTCATAAAATCGTCTAATATATAATTAATTCGCTTGCTCGGAGATTTAGATAACGTTATTTACATTATTCTCCTAAAACGATGGAATCTGCAGTTACAATCGTACGACATGTAGGATAAGCTTGCTTTTCAAAAAATGAATTCATATTAATGTAAAGCTACATCAGCAAAAATATTCTTCTATAACGAGTATCCAAGCTACGTCTTTGATGCAACGCGTTAGGTATGACGACGCATCGCGTATGATTGAAGTACTTAAAGACCAGCGTCATGCACGTGCGACACATTATCTATAATTATTAAACGAATAAAAATCACTGGCCATTTACTTCTCTTTTTTTTTTTCTTAGAAAAGACAACTTTTATAACAATGCATTTTCATCTTCCATAATTTCTTTGTAGAACGCTATCGTTATCTTGATCTATTAACATTCCCCTTTAGTCCTCTTGCTTTTAAATATATACATACTACATTTAAATACCTCCAGAAAGTGGCCGCTGGCTCTAATGTTAAAAAACCACAGTATTTAACACTAAACCCACTAACCACGCTCTAGATATATTCATATATATACCTCGTGTATCCTCAAGAAAAAAGAGGTATTAAAAAGAGTCGTCGATATATCCATAAAACGATTCACGCTCTGCGATAAAATCATCGAAAATCTCAAAAATTGTCCTCTCACGAGGTACAGCAATTTTTCTAAGAAACGACGAATTCGTCATCTTTAAACCTTCGCTGGATTTATCCTCAAAACGATCCGCAAATTCCCCGAATAACGACGATAGCGAGCGCGATAGACGCAGTATCGTAATCGCGTCCTTAGACGGGTCCGAGAATCTGGTTACCGGAGAGCCATTCCGTCAGTATGCGAGCGCAGTTCTTCCCGACAGCTTTCACCGAACGGGCGTCTCTCGTATAGGGCCATAGGTTGTATCGATGTCGGCGGGACGGAGATAGCAATTAATCACCAGAAAGGAACCAAGGAAGGTACCAGCCAGGAGGATGCGCGATCCTCGTACCCCTGGATACGTTCGACGTTGTTACGCGTGCCGGTTCAGTTCGCGCGTTCGAGTGTCGTATAATAATGAGGGAGCGAAAAAGGAATTCCGTTTGTCTGTTACAAAGCGGGTAGGTGTGTCGGATAAACGATATGCAGACCGAACGGGCCGCGTTCAGACAGCCAGAACACAATTTATTAAAAAGTCAGGCGGCGCGAGCTGGCGACGTGCTACATCGGGAGGAAAGCGATAACGTTGGCCGAAGGGGCCAGTCATTAAGCTCCGCTGGAAACCTACGTGCCCGCTGCCCATTCGCCCTGCCCCTGTGAAAGCTCCTCCCGGCACCCGTGAAAGCTCCGTGCCCGCCGAAAATGCGTGCCTCGCGCCCGGAGAGGAATGCGGCCCTCTCTCCGCTCCGCTGAATCTTCGGCGTTTATCATAGACTGTTTGCCGGAAAATAAATTGCGCCAACCTTTTTTCACGCTCCACCTTTTGCCTTCCTCCCTTTCCTTCCTTCTTTCTTTCTTCCTTTCTTTCTCTTTTTCCTTCTTTCTTCTTTTTTTTCGAGGGATCGATACGAGAGCGTTACGCAAAACCGACGGACGCACCTCGAAGATATTTCGAAGTCGCTTTAATGAAATCCATTTGACGTATGTTGGGGGCCGGGTTAAATTCAGGCGGCACCTCTTTTTGAACGTGTAAACGATTATCGTTGCTCTGTATTATTTGGAAGATGTTGTATGAGGTGTGGTGTTTATTAACGCGTTTCTGTATGTTTGATAGTGCTGTGGCCAATGATCTATATCGAAGTGTTGTTTCGCGTGGAGGATTGTATTTCTTAAATTGAGCTTGTGAATTTAAGCGCAATGTACTTTAGCCACGTATAGCTTCTATTCTGATATTCGTTTCATTGCACGTGATTGGTCTGAAGTTTGTGTCCAACGATTTATATTTGATATATTAAATAACGGTTTCATGCCTTCATCGTCTATAAAATAAATACGAAGTATCTTATAAAAATTAAGTTAAACACAATGGTGCAGTATTTACATAAACAATTTTTCAAAAGCATTATTATCAATATTAATCTACAATGAACAGCACAGTTAACCATCCATCTTGCCTTATATTAAAATATTAAATGTGAAACATGAGATCTTCGGTATCGAGCAAGATAACATAATCCAGTTGCAAACGGTATTTTGTAAATTGTAAGTGGGTGTGCATATCGACTACGAGCCGTACCGTTGAACCTATATGGCTGCGCACAAAGTTTCCTTTCTCCCTCGGCCGCTACTTCGTTTTCTACGAATGTTTGCTACGTGTACACGCTCCACACCACACCCGCTGCGAGCTCACCGTACTATTTATAGCATATTCATTATTGCTGTAAATGGGCCGGCTCTTTAATATCCGCATTAACGCGGAGTTATAATCACTGGGCGTTTGTGCGGATGAATTATGCTCTTCTTCGTCTCCCACATGACAGACTTACGAACCAAAGCTTCGATGATCGAAGTTTGTGCCATTGTCTTTGCAATAAGTGCACTGAAGCTAACCCTCTCGCAAAAGCGCGACGCACATTGCACGTACAGTAATAACAAAGTACGTCTGTATATTCATATCCGAGCGCGTCTGAAAAATTCTCATCGCATATATTTAATTAAAGGATCACGGTTAGAAGTGGAAAATCGTTATCAATGATTAATAAAGCTGTTAAAAGAATGCTTCAACGGACATTTCATAATGCTAGCTTAGGAAATACTTAGTTACTTAAACACAAAACCCATAGGAACATTCAAATCACGATGAGCATCTACCAACTTCATAAAATTTAGAGTGCTCCGGAAAATTGATCCAAAAGTTCTTAATGATCTTCCCCAATATTTCTACTGCTTTCTCGATAATCATTGTTCCTGGGAAAGGATGAGAATGTAAATTCAAGGGATTAAACATAAATAAATCCACGATCGCGCATTTTTGCTCGGTGCCGTAAGCGATGTATTTCAAGCATCCCGATTATTGGGCAAGTGCCGTGACAAAATGGAGACATATTTAACGCAATACTAATGGCCACAAATCTCGTTGGATACATATTGCGGAACGGGCTAGTAGCATCTTGGCGAATCAAATTAATCCAACGGCCGGGCACGGCGCCGTTCGGCACTCGGCGGATAGTCAGAGTTTTCGCGGTGTGGGCGAAGTAGGTGTAATAGGCGGGGTATCGTAATAATAACGTTGCAAAATTATTTATGGCCGAGGCGTGCTAAGCAAATAGGTAAAACAGCTGCCAAGTGACCAGTTCGCAATCCGGTAGCTGAGGCTGAGGCATTAACCACGACTCGTTGAAATAATTAACGAACTCGTAACACGCCGCACGCTGGGCCCCCGTATTATGCACCGTATGCCTTCGACCCCTCCTACCCTATTCATCCACTCGGTGCATACCCGTCCGTGAATCTTAATCTCAGGATGTGACTACATTAAAAAATTATACGCGAGAACGCGTACTTATTAAAGCCGATGTACATGGGGAACGATTTGGACCCACGAATAATTCTAGTCTACGACGATGGTAAATTATAGAGTATCGCGGAGGCCTGATTTTAATCGATTCAGTGAGAGTCAATCTACGTAAGTCGGTCTAAGAAGCTATATGAAGTTATGACTAGAACAGGTTTTGAGTAAAATTAAACGCGTGCTCTTTCTTTTTCTAAAGTGAGAGATGGATATCTGAAATCGAGACGAAAATACACGCGAAAGTGTCGTCGATCGTCGACATCGATCTAACGCGTTTGGACAAAATCTTGTAACGAGATAAATATCCTTCATAACCTGCCATCCTGGATAATTAAAATCATTACGCGTTTTTATACGTTAAAAAACAGAAATGTTAATCAGTATAGTATAATAGGTTAGCAGTGAGCAATTATGCAGATGCCTTATAAAATTACACCCGCTGGTACGTCACGATGGGGCACAACGTGTGTTATATAATTATCCACCTACGATCCTCGAGAATTATACGAAGATTCTCCTAATAAACGAGCAAAAACAAAAGCGCGGGGCTTATTGCTCCATAATCTCGAGAGCGAGCTAGCATACAACCTAGTTCCGATCTCCGAAAGGTTCCATTAACGCGTATATCTCGACTTCCGCACTGATCGCGCAATTGATCGATAAACAACCGTTTCCAAGCGGCGATTAAGTTTAATCGAGCGTTCTCATTCCAGGCACGGTGAACGCAAACGGGGAGACAAAGCGGCAGAGGACCTCCTACACGAGGTACCAGACCCTGGAGCTGGAGAAGGAGTTCCACTTCAATCGCTACCTGACAAGGCGGCGTCGCATTGAGATCGCCCATGCCCTCTGCCTGACGGAGCGCCAGATCAAAATCTGGTTCCAGAATCGGCGGATGAAGTGGAAAAAGGAGCACAAGATGGCGAGCATGAACATTGTGCCGTACCACATGTCGCCGTACGGACACCCTTACCAGTTCGCGCCCCACCCAGGCCAGTTCGCTCACTTGGCCACATAGGACGAGTTCTCGCCCGCCGAGCTCGGAGCACACGCTGTCCGGTTCCCCGGGATGTACGGCGAGCAGAACTTCTAAAGGCTTTTGTCACTCCTGGCCGCGCCACGTCACGCGACCTGGCCGACCGAGAACACTTCACTTCCAGTAGGAGACGCGGTGTGATCCAACGATCCGCCGCAGGACACCGATGGTAGAAAGGATTGTCGGGACGCGAGGAGCGTTGGGGCCTCGATCTCGATCGTCATGCGCGGCGCGGGATCGCTAGGAGCGGTGTCTCTCGATCCATCGAGCGCCAGGATCGAGGATGGGAGCCTGGCTTCCGTCGTGTCGCGATCAGGGCCGGTCGCTCCTCCGAGGCGATTCGAAAGCGCGCCGACGATCCGTATTGTTTTACCCTCGGCCTGCGGGTAGGAAGTACTCTGTCACTGTACGACTATTTGAAGTTGAAGGGAAGCCAAATTTTCTGCGAACATTATGCCGTGCGCCCCGATTAAATGGACTGGACGCGCTCCGAGGGACTCTCACGCGAGGGATTAGAAAATGCCGATGTAAACGCGGATGAGAGGCCACCTCAGCGGGTGAGATGATACCGAATCTAATAGTTTAAGGCGTAGGAATTAGCGGTCTAAGTGATCGATTAATCGCGAAGCTCGATTAATCGATTGTCTTGTCTGGCTGCACACTGTTTCGCATCTCTGAATCGCTATTCTGAAAAACGAATCGGGAGAATGTGCTCATGTACTTATTTCTTGTTTCCTCTTCGTCGTCTTCTTCCCCTTCCCCGCTCCCTCCCCACCTTTGATTCCCCCGACCCCCGGATGTGTACCTATTTATCGCGAGGGGTCTCCTCGCGCTGAAGCGGCGCGATGCAACCTCCCCGAAGACATAGTTTCTATCTGCACGTTGAAGTCTCTATTACATAGTACGTAAGGTGCCTATTAATACTCGTCCTATTCCCTGCCGAATCCGAAGGAGAGTGCGAAGTTCGAAAATCAGTCCGACTTAATGCAGTACGAAACTCATAGGATCGTAACTATAATCCGATTTACGATTGCGCGGAAACTCCACTGGATTTCGCGTTTGCATCCTGAAGAGTAGGAAGAGAGAAAGGGAGAAAAATCGAGCCAGGAATGTTTCCGCGCAATGGTAAGCAGCCTAATGCGAGCTAAACGTATTGTGCGTAAGCTAATCAGCGAAAGACACGTATATTGCATCGCCTAAAGCCCCATCGACCGACACTGTCGAATATTCGCCTAGGGTCTAACTACAGGTAATAGTTATCTCGGGAACTTAACTCGGTTACGCGATATCGGTGACGCAGGTGGAAAATGTACCTTCACTGATTTCCAACGCAGTACGCAAACTTTCTTTGTTATCTTCCGCGCCGTGACGAGCTCGAGCTTTCGTATCGTCCGACGGACTAGATTTGTAATAATAAGGAAACGGTGGGCAGCTGACGCCTCAGCAAGCTCTCTGTAAATAATTTGCACCGTAATGTAATCCGTGTCTCCGTGGAGCAGCCAATGAGAGTTGTTCCCGAACAGTGCGTATATAGATAGACTTCGGTCTCGCATTTCGCTCCATCGAACGACAGTTTGCTTTTATCCTGCATACAAAGTTGCGTTCGTCCGTAGAAAAGATTAAGGGATCTTCCGGTTTGCCATGAAAATATCATTTTCCATGAAGCTATGATAACTCGCGAAGGCAAGGATATTTTTTTTTTATTGAAGATTATCCGTTGGTTGTTCGTATTTCATTTGTTAAGTCTGAAAGTGTTCCATGCAATGTATACAATGCCCTGATGATAGATTAAAAAATGTTAATCTCTAATTTACACGAATAAAGGTTTCCAATGGCAGGCATGCAAATAAGCTTTCGATATTGTGTTAAGATACCAGCTTTCGTGTTCCAAACTAATAAACAATTACCCTTCGGTTTTTCACGCTGAGATTATTCTTGATTTCTTAAATCAAACTCACATCGGTTAAATAACTAGCTTATCGTTCTTTTATTTCTTACCGAACTTCTAGTTTTATTCCACGTACACGTTGCACGTTCGTTCTATATTTTCTTCGTCGTCAAACACGCAGAAAATGTGTGCAATTTGAGTTCGGATTTCCGCAATCGAGATTCGTATCTCGATCCGAAATTGTAATTTCTGCGCAGCTACGCGGTCTCGTTCAGTGGAGCGGAAGGTATAATCCTCCTGGCGAATTTCGCGCGCCTGTAATTTCGTCGAGCCAGGACGCGCGCATGCGCACCGCGCAAGCAACGCAAAAGGAAGGGAAGGAAAATAAAAGCTTCCAGCGCCGCGTTACTCGTTGAATGAATTCGACAAAAGGGGACTCTCACTGTCTGGACGACGGGGGTGGCAGATGTGTAAATTAACCCTCTGAGTGCCAGCCAACGTACGTGCAAATTTTGCGGGAGAAAAGGGAAATGTACATTTTGATCTATGTTCAACGGATCTTCGAAAGATGCTTGCACGATACCAATGACACGTCGTGCCTAGCTTCATTCTTTCCTAAGATCGAAACCAACCTCCTCAAGTCTTTTACGATGGGGTCAAATACGGTCGAAATCCTCGGATACTCGGAGAGCTATCCGCAGCTTCTTGGCACCCACAGGGTTAAGTAGATAGCGCTCGAGCGAATAGAACGCTGGCGCGTGTAATTGGTTATCTTGTGATATGAAGGAGAGAAAGAGAGAGAGAGTGAAAAAGAGAGAGAGAGCGAGAGAGAGAGAGAAAGAGAGAAAGAGAGAGAGAGAGATAGCAGTCGTTCTGTGCTTAGTAAAGTGTCGCAATCGCGCGATACGCGAAGCAAATTCGGAAGAATACAGGGATCTAAATGTATTGGGAATTAAAGGGACACGGTTCGAAGGACAAAGGAGAAAAACGATCTACGTAGGCTAATATTGAATTGTACATAATTATTGAATATATGGCAACACGATATTAAATGACGTTATTATCGTGCGAGGCGGTAACGAAAGCCGCTTTCCACTTTTCACTCAAGGCTCGTACACTGGGCAACGCTTTCCTGAGACTGCAGATGAATATACGTTTAACGTATGCGCTTAGAAGGATCCGTTCCGCTTTGTTCGCGAGAGAACACTTCGAGTGTCGTTCGAGAAAACTGTTTCTTTTTATCAGGACGTTATCCTCGATAGGAAAGTGCATTGACTTTACAGTGAGAAGGCACGAAGGAGCATGGGGCCCTTTCGTTATCGCCTGGTACCCTACATGGGATATTTAAATAAAAGAACAGTGAGGATGATTATTATTAATATTATTATTATTAATATTATTATTATTATCATTATTGAAATTATTGATATTATCACCATTATTATATTGAGAGTGAGTCTGTTGCTAATGACTTGGTCCAGTGTTAATATTGTATTTTATTTGTTTCGTTATTATTATTTTTTTTTTTTGTTGTTCACGCCGCGTGTCGTACAACACGTTCCGTACCTATGAATGATGTGCATAAACGATACAAAGATCACGTATTTGCACTGTGTAATATACGTTGCGAAATGTGCGGTCGCACCTCCTCGCTATTGGTTGGACAGTCGATTTGAATTCTGCCATCCGTACACGCATTATCGGTTCGATTTAAGGCCGGAGCTTGAGGGAGAAACTTAAAAGTAACCATTTACTCGTCAGGTGCAAAGGATGCGTTTCCCAATTTAAATTAAGCTCAAGTATTACGTTCGCGTAGCGTCACTGAAATGTTACTTCATTCCATGTAATATACGTAATAGTCTAACTAAAATACCTACTTATTACATCTACGTAACCTAGAGCACCGTACGTGTAAGATCATATAATTATATAATTTAAATTGTAATTATTAAATGGTATGACGTACAGGAAACCTTGGTCTTCGTCATTTCACGCCCAACGCCTGGAGGATTTTGCGTTAGGCAGTTCTTGTCGTTATGATAAAAGGCATTGATTATTTGTTTACCTTTTCTCATCTGCAGTATACATGATGAATGGAAAAAATAATGGGGATAAAATTACCCAATCCATCTCGTGAAAAGCCAAGTTATTATCCTATACTCCATGGCAGTCTTTCTATTCGTATTCACAAATGAAGAAGAGTTTGTTCTGTTTTTGTATTTCAAGATCACTGCGAGCATTTAACCTTTGAATCTAATATTCTTTATGCTAGACTTAAAACCCTTTGTATTATATAAATTAACAAACATACTGTTTAAAATATATATTACTCAATATATAAGGTGTTAAAAAGAAACGTTCAATGTTTATATGGTACACGGAATATGCTGACTGGGTTATGAAGTCTTGGTCAAAAGGCTAGTCACTGATGGCGAAAGGATTAAGCTGAGATATAAACATCTTTGTATGTCAACGTCATAATTGATTTAACTTGGCTTTTCGATGTTTACAAAAGACACTTTACATGTCTTCCCTCCATTTCGATAAAATTCTTGCAAATTTCACATATCCGTCCAATTATATGAAAATCACGTTGACACTCGTCTGAGTAATACGCCTAATGTAATACTAAACAGATTCGAAATATTCATATAGCAGTATAGAAGATTCCAAATATATATGCAAATAGAATGAAAATATTCAGAGCGTGGTTTACGAATAGTTAGGTAAACACCGTGCGCGATAATAGAAGCTAGTAGCTCAATCATGATTCTAACACAAAAATATTTATATCTCGGAAGCGGCTGATCTTTCGACCTATGCTCAGTAAAGCTTCTTCGCTCAGTACAGTGTCTTTTATATGTTATGTAAATATTAAACGCTTTTCTTTAAGCAATACTCTACGAGTATCAGTGACGAATGAATTTGAAATCCGGATTATTCTCGTAGAAATTGAAAATTTCAGCCGTCGGGCCGGCGTGGCCTCTCGAAACGAAGTTATTGCCGAGAGTGACCCGCTTTATCATGCGGCGATAAGCCTTTATGAATTGGCAGTTAATCGCGGAGCGATACAACAAAGAAGTCGTATAAGACGCGCATAAAAGTACCATTAATTGCGGCCGGCTTGTCCATCGATAATTGTTATGCCCGTAATTGCCGATGCGCAGCTTTGACGCAGCGTTTTATTGCTCGAATACAAAACACGATAACTTCGGCCGAGTTGAAAGATCGAGCGATGGCCACCGGGGGTTATCTGCTCGAACGCAGTCTAGATTTTTCCCCGCTAATAACTCACTTTATCATTTTAATTGCATACACTCCGACCAAATCGTCCCGTAATAAATATTACTCATCTAATTTCAATCAAACCGCGACTCTAGATTATCGCGGATCATAAACATTACACATTTTTAATTTCCCCCGCGCTATTTATAGTGAACTCGCATTGTGCCCAACAACAAAGTCCTGATTCCCAATGAATACTATCGATCGATACGTAGAAAACGACATTAGCACCATAACCAAATATAATAAGATAAAAATTACATCCTAATTCTTACGTCCCTTCGCAATAAAGAATTCTAACATTTTTATTCTTAAATATTATACCAAGCCAATATCAGCGCAGGATGAGTATGAATTATACTCATTTTTCCCTTATCATTGCGGTTTAACGCTTTTCAGTCGTTACCCTGAAACATCGAATCAATAATCAAGCACCCGCAGGATAAGCACAATAATCCGCGTGAATCGATCAGATTCAGGTGAATTAAGGCGGCCAATCTCGATCGCAGATCCAAGCTCCTGTTGCAAAGTCGATGCTGATACAAAATAAGGCGTAGGACAGTCCAGTTTGATTTATGCCATTGATTCCTAGCCGGTATCAGCGTGTCATCGTCATAAAATGGGTGCTTTGCTATCGGCGGTCCACAAGAATGGCCAGCCTTACGGTGGCTCCGATAACATCGCGTGACAACAACGGGGGGCCGTGCGCGATAGAACAACCTCGCACCCTCGAAAACTACCGAAACCGACAGGAGTCATGTAACAAGAAGACAAGAGAAAACAAGACTCGACGCAAGTCATGATTCGTGCGCAAGACTCTCTCGAATATGCAGGTTGACCAGGCTACCGACGATGACGGGGCGCATTCGATCGGTCCGAGGATTGACCTTTGTTAAAGGCGTGCACCAGGATCGCCGTGACTTCTGTTGTCTAGATTGAGCCGATAAACCGTACAAAATGAGGAGTGAACTAAGTCTGGCGCCATCTTATTACGGACTCGCTGCGTTTCACCGAATCGTCCTAACTCCTGGCCGCATAATTCGAGTGGTCTCTCACGGATAGATGCTTTTATGCGCAGCTCGAAATACTGAATTTTGAGATGTCCATCGGAGATATGACAAATCTTGTTTCTTCGTTTACTTAGCCTTCTAGCATCCGCTGGCGTAATCATCTTGCCTGTAAACCACCGGGAGTACATACTATGCATGTCATACGAGCGTTTCCAGAAACGATGGCTGGGATCTTATCTGCCTTTCTCTATTCACTTTGCGTGTAACAGATTTGCATAAGAAGTTATTGGCATTGAAAATATTAATATTCGGGATGCATCGTTGGAATAACTCGATTTTGAATTCTGTCTTACAAAAGACTTTAAACCAGTGTTATTGTGATTATACGGAAAAAACCGAATATTAATCGACGAATAATTGATCGACAAAAAATGTAATCGATAAAACTTTGATATTGGTTTTTTCACAGAAAATACACGACACCTTCGAGTATCTTATGGCGAAAGATAAAATGTGCGTTTGACCCGATAAAAATGATAAGAATTGTACTAATGATTTAATTTCAGCGCGCGTTCGTGAATAGAAATTAAGCTTGGAGGTCTTCGCCTGGGTTTCTCCGGGTGGTGTATCCAAAGCGAGAAAGAACCCCGCGACGAGCATCAGCATTCGTGCGAACACCGTAGGTATATAATACCTCTCGCCTGCCGTCAGTCACTCAGTCAGTCATTGATACCACGGGGTGATTAATGAAGAGTCAAGGTTCGGGATCACGGTACTGAGTTAAGTGGAGAGGGGATCACGGAGTTTGAAGCACGACATTGCGAAGAATGTCGATACCATACGGCTCGAGGGAAAGCGTAGGTGTAACTCAGACATTTTAAAACCGAATAACCTCGAAAACAAAGCGAGCATGACGTGCCGTGTACTATGGAAAATTTGCTTAAAACCAAACTGCAGAATATACTCGTAACTTTTTTCGAGTAATAATACTCAGGATGAAACTTCTCGATTTAAAACGATACGTTTGCTGTGGTCTTTCGGAGCAGCTTATTCACACACCATTATCCTTTAATTTTCCATCTGGTCTTCTTAAAGGAGAGTTCAGTCGATCGAATCGACATTATCGTGTCTCCCTCGATTAAAAATTTAATATCTCACAATGTAAATCAGCACTCCTCACCTCCTTGTTCGTGACAAATTTAAGACTACCATGGATTTTAGCATTCTTATCGAACATTCTAATTGTTACACGTAACAATTCTACATTATAGATCTGGTTCGTTGGAGTTACGATTTCCCTGTCGACAGAACATCATTACGCGTAAGAAGCTTAATAATTTTGGCCGCTCAAGCTCACTAATAAGTAAAATTCATTAAATTTCATAACCAAATGAAGTAGCAAACAAGAAATATAAAGCGATGAATTAAGACATAAACGAAAGGAAGGCGTGAAAAAAATTCGACACCGTGTTAACTAGACTTAGCCAAGCGCGAGAATTAGAATGCTCGCTAAAATCCACGATTGTCTCAATACCTCACAATTCCCTCGCACCTCGAGCATCCTTCCCTCCGAGCAAAACTTACATACACTCTCGTGCGCGCTCGCCAGCCTCGATCCTCGAAAAGTGGGCGTAACGATCGGAAAACTTTTAGCAGCCTCGCCAAGGTGGTTTTTCCGGACTGGCGCGGAAGGGCTAAGCGAACGCAGATAAAGCCTCTCTTCCTCGGAGTGAGTGACAGGCGACGCAGGAACCAGGAGAGACTTGGAAGCGGCCCGTCCATCCGTCCATCCACGTTGCGTTTGTTCGTTCCGTTTGTCCGTCCGTGCCGAGTCGTCCAGGAGAGTCGCCTTGTCCACAAACGGAGCGGAGCAAGACTTCACCACTTTTATGTACGGAGTCTGAATAACAAATCTGTCCAATTCACATGTCGACATCAAAGAAGATAATATAAACACTACATCGATACATCGTCTACAAAACCTTAATGTTTTATTAATGCGGCCTCCATCCACGGCCCGTTCCACCGTGTCCATTCCATTCCATCCCCGGTTAGGAGACCGGAGACCCCCGCATCCGCGGGCAAGAAGAGCTGCCCGAAGAGTGCAGGGTATCGCGCTCGGGGAACACCCTGCCCATCTCGATTCTCCTTTTGGCCCTTTTGCCATCGATGATGCCCGACTCTCCCTTCCGAGCGAAACGTTTTGATCGGCTGCCTGGGCATAATATCGAGATTCTTGTCTTGACACCCGATATCGTACCTTCTCATCGTGCCTGGAAAAACACGGGATCTCGGAAGTGCGCTCCGATCGCGGATCGCCTCTCCGCTTATTTCCTCGGGCTCCGTCTCCGGCTTCTCCCCTTCCTCCTTCCTCTCGACCGTCTCGCGCGTTCGAGAACGTAGAAATTGCGATGGCCAAAGCTACTAGTCGCGTCTTGGTTCATAGCGGCCAGCGGTGAGGGGCTCTTCTCGCTTTGGTTTTGCTTCGATTCGCCTCGAACCTGCGGGAAAGCTGCGCTCGATGCGATTTCTTCCTTGTGCTCGAGCTGAAGTTTGTTAAGTGGCTTAGCACCTCGGAGAAGGGGAGTGCGGGTTCTTGTCGATGTTTAGGAAGCGATTGGGGATTGGAGGTAGTCATGTCGAATTTACGGTTCTGATGGAGGAATGTGCTGAAGGGGTTTTTGTTCGTAGTGTAGATCATGTTACTTGTGTGTTATTCATAATTATGTTATCGACGATGTTATAGTGGTTACGTGTAATTTTTATTGATACTGTTATAAGCACCGTAGTTTTTGAGTCGATCGTCTGGTAATTGTCGGAATACCGTGTATTTTGGAACAGTGCTAAAGTGCTGATGAAGGCAAAAGGAATAATGCAAATTTAGACAAAGATCTGAAGAAAAGTTTTTTCGTTTTCCATGTAAAAAGATCTATTTACCTTGCCTGAAATTTTTGTTATATTTCAAAACGTGCTGAAATTTGCAGTAATTTACATATTTATTTAAACAAGCGTATTTGACTTTTAATATCGTGTCGACACATAAGAAAAGTTCTAATTAATTTCTCTACAAGCTTACTATTATACTTATTTTATATTAAGGCATATATATTTTCGCGCATTCCACGGAATGTGCCTAAAATAATATGAGGACAAAATGTTGAAATTCTCTCCTACATTATACGACCCTTGTTTCATATAACGTAATATAATATTTACATTTTTGTGAATCGAATACTACGATGAATTCATACACCAGGAATTCGTGGAGCAATCTGGGGAGTAATAGACAAATACACCTTGGCGATGATAATTTATGTTTTAAAAACGGACGGTAGTCGCAAATATATGTTGATTTATCGCGATCGCTTGGCGACGCTGTCCGAAGACTATCTGCAGCTGATAATCAATGGAGTGCCACCACATTCCCAGTCGCATTCGGCGTTTTTAGTACGATTTCAATTTGTATGTTAATTCCAGGCGAGTCGAGTCGCCTGACCGACTTACCCAATTTGGTGGGCGCTCGCGATAGCGATCGACGCTTCGACACTCGTCAAGATATACGAAAATTTTAATATCTCTCGTATGCATTCTACAGGGTGGCCGAAACGTCACGAGCCGCAAGAAGGGAATTCTCCGCAAGCAGATAAGTATAAACGATCGAATTAGTTTCACGAACTCATCGTTTCTTGGCACTTCATCGAAGTACCGTTGAGTTACTCCCGATAGTCTTAACGGAAACCAGTATCTACTCTCGTTTTATCTATATTTAGCTCCTATGCGTAGATACTTCAAACAGTATAAAGACAAAAGAAATGTGATAATCTATACAGAGCCATTCCGAATCGATTCAACTAGATTTACTCATACTCGTCTATTCGTGAACCACACAAGAATAAGGATAAAACCAATTTCCATCGAACTGACACTCATATCATTCTACATCTCCATATTTAACAACCTAATTCCCGTTACCTTCCAGTAACCACAAATACATAAACCCGTTTTCCCAAAAATAAGAATCGCACACACCCATGTTCATCCATATAACCCAAAAACATCGACATTCATATCTCGAAGTTCCTTTTACAATCGAGCTACTTCTTCTTCACTATAGTAAACACACAGGACTCTACAAACCCCCTACTTCCAACATGAGATATTTGAAAAAATTCCATTCCTCCCCATCATTCATTTTCCAGGACCCAAGCATCGACCGTGTAACCGTTGCACGGCCTTGTACCTCCTTCGAGAGGAGCCTCCCTCCAGGACTCGACCTTGAGAAGTCGCCGCTTTCGGCCATCGCACTCGATCTCGATCCGAATTGCCGCGCTTGGCCCCGTGGGCGAACGTTACGCACGAAATGCGTAAGCACAGCCCCGTGTAATTGTATGCAGGAATGCGGGCAAGGTAGCGAAGACAGGGTGTACGCATCGTAGGGAGGTTTGAAATCGAGAAAGAGCGGCGGGCGCGGCGCGGCGGAGGGGCGGCGGAGGTAGATAGAGAGGAGCCAGGATCCGCGGCTGATGCGAACGAAGGCCGAGGAGAGGCCCGAGAGCTGAGTGACAGCCTCGCCACGTACGTGGGAGGCGAGTCCGCAACAAAGGAAAGACGATAGCCTTATGCAAATGCCACCGATATCGCGGAGCACTCCCGCTTGCGCAGAAACGCTTCTGATGAGCTGCACGAACCGTATCGAGCCTCGAAAGACGCGGCCACCGACGCGCGAGGATTCACCTTTGGAAAGTGAGAAAAAAGCCTGGGGCCTCGGAAAACCTCTGATATTGATCCCTGGCGATGGAAATGGGAGGAAACCGAGGAAGGGGAGGAGAGGCGGTTTTCAATCGGACGGACGTTGACCAATGTTGGAGGCAATGTCTTAACACTAAATCCACCGGGCACTTTCTGGACATATTTATACGTATCCATGTATATTCTTAAGGAAAAAAGCAATTAAGAAAAGGTATCGATGGAGCGATAGAATGATTTACACTTTGTGGTAGAATCATGGAGAATCTTAAAAAAGTGCTCTCTTGGGAAGTACAAAGATTTTTCTTAAATATCACTGATCGGTAATTTTGACCGCTTCGGTGGGTTTAGTGTTAAGGCGATAGTTGATAGATGCGAAATTGGATATTTATCTTTTGATTATTAATCGCGGTTGCTGAGTGCGTTGTGGAGCTTTAAGTATAAAAATTTATATGAGAAAGGCATATTATTTTAAAGAGTAACACGATATATAGTTATAAGAAATGTTATTTTAAATAAAAGCACACTCGACGTTGAAGCTTGTAGTTACTTTCGACTTACTTAATCATCCAATGTGATTTTACGCAGATAAAGTATAATGACATGGTATTGTGTAAGCCATACTGCACGAGCAAGAATGTTCTATATATAACAAAAAAAAACACTAAACAATACATCAATTTCGATAAGCGTTTTTTAAACAGAATATATCTTAATCCTATTCTAATCAACCTCTTCGCAATACATTATCGATATTATGGTGGTTATAAATGCTCAAGCAAGAGAACGCGTGCTATTGCGTGATAAGTAATAAAATCCCGTTTACGATAGCACAATAACAAATACACGAGCGTATTCATAACGATTCATTAAGTTAGACGCAGCAACAAAAATGGCAATGGCGCAAGATCGGTCGTGCGTCTCTTGGCGGTAAGGGGCTGAGGTACCGGTTAAAGCAACGGCGGCCTTTAGACGTCACTTGGAATTCCAAATATCCGCGAGTTTCTACGATGTAATAACGAATGACATGGGCGGAGAACAAACGAAACGAGAAAGTCTGCCGGTGGTAAGAGCGGTTCAGAGGGTTGAGAGGAATGAGGCGGTTGTATGAGGAGCGAAGGGTAGGATGGGTCGATGTGGAATGGGAAAAGAGGGGTGGTAGGGGCGCTACAACCGAGTTCCAAAGGGTCTGGCGCTTTCCGACAAGAATTAATCATCCCTGGCAGCTCTCAATGTCCCTACCTACTACTTTCTTCGCATTCCCAATTATACGCTTATCTACCAAATCCGCGTCCAACCCAGAACATAAACAACTATTCCCAAAGTTGCACGTTGCCCTTTCGACCTTCGATCGCTTTGCGCAATTTGCGATTTAGCCCAAAAATTCTGGACTTTGGAGATAAAGTTTCGATAGAGGGTGGTACTTCTTGAAAGATATGTTCTCCGATTTTGCTTATTAAATACTTGCATATGTATTTTGCGATATATAAAGTTTAAAATTTACACTGTACGCGTGTAGAAGAATGTGAGTATCCTTAAAGGATATAGAGCGTGGATTGAAAGATAACGCATTAAACAAGCCTAAAAGGAGTGATGAGACGTATTGCACGTCTACTTGCTCGAAATTATCTACATGTATTTAAAGAGACTGCTATCAAAATATGAGAAATCACGAGTTTTTTCTCAGAATGTAAATGCGGGCTGTACGCCAACGACGCACAGTGTACACGAAGCTTATATACACGCTTCTGTATCTTGTCCATCACGATAAACACTCGAGGAGGGCAAGTATCCAATATTCGCGCCATTGAACTTTATTATGTCAATGAGGAAGCCGATAAGGCACATCCCCAGATTAGTTTAGGAGGTACGATGGCGACGACAGAGGAAAGTAAGAAGTAAACACTTCTTCACATGGATATAGCGTGGTAGGGGTACGGAATTTACGAGATAGCTACTCCGCTTCACCCCCTTCGTCCTACCTTCCTCGCTCTGTCCTCAACAGGTGGTCGTTTTGCTCAACTTCTGTATAGTAATTTATAATTTAATTGATTTATGCTTCCGCGCGTGGTTATACAGCTTTGAAACTCCGTTTTGGAGAGGAGTACCGTTCCGTACATCGGCCCGAGTAACGGTCCTGTTGCAAATCCAGTCTACAAGCGCACTTTTTCGCGCCCTTGTTTCATCTTATCCGGCATAAACTGTTCCGCATCTCCCGGCCATCGGCTTTCCGTTCGATTGCGGTCATTTTCGTTCAAATGAACCGGTTATGGCGCGTAATAATCGATCAGCTTGACCTGGTTTTATTATCTTGATTATCCTTAGAATCGATATGTTTCCTTCCTTAGGAGATATGCTCTTCTGAGATAATCGACTCGGTGCTAAGGTGAACACGATTATCGATACTTCACTCTTCATCGAGAGAATTTTTGGCAGCCACTCTTCATCCGAATATACTGTTTAGAGTGGATTTTAAGACTTCCAGTGCACGTTATATAGAAGAGCCAAAGAATTATAATGATTTTAGACGTTAAGTACAATAGAAATTATTGACGGATAGAGTGTTTATATATTTGTATTAATGTTCGTGATTAACGGTTGTTTAGTGTAAGTTTTATTTTTGAAAGTGGATTATCCGATAGGATAAGTAAAGGTGATCATCTTGATAGTTATGAATTTTGCTGTATGCTGATTTTCAAGAACGTTCACGTAGCTGTACGTGATCCTGCCCTCGCCTCAGGCCATCGACCTTGGGCTCTTATGGCTCGGGGTGCATTATTGAATATAAGAGCGACCAGAACGACATCCCTTTCATTGTAAGGTTATTAGTTCTGGAACGTTTTGCATGGCCTTGTCGCAAATTTCGTGTAAAAGGGTTCCCTTCATAAATCAAGCGCTCGAGGTACTTCCTAGAAACGTTAATGCACCTTGCCTAGGAGAACGGAGTATTCTGCAATTCTTGGTGTTATTTAAAAAAATCAATACTTTGATAGTCTTAATAAAAGATTCGCCTTGTCAGTAATATCTTGTCATTACAAATTACTACGATAAAATAACAAGGAAACTACTTATTATTCTAACTAAAATATAGTATATCCAGATATACAGAACAACTATTGACATCTATATGCTGATTTTTGAGAAACGATATATAATACCCTAATAATCGAATACATAACAAACGTTCTTAATAACAATTCATGGCATATCACAGATGATAGGGTCAATCGTGGCCTTAACAACGCAACGCAGAGAAGCTGAAGGATTTTATAATCGAGGAAAAATAGCTTGGAAAGTGGCACCCCTTCTCTTGAGACGCGGGAAATTAAATCCGGACGGAATTTAAATTTCCATCGGTAGATAGGGAGTTTTATCGATGTAACATCGGCAAATTAAAGGTGCCCGCAATTCGCGGTGGGTCATTAGGAGATAGGCGTAGAACGGTAGTCGAATCATGAGCCCCTTATCGGGCACCTGAATCGCGCCAAAGAAAACAAGACCTTCTTCAATTCAACTTACTTGATGAACCCACCGTCGAGGCCAGCGTTCACATGCAACGACGCTGCAGTCGACACCTGGGAACTTTGGCGTACACTCCTTCCTCTCCAAGAATGTCTACTTCCAGTCCCTTCCTTCGTAATTGGTTCGTGTCTTATTCTTAATAGCCTAAGATTTTAAAAGTGTATTTATGGCCGAGGTACATTCAACGTGCCGAAAGGGCAATTCGAACGACGACCATTGTAGTACGTACCATTAATGTTGAAAATACACTTTACCTCGGTGCGATAGACTGATACAATATTTTTTCAGTTGACATAATATTGGTAATGTGCGTAAGGTAACCGCAAAAGTGTGTTGATTTGATCTTTAATGGGGATATAATTGTTCGCGGAGCATATCTAGGCATTCTTTTCGACAATTAGACTTATACTAATGTATTCGAACCTGAATTAATTAAGAGAGGAAAAAATTATCCGCATTTTGTTTGCATGCGATAGTAGGCCAAGTGTTTAAGGCCAAATATTGAAATTTAAGGTCAAAATAAAAATATGATTTTTTTATTTATTAAATTGATTTTTCGTGATTTGTCAGCATGGACGTAAGTATACACATGCAAAATATTAATATTATATTGATATTTAGCGTATTATATATTTACATGTTGTTTATCTATATTATTTTTTGTGTTAATTCATATTTGACGTCTAAAGATACTTTAACTTAAGCTTGTAAAGTAGTAAAATTAAATATCAATGCAGAATAGACTTAATTTTCGATCATTGCCGGCTCATCACTCATAATGACGAAATATTAATGAACAATTCAATCGAATTGGAATTTGAATTCAACAATTCAAGCATACCCTATCGCCGCTCACTGCAGATTCTCCTTTACTGATCCCCGTATACTAATTTATTTATTCGACCACCTTCGTAACGACGAACGTACATCGAACAGATCATCAACACGAACTTGTCATACAAAATATTCCCAATCGCTCCACATCCTCCCCTCATTTCCACACAAACACACTTTCCATCCCATCACACCACACTCCATATCCACCACTCGAACCGCCAACATCAAATACATCTCACATCGGCATAAGTACAATCGCCGCAACAGATTTCCTCCACGCTCTCCACCATTTCCGCACACGACCAATTCCCCCCGCCCGATGGCGGCACGCAATTACGCGCCTTCGCATCACCTAGCCTCCGAAAATAAATATAAGTAGGCCAGCACAGCCATCGCAAGCCGGGGCGTGGAGTAAGGGTTAGACCTACGTGCAAAACTATTACAATTCCTCGTGTGACGGTGCGCGTAAACCCCCCTTCCAGGCTGCCCCCTCCACCCTGGCGCGGCTCCACCCTCTCCCTCGGTCTCCTAGCCCTCCGCAACCCACGTCTCCCGCTTCCTCTCCGCGCTGGCATCGCGCCCGTCAAGGGAGATTTATAGCAACTCGAATTCCTCGACTACTAGTCGGCCGTGGCTGAAGGAAGGAAGAGGAGACGAAGAGAAGCAAAGAGTGAAAGGGGGGTGTTCCGCGGTTCCGGAGAACCTGCAGGGCCCTACGGTGGGTGGCTGGAGGTGGCGCCGGGTGACGTCGGGTCGTTGGGTGGCTGGATGGGCACGGGGGCGAGGAGGGTGGCACTCGTCACTCCGACGTGACGGCCGCAGAACTCGGTTCGTACTCCATCGCCTGTTCACCTAACCCGTCGACGTCGTTGCTGGAGCCTCGTCGCGATGGTGGTAGCTCGCCGGTGTTCGCTGGTGTACGCTATGCTTTTCCACGGAATAACGTGGGGGGACTAGCAAAAGGCGTCGTTTCCTGAATTACCGGTTAACGATCGCGAATATGCCAACGCCTTTTCCAGGGACATCCGCGTGAGTCTTATTGCGTCGGGAGTCTCGAAGGTTCTTCGTGCTAAACCTAAATTCGGGTAATTGCGAGGACGTTGCTGCTGCGGCTATGAGGAATTTTTGGGGAAGAAGAATTAGAGGGGAGGTGCGATGTAAATAGTTTTACTTTTGGCGGTATTTATCATATTGTAGATTTGTGGTGGGTCGAATATTTCTGTAAGTGACGCTGGTGTTCTTTTGATTGTTCTTTAATCGATGTTGTAACGCAGCTTTGGCTCATGATGGAATTAGATATTGACCCAATGCGAACTTACGATTGAGGACGAAGTTCGATTTCAGGACAAACCGAATAAAAATTCCTAAATTGTCGGTGGAGCATCGAATCTGATGATCAGCCCTCGCGAATACTGTCCTTATCTTAACACTAAACTTATTGAAGCTGTAGGACAAAATGACCGGTTGGTCGCTTCTTAGAAAAATCATTGTATTTTGTAGTCGGACAGTTTTAGAGACTTTCCATGATGATAAATAAGATCAAGCCTTTCGTGATTATAAGCAAAGATCAGTCGAAGAAATTATTGTAAAATATTCAGTAAATGTAAGAGTAAATGTAAGACTCATCCATGAATGATTCGTTGACACGATATACTGACCAGTATTTTTCTATACAGATACCTCCAACATCACCAAAGAGAGAATAAAACATCAAAGCCCTGCCTTGTATGTTTATCCATATCAATTAGAAAAAAAACACTTCAAATACGATGTAACATTACGTATCGATCGCTTGAAAAAATACCACATTAAATAAACTCCAAGAACTATTCGGATGTTATTTACAGTGAAAGTTAACGCGGTCATACACATCGATGAATCGAAAGATTGGTAATGAATTTAACATCGGGCAGCAAAGAATAACTTTCGGTTTCTTGCCAGTCAGGAAGATTAAAGGCGACTATAATGCGGGGTGTCAAGCTGAATAAGATGGGAACCCGTTTTAAAACAAAAGCTTAAACGAAATAGTTTTCTCTCTTCGTGCAGCGAATTGTTCGGATAAAGGAAAAAGGGAGGCAGATATCAATCACGGAGGCAGTGACGGGCTGAGATTTGGCAGCAGCTTCCAAACTGAAGAGAAGCGCGGAAGGGGGAGGATTCGACCCACCGCCGGCCCGCAAACAACTGCGTCCATTCTATCATCATTTTTCTAAGACGCCCGCTATATTGATTCACAAGTTATCAGAGTGTCAACGGTAGCTCCCATTGTAGGAACCGCTATGACCGTTTCCTCCGGAAAAAGTTTTATCGTACTCCCGAGACATCCGGATTTATCGTGAGATCTTATTAAACAGGAGCTTCGAATAACGAAGACGTTAACTTTAAGAATGTACTCGATTAATCATGAGAGCCGAAAAATATTTTAGAATTTTATGAAAGTTGCATTGTGACGTTGTCGTATTCTAAAGTTCTGCTTTGATCAAAAATACGTATGATTAATATATATAATTAGACTATTCGCAGAAAAAAGAATGGTTATATTGGAATATTGGAAACATGGTTTGGCGATCATAAGAGCGAGAAGAATATCGCGCGTTTGCTTTTATGTTACTTTAAAACCTTGTTTATATGTTAAGATATTTGGTACAACACATACTTGCCTTAGCATTTATAAAATTAATTTACTACTCAATTCCAAGGAAACGGACAAAGACACCGACAAACGTGCCCAATAGTTTTGTTTTACGCGATTATTTAAATATATTTGCGCATGATCTTTTATATAATACATACTTATATAATACATGTAGCTGGTATTGGTAAAGCATAGTTTCTCGCTTTCGATGCTCTATTAATGGCACAGTGCGATAGAATAGGTATAAGACTGCTGTGCTTATTGAGGTGTGAAAATTTTACGAGTTGCTTCCGTTATTAAGAAATCTTTAACGGATCTTTCGAGGAAATATCAGAAAACATTCGAAAAGATGGCGCGTCTGGTGCACGATGGTTCGGGCAGCG
Organism: Ampulex compressa; assembly: GCA_038496175.1. NCBI lineage: Eukaryota > Metazoa > Arthropoda > Insecta > Hymenoptera > Ampulicidae > Ampulex > Ampulex compressa. The sequence continues at coordinate 404,859 of JBCFXI010000013.1, read as the reverse complement.
TCAGCTTCAATGAAGAGGAAACCGTGCCTTTCCTCTGACCAATGTCAGTTACTCGCTCTGGAATACTAGCCCCATGGGAGTACGAAGGTAGGACTTTAGACGGTGCGGTTGTCGGTGTCAGGGCGGCGGAAGATCAGACGTGACGTATGCGCACGGTTTTGGCTGACGAGCATTATTATGACACTATTCCTTTTTAACCCCAACTTACGCGATACTGTTTTAATACAAGTGCATAGATGCTACATAGGGTGAGTTGCGTAATGCGTACTGGTCATCTAAATCATACCGACTTATATTTTGCTAATCGATTAATGTTCGCGATTTCTAATAGTAAAAATATAAAGGGTGTATGGAGTCTGTAATATGAAACGAAACGCGTTACCTCGATTGATTTCGTGTCAACCAGAAGATTTCAAAGTAAGTTTGATTGTAGGTAACAAGTCAGATTGATGTAAATTTTGATCAATTATTTTAAGACGAATTTCAATTGAATACTACGATTGATTAGTACATTTTGTGTTTCTTTTTGTAAATATATTTTATATACTATCTTTACAGCAAGTCCTAAATCGTACTTTTACAACGTTTTCTAATATTACTCAAGTCACTCTTTTAACTTTATTTTATGCGTAAAATGTTTATTTAGAGTGTTTCTGCAAAGACATAAGTATAATCGCGAACAACAATTTTAGTAAAAATGTGTGTTGTTTAATGGATATATCAAAAATTTCTTAGGTAGTATGATTTTGGCAACTCTCCCCGATATATATACATCGAAACATACTTACGATGCCAGTCAGTATTAATCTTTATTCATTGCTTCGTAGCTGTCATTAATTTTAACACCGATCAACGTGAAACGATATGCCAAGTTGTGGGATAATGATTGATTCAAACATCGTATAAAGCACTGGGGAATGTGCTGAGTGCAACTTAACTGCGGTATACAGATACGCCGATAAATTACGAGCGGGAAATGTAAGGTTTAACTTCATCGGAGGAGGAAAAAAACAAACAGTCCGAAATATCTGCGGAGATTAATTGTTTTAAAAATATTCTCCTTCAAAGTCTTCATAAAAGTTGTCAAAACAATATAAAACTCACAGTCGTTTATTTATATATTTTGTTTACCACGTGGTAAAAATCAATGTTATCGCGGAAGCTTGATTACTCGCAACATTTAAGACAGCGCCAATACAGAAAGCCCAATCCTGTAAAGAAAAGCCATACCACACTTTCATATTACACACGTTCGCTTTAAAATATTCGCCTTTACTCTTACAATACAAAAGTAGAAAGCTTTTGAAAAAATTACTCGCAACGCGTTAATCTTTATTCAAATCATTATTGCTTCTATAAGCTTTTCCAGCTTACAATGTTTGTACCCATTACATCTTACGACGGTGACAAAATATGAACATTTTTAATATAAAACGAGCAGAGATTAAAAAACATTAAACACATTTTTCCCTAGATAAATTATTATTATCCAAGTCATATTAATATTTCGGGGAAGACATGCTAAATCCTATAACGAGAGTTTTGCCTTCAAAATCAGATGAAGCGTTTTGTTAAAACCTCTGAGAAACGTAATTCCAAGAAATCGGTGCAAGAAGGACCCTGCCATCTGTGTCGATACAACGAAGAACAAACGCGCATCCACATGGCCTGCATAACCGATAACGGATGCAATCGATTTCCTGGTCTACTGTATCAACCGAATACGATTTCAAATCATTTACAGGGGGCAGTAGGAGATGGCGCAGCGCTAGCTAACAGCCATCATGAATCAAATTACGTCAAGAAGTGGGGGCCGATAGTGACGAGAGGTGGGCCTTTCTGGTTAAGCCTACTACTCAAAGGGTGGAGTCGGCCACGCGTGACCTGCGACCACCTGCAGCTGCCGCAGTGGCGTGGGACGAAGCGGTTTCATCTTTAATCTAAAGACTTCCATGTAACTGCAGTGCCTAACTTTATAATTTTACTTTATAATTTTAAAACATTGAGAATGTATTAAGCATAATGCAATATTCTGGCTCGCATGACATGTATATATTGAATGAAATAAGAAATTACAGGATTCTTGATTATAAATAAAAGATTACTGATCGTTATCATTTTTTATTTTGTATGTAAGAATTTCTCGTTGTATCTTATAAGTATTATTTTTGATATTCATTATTCTGTCAAAGTGCTATGGAAAAGTATCGATGCTAAATAAACGTTAGAATTTGTGACAGTCTAAAAGCAATATGAGTTACTGTATGTTGTGTAATATGTTTGCGAGAGCTTCCTTTTGAAATGACGAAGTTACTAGTTTCCACGTTAAATAACTAGGGAAAGGGCTAGTGACGCGGTATGTTTTACACTGCCATCTGTTAAGGTAAGGTTCAGTGCCTTTCTGGGCAGGTTGGCTTTTATCGACTATAGGATATTGATCCAATACGGATAATGCACGGCAATTCTTCAATGATATTCTATCGACTCGGTTGCAAATTTCTCATGTACTATATCTCCTGTATATATCGTGTTCATTTTAAATGTATAAAATATATTTAGAAAGTTACATAGCAAGTATATCTCTGCAATATTGTTACAAATGCTGTATGTAAGGGTTTCAAATGTACATAATATACAGTGTTTTGTTTGTTAACATTTTCGGACATTTCAAAAGAAATTGTCACGATCAACTTTAATATAGAAAAGCAGAATATTATGCGAGATTTTATTCAACATTATCGACTAACAATATAATATATGATATTACAACAAAAAAGAATACTCGAACACTTTAATTTACCATCGTTCCGATGATAACTATGTCTTTAAAATCAGTTATTAATTCCAGTAATACTTATCGCCAGTTGGAACACCGTACAAGTTACCTACAGAAGTTTCTTTGGAAAGATATTCCTCTCGTTGCCGCTCACAGCTTTGTTCATAAAAATCTTACCGTCAGTTACTGACAAATGTGTTCAGTTTCCTTATAAAGTATACGTTCTCTTTTAAAAAGAAGCGATTTATGTCTCAAATACAAATATAATAGATACAATTAAAAATGCTGTTTTCCTCCTCCGTGCGGCGTAGCTCATTTAACCATCAAAATTTATAGAATTCTTATAACAATAATGTATAAAAGAGTAAAAGAAAAAACTAGTAATTGCGATGTTATGTTCACCAATGTCTGAAATCGCCTTTTATTTGGCCGAATTCTCAATAATCGTTCGTTTATTCTGTACCACATTTTCGCACATTTGACTAAGAAACAAACCAAATAGATACGCATCAACACGATAATGAATTTACCTCTAATAATATAGAAGACAGTGTCCTTTTTGTATTAAAGTCAAATTTCAAATTGAAGTTTTATCGATAACAAGCAATTTTAATAATAACCGATAGACAATCAATATACAATCTTTTACCTTTATTATCAAAACACAGTACTTTTCCCCTCTCTTATTTTACTATTATTACCCCCAAAGTTGCTCCACAATCCGTTCGTTACCAAATAATCGTTTTATCAATCCATAATCAAAAACTTTCTTCCCAGATCTTCGGAATTCCGATCGAGAAGCAATCTGGATAACGCGTCGAGGTCAGAGGGAACTTATCTGAAATTAAAGCTGGTCACGAGAGCATAAAATACGCGAGTGCGCTTTCGCCATTAGCCGGTGATAGGGGCGTCGATACATTATTTCGGTAGTCATAGCGGAGGAGTGGTGGAAATAACTGTCACCAAAGACAATTTATGTTAATGACTGCCTCTGGCCGAGGAGGGTCGAGTCCGGTCATCAGAGCAGTCTGCAGGTCGGCGTAGCCGCGATCGGACACGGAGCCGCCCGTTTTGCTTGCCAGTGCGCGTTACCCCCACCACTGCCCCTCATATTCACCACCCCGGCGCATTGGGGTCCTTTCAACCCCGCGATGGCGACGCCCAGCCTGGATCCGAGTGCACTCTCGTCTACCAACGACGCATACTCGGGGATTTACCGGTCCATGGCGCCTGTGCGCCCTTGGACGTCACAAGTGGCCCCATTTTCGAAGGAAAAGGGAAGGCCACGAGCAACTTTTCTCCCGCGTTGCTTCGATACGATCGTGAGGTGCGTGAGTTTTCGTACTAAGAGATCTGACAGCGTGACAGAGCTCGCGGGATGGTGTGCAAGTATTTTAGGCTTAGCCTCGTGGAACTTGAATGGTAGAAAGGCGCGATAGGGATTTGATAGGACGTAGCTTATCCTGGGAGCTTGTCAGAGTAGTTTCGTGCGGTGCACGAAATGAAACATCGTATCGAGGAAATGTAACGTCTGTTTTGTACTCGAGGGTTGAATGAGACTGAAAGCAAGGAATATTTTGGGGCTGCCTGTCGTTCGTTTTGATCCCTTCTAAAGGCTTGGAACGTGAACGTTTTTACCATTTATAGGAGCTCGCACTGCTTTCCTTAACGCGAGGACGTCGTATATTAATGAAAGTACGTGTCTACTGCGACTTCAACCCCCAGAGCGCAAACTCGCTTGGGAGCCATTGCTGCATTTTCGCCCGAAGTAAGCTGAGAAATGGCGGAAGTTTTGGACAGATTTTCTCAAATGTCTTACGGCTCGCTCGGTACTGGACTTTCGAGATCGAGGAGGTATACGTTGGTAAGTGCACGAGTAATTGGAAATTTGTGAATTTAGCCTGGACGCTTGTTGATCCGCAGTGGGTGTGTTTACCTTCTCATCGACTCCCCAAATCCTTGAAACGTGAGGTTTTTACGCGTTGGTCGTTACGTAAAGGAAGACAGCAATGGTAGATCAAAAAGACGCATTCAACTTTGCTGGAATAATCCTAATTTATACTCCCTTTATATCTTACACACCGTATTTATATACGTATACATTCATATACAGCTTCCAAGATTTTCAACACATAGACATACGTTTATTTCCCATATACTGGTTTACTTTTGTATACTTTTTCACGTACACCGTTTACTTTTAATGCCAACACTTCTCATCGCCATAAGTCTAATACAAACCGCGCGATATATTCAACTCTGATTCGTGCACAAATCGCAAGAAAATCTTCGAGCATTTATAAACAACAAACCCCATTGGATGAACGATATCCAAGTAGCCAATTACACGATCGTATACAATCGGACACTTGGGATAATTATCCAAACGTCCTGCGCGCGTATCGCGGAGGCCCTCAAAATCGCCGATACCTAAGAACCACGGATACGAGTGTCCCACGGTACCGCACATCTCAGCGAGGAGGCGCGTAGGCAGAATCGAATTAACATACGCAACATCGAAAGCGATGCCGCGGTATCGTCGCTCGGTCCGTTCCCCTTTTCAGGGAGCAAAAAGGATCCACGGAGAACCGGATTACTTTTTGCGAAATCCCAGCCGCGGTCCCCTTGAGCGGCCGCCGAGGATCGAGATGGCACCGACGCGGAGCCAAATTCGTACGGTCAGCTCGAAGGAGGTTATGGTTCGCGCCCAAAGCTGGAATTAATTCGGGGCATGGGCGCGCGTAGGAGTGAGGAAGGAGGAGGAGGAGGAGGAGGAGAGGAATCGAAGAAGAGGAAGGAGGACAGGAGGATCCGTTGGTCGTTACGTCCGCGGTTCAAACGAGCGAGGAACCACGGCGGTGGCGCCGACGGTGGCGAATTTCGCGATTTCTCCTAGCCCCCTTGCAATCTGGCGGGACGCCGATCAATTTGCACAGTGCTCCTCGCCCGCAGCACGCTCCGGTTTATTTTCAAATCATGAAAACCGTGGCCGCGCCGTTCGAGCGTCATTTGCATTGCGCGCGTAAGGTCAAAGCCGATCTTCTCGCGTTGCCTCCCTGAATTTGGTCCACCAGGGTTCCGTATCTCGTGAAACCGCGTTCGATCGTTGAACCTCGCTTCGGACTGGGCACCCTGCGCCGGCTCGGTTCATTTTTAAATCGCGGAAAGACGTGGCCGCGTTCTTGCATCGTCGTGTGTATCAGGGAAATTCGCGAGGAATGTTTTACGCTGTTTCGAGGCTCTATGCTGATTGATGTTTTGAGTTTGGCTCAGTGCTGTCGTGGATGCGGTTGAAAGTACGTTTCGTGGTTGATCGTTTCGCGAATGTCTTTTATTCGTGACACGGTTTCGGGGTTCATTGTCGAGTGACGATAATTGTGAGCGTAGTATAGTTCAGCGGTGTCTGAAGGGTCTTTTGATTAAATTCTTAAATTTTGGTCGTTTCATCGTGCTTTGTTACCTTCGCTTTGTTGCTGTACGTTGGTAAAATAGGTGTTGCCGTTAATCTTTTTGGTCAGTATTTTATATCTCTTAATCTGATAATTTGATTATATATATAGTAAAATATTTTCTGTTATATACTTCACCTAATTTCACACGAGATTATCATTATCGCAGCAGATTGTATAAAATATGCCTTTCATCCATAAATCCCTTGTTTTCTCCTCTAATTCGCATCAAAATAAGACCGAGTGTTCTTCTGTACTTTACATCGTGAAAAAGTGCACCGTTTTAACGCTGAGACGATGTTTTGGACACACCGATTTTAGGTATGTTGTTGAAAATTTAACGATAATCCATGAATATATACCGCGCATACTGATTTATATAATCTTACTTAAACCGGTTCCACACGACGATTCCTCCTATCGTTTGAGTCATATTAGATTTCAGATTACATCCGCTATACTTCCGTTTTCCGCGCGATATTACGTCGATGTTAGGAACAAAGTGAATGCAGAATAGTAACGGGCGCCTCGCATAACTCAATTGGATTATACGCCGCGCGTGTAAGAATCTCGATGAAGGCTCCGAGACGGGAATGTGAGAAATTTTCTTATAAGATTTAATTTAGCCTTAATTTATGCAAGCGCGCCGGATAATTGCACGCCACTCCGCGGCTGTCTGCATTCTTGCTGGTCATCTCAGGCGGCAATATGGTGCCGTGCTCTGTGAATTCATTCAGTAGAACGCCTTGTGGTCGTCCAGGAAGGCGACAATATCGCGTGAGTACGTGTGTGCACGAGGGCAAACCGGCTATGACTCCAATCAAGGACTCACTCAACCCACATTCCACGTCTAACCTTCCAATCCCTAAACTCGCTGGTCCGCCCAACCAGAAAAGTCCACCTTCGCGCTGAACTGATTAACCTTCCGTTTTGAGGAGCGAAAACGCGTCGATCGTGCTATACCAGGCCCTCGATTCTCGACCCAATTCGTGTCCATCCTACTGAAACATCGATATCGGCACTGTACAAAAATTCGTATCGATATCGACACGATTCAAGACTTGATGATAGGATATTGACATTGGTACAACTATGGTAATTGCTCAATAAAGAATTCTTGGTGAGTCAAAAAATTCATGAGTATTATGCACTATGCATTTCGATCGATCGAAAGTGTATTTGGTTGTTATGAAATTTTCAAAGTTTGCCTCGTTGATGTCTCTTGTTTTATTACGAATTTTTGAATGATTGATGTATTGGCTTAAGGTTGTTCTATTAAAAGCGAAAAAAGTAGTATATCGATTTTCGGATATTGGGAGAGTTGACAGTTGTCGTAAATCTACAGTTTTGAGGTTGTTATTAGTCAAGGTGTATCGACAGAAGCGTGGAAGTGACACTTGAATAGACAGGGGCAATGTGGCATCACGGAAAATTAGACGATCGATGTTGTTTTCTCGCTTAATATCGAAGAGCACCATCACTATGATTTTTATCTACATAGGGCGTGAATTAAATAGAGCACTGTTTCGCTTAGGCTGAATTTACCTTAAGAATCGATATAGAAAATGTGTCTAAAAATAACTATATACCTAAAAATAAAATAAAAACGTATAACAAACAAATATTCGATATAGTAATAAAATATAAATACACGGTCGTATCAATTAATTTTCGATCGAGGCATTCATTCTGACGTCATAGTTCTGGCAGTACGGTGCTCAAGCAATTGCCAGTCGTATAAAACCTACAATAAACAACGCTATATACCTTATTATCAAGGTGCTCACATCTTTGTTTATTCATTTCTCGCTTGCTTAACTCATTGTCTAACGAACGCTGGCAGAAATAGGTCGTGGATATATACACCGCAGCACATTATCCCCTGGGTATAAATAATGGAGTAATTTGTGCCAATAGATGTATTGGCATCGATATCGAACGACCCACTTATCGTAGAGTTCTTCTCTCTAATACTTTATAGAACTCGACTAGAATACGTTGCGGAACAGCGTAATAAAGGTAACGCGCCCTTTTTCCGGAGGAAAACGCGAAAATTGCAGGCGTAATTTGTGCATACATTTTCCTTAATACGCAACAGTTACGCGGAATAGCGTCTTTCGCGAAACGAGCAGCGAGTATCGATGGTAAAACTAAGTCCGACTAAAGTTAATGGCGGCACTAAGTTAATTAAAGAGCCGGAGTACGAAAACTCGTACTAGCCTTAAATTACCGGCTGGCTTTTGCCGAGAAATCAGCCCTGATATGCTAATTTAGCCCGTCGAGCGCCATAACGTTCCGTTTTACAGCTTGACTAAAATCCGCCTGGGCGCGGTATCTTCGTGCCTTCAAAATCCCATAAACGTTCCGGGAAAAGGAATGCCGGGATTCTCTGAGCCGTAACGACGAAATCGCCTTCTGCATTACGAGGATCGGTGGGATATCGTATCCGAGTTCGGATGCAGAACATCTGCGTAGTTGGATTTTTCGCCCTTCTGCCGGGAAATTAAAACGCGCCACGAAATTAGAGCATCATTGTCATGAATTAACGCGTTTCCGCGAGAAGTGACGTCAGGCTCGTTCATGGGAGTCGCGCTGAGCTCTCGTTAATCTTTTCTAGTCTGGCGCGTGGACCGACGTATTCCCACATAAAGCACGTTGCGCGTTTGAAACAGTTGCTGCATAGGGTGTACCGTTGTTTGTGGCTCGAATCTGAAAATGGCGAGGGCTTCGTGAAGAGATAAATGAAGGGAAGGTAGAAATGAAGGCAGATAGAAATTCTTTATTAGGTATCTTGTTTTTCAGACAGTTGACTTTTTGAGTCTATTGTCTGTATTATGTCCCGACTTAATGAATCTTGATACGGCTATTGATATTGGTTTGGGTTTGGGAAAATTAAATAGTAAATCAGGACACACGTTGAGATAAAACATTTAAATATAAGCAATGCGTGATTTTAGGGAAGCAACGTTGGCTGAAAATTGTGGCATACATTTTTTATTGCGAAACGGGCGGTTGTAATTTCCGTATAAAGTTTTTACGACCGGTTACTGGTATAAAACTTTAGTAGAATTTTTTTTACGAACTTCTACCACTTTAAAGTATTTACTGCATATGAAATTTAGGGAGGTAGCTTTTAAAAATCCCGGCAAAAAATACAAGTAAAATATTAAATACACGTTTCGTTCAAATGGTCGTATAAAACTTGAGTAAAGCATGCTTTTAAAATACTCGACGGGAAATTCTTTTGCACGTTATTTTATCGTCGCGGCAACGTCTTCTTTTGTGCGAATAGTGATAATATTTAAAAGAATTTCTTAAAACGTACAGTTACGTTATTCGTGCTTGCTTTTCGGGGGAATAATCAACAAAGTCATAAAGTAAGAAACAAATTGTATTCCTGATTTTTGTAAGCAGAATTTGGCAGGATATAAAACTCGGCAAGGAAGGGCCATAAGGAATTTCTTAGTTTACAACGCGACCTAAGCTTTCCTTCGATTTTATTATGGCGATAAACCCTCGATGCGAATGTTGACCGTGCTATTATTCACCGTTCGGCTCTCCTTCCGTTAAAATTGGCCCAGGTATCTGGAACCATCGTAGGTAATAGGGATAGAATAATGGCGCCCGTTCGACCTTCGACTTCGTGCCAAGTATTCCAAAATTCTGGAACGGAACTGTTCCTCAAACGTATAAATTCTTGTCGGCACTGACGTAATTTGTAGCTGAATAGTATTAAGAAATGGAGGAATATATTACGCTTAGCAAAAAATGAATGAAATTCTTGAATAATTTAGAATGAAATTTAAGGAAAATCGAAGCTCACTGTTCGAATGATCGCTTTATATGAAAATATTCCAGTTGCGCAACTCAAGGAAAACGCTTTAAACAATGATTTGAGAATAGGTAATAATGTAAGCATAGACGAGCTTATGACGTCAAATAGCAATACCTGCTCAAGTGATTTTCATCCTACATTACACGTTGAATAGCTACATAAAGGTTTTCTAAATCCAGTACTGCATATCACGGATTTACATAGAAGAAATCTAATTGTATCGTCGAAATTGATTAATGGACCAAAAAAAAATGAGTCCTTAAATGCAAACGATGTTTAATATCGATATGATCTTATAAATGACACAATAAATCTTAATTCAGAAATCATAAGATAAACTTGAAAAACTAAAACTAATTTAAACAATAATGAAACAAATAAAATCAAAATACACCAAAATTTTACGAGTACGATTCTTAAAAAATCCGCGTCGCGGCATCAATATCCTGAAGAATACATCTAAATAAATAAACAGCATAAAGAAAAATAATTCCACCCTCTGTTAGATTCCATTGAAACCCAAGAAAATCTCTGAAACAACCAACATTCGTGCCGTGAAATTAAGCCTACGACAAGTGCCAATTCTTCGTGCCTCACCGGAAATAGTAACACGCGAATCGAAATTTCCAGTGCATATTCATCATCGTCATCGGTGTAACGATATCAACGGCGCAATAAACTCGTACGAATTCAAAGCCGTGAGAAGTTTCGATTCTCCCGCAATTCGCGAGAAACGTCGCGCCGTGCAGTATTAATGCAGCTATCAACCGAAATTTCCGCGTAGTTCGAAAATTGCACCCTGGCCCCCAGTCGCTCCGCTTATTATCGTGGAATAAAAGCCGCGGGAGTTCCCCACGGATGCTGAGCCCTCGCATGGATTTCATTTCAGGATCGCATAAAATGGTGCTGAAGAGGGGCAGAGGGGCAGGAGGAAAACGAGGGGAGAAGAATAGAGCAGACAGAGGACCGAAAGAGCGAGGGAGAGAGAGAGAGGGAGAGAGAGATGCCGGCTGGCAAGCAGATGGTTGCGCCGTTTATTGGTTTATTCGTCGGTTCAGCCATGACGTTCAGTCCGAGCATGAGAGACAAGCCGGTGCTCTTCTTTGTGTTGGAGAGGATCACCAACACTGTCATCTTGCCTGCCCTTTTCTCGCCACGGAACTCTCTCCATTCCTGAGGTATGTAAGTCAGTGTTAAAATTCGGCCGGAGTTAGAGAGTCGAAACTGGGAGTAGAAGTTCTTCGTAGACCTGAAGCATAGCGGTAACTGCAAAGTAATTCGACATTCGATAGGTTCGATAAAAGCCTTAAAATTACAGTTTTTCTGAATGTTTCATCGCGCTTTGTATATATGTATCTTTATTATCTGTGCTGAGTTCTGTTAGATTTGTGTACGTAGGATCCGGTGGTTAATTTGGAATGTATTTCAATAATCTTTGGTCATTTTCTGACACTACGATATTCGAATGAATCATGTTGTAGGTCATTTTTGCAAGTTAATTTTATTTATTTATTTCTGATACAATAGCGCATCGAGGTGCTCAGGTCAATTTAAAATTTTGATTGAAGCGTAGACTATAGCAAGCTTGAAATACTCAAATATCGGATAAAGTTCACAAAATGAGTCACGCTTCAAAATAGCATTTTTTTCCTCGATCAAAGTTCTTTTTGTAGATTATGTGTTTCTTTCTACACGTGTGTTTAATACAATTGCATATGAGTGTGTTTATTCGCTCGCATTATTTCCTTGTATACGTATCTTGAATTTAATACTACGCTTGGATGTTCTTACTGAATTACAGTTGTGTTAAATCTATTTTTCGTTTACTAATAAAATGCCAAAGAATAACTTAGACTTACATTAGATTCGTTCTCTTTGTATAATTTATTTTTCTATGCGATTCTCGTATGCATACATGAATTTGTAATGTAATTTCGCGTGGATGTATTCTGCCCGATTTATATCTCGATTCAGACGTGTCATTGCTGCAATAAAGATTGTCATTCGCAAGCTCTGCAAGCGAAGACAAGAAAATAAATTTCATTCAAGCCATCGTACCTTACTATGCAACATTGCGTGTACTCGACGAACCTTTAGAATGTTATGACTTTTCTGATTACCACTTTAACGGTATATTCTTTTTAATTAACGGTGTATATTGCAGAAACGAAGTATTCACCGTCGCTTAAAGTGAAAATACGCAGTGCTTAAGAACATCGGGGAAGTGTTTCGAGGATTCAAATGTTGCCTAACGCCCCAAAAACAATTCCACTTTGAAGCAGGTAAAGGTTTTTTTTCTACGCACATTGTTTTTTAATTCTGAAGCCTTCTATATAGTTTCGTGGTAAATTCTGAACGTAACATAACCCAATCTTTTTATTTCAAAAGCAAAATACATCAGGATTCGCCAACAAAAGTATTGGATCGTTACTGGAAGAGCTTAGTATATTTATTATTTTAGCCTGAATGTTATGTTCGTAATAACATTATTACAAAAGAGACACCGATATGTTTTACAATTGCTTATCGCTCATGAATATAAATAATCCAGCTAAAATAAAATTATCACGAGATTTAAAAGAATATATTTTCAAGCCGCGCACGAATTAAATTTACATTGAAATCAAGCAGATGACATATAGTGATTCAAAATTCTGATATTGTGACCAAAATATGAATAGGATTGAGATAATAGAACGCAAAATGTTGGATTTAATAGCTTACGTAAAAAAAAACATTAAAGCAAGTTAAATCTTGTTACTCTGAGGTTTTTGAGATTACTGATATCAAAACTGAAATTTCATTTACTCCTTTATTTCATATTTTTAACTTCTAGATTTTATCCTCGGCCAATCGTACCTGCCAATGTTTACATATTGATAAAAAATTAAATAATACTCAGTAAGAGTAATTGGAATGTGAACATTTTTGTCGAGTAGACGAATCTTTCCTCATTTCCACACATTTTCGAATAACATTACCTTAAAAATGTACCTTCCAACAAAGAGTCCTCGTGAAATAAAGCAAAAATTTCAATCTAACCATTACAATCTTAATGCTTTTCAGAATACGTTTGATTAAAAACGATATTGCGTAAAAATGCAATACCAATAGCTACGAAAACCAGAAGAACGTCGTGACTAATACCATAAACGCAGTATTATACATACACCTTCTCATTGCTCTTCAATCATCGTACTTCAATACACAATACGTAAAAATTCATGAAAACACATTTTCCGTCGTGCCTTTTGGCCAGCATAGTATCATTTCAAACCACTGGTCAAGAAATCCAGGAGCAAACAGAGCCGCGATTATTCCAGGCCGTGCAATCAACACGTGCGCTTTCGGTTAAATAATTCCCGTAAATATTCGGGAGCGCCTCTCGCGAGCTCCGTTATTCGATGATAAGTCATGCACGGCCGTTCGTAGAGCGGAAAAGTTTGAATGGGCTCGGTGCAACAGCTCTAATGCCGAAAATTATGTGAACAGGGGGGTGGCGATAATAGCGTCGTCGGCGTCGGCGTGCAGACACGCTATCCAGCAATGGCGACGTGGGGGTGGACGGCACCGGCGGCGGCAGTGGGTCGATAGAAAGGAGTCCCTTCACCCGCGAAACTCGACGTCCACCGTCCTACCGCCCCCGCTTCACTCCGCCTATCGGCCTTTATCGACTTACCCGGCCGAACGAAAATTCCGCCCACGCAGGTATCCGAACGATTCGAATCCAGTGCCATCCTCGTATTCCTCGCGCCTCCAAAATATTAATCGGACAAATTTTGGGGATAGACGATTTTGGGATTGAGCTCTTTTTTTGGGAGATTTGTCCTTTGAATACGATTTTTTTTGGGATTGAAAAGAATTTTTACACTCGTTTGATTGTTTATGTAAAATTGGTTTGTGAGTTTTTTTTTTTCTTTTAATTTATGCAAAGTCGATGGAAATGGGAGTGGAAGCGTTTCATTTGTAAAGTCTTCGGTTGCTTTTTATTGAATGTAATATGTGCGAAATTGTGGTTTTTATGTTTAGTAAGTACATACTTGCGTCTTTCTTTCTGGTTGTACCATGATATTGGTTTTTTTTTATTTGGTGTGAATTAGGAATGAATTTTGCTGTAAATGTAGGCGTCAAAGAAGAGGATTTTTGTTGCATAAGTCGCTGTTGTTTGTTATAATTGTTGTTTGAGATGATGGATACATTGATTTTGGCGCTCAACAAGCTTGAAACGTAGACATGTCTGTGATTAAGATAAATCGAAATTGTGTTTTTGATTATTTTTAAATTGACAATTATATTTTTAATTATTTACTCTGTTGTATAGAAGAAATTCGGGGATCCGGATGTACTGCCCAGCCGACTGTTTGCAGCAGGTCCATTATCCATTTTCGCCAAGTAAAATAATGCTTCAAATGCAGTGGACATGAGCTTGGATTTTCGATGATAAAGATGATGGTTTCAAACGTGCTCATTGCTTAGGTATTTTTTCACATGGTACGTATATTTAAACCTGATCATCAAAAATGCATTTTAAACGTCGAGTGTTAAACTTAATGACGATAGTAATCTAGAAATATATATCTATCTCTCTGAATATAATTTGTTTTGCGTATTTATAGGAGAAGTATATAAAAATATGATGCAACTACAGAATATCATACAAAACAAACAGTTTTTTTATAAAGTGATGAATAGTTTAATGACAAACTTAATATCCCTTATATTTATCCACACTTCGATACACTTTTCAAGAACAATAATCCTCTGAAAACCTTCTTTAATATTTGTCAAGCAGCTTTTATTATCAGTTTCCTATTAACATAAGGTTTCTTCATAAATTTATTTTCAAAATTTGCCAGATAAAATCCGGTGTTATTAAAATTGACAATAAAAAAGAAAGAATCGAATTTATGTATGTATAACGATCTTAGATTAGGAAGGAATTCCACTTATAAAATTTGTACCGCTTTGACTATGAAAATCAAATAGAAGAAATTTACTGCATATGCAGTGTTCGTTTATATGTGTATATAATACAATTTAACTGTAAAAAGTTGACTGGAAAATCAACTATTCGCAGGTCAGAGAACCTCATCCTTTCTCCATAGCTGATTGCATTTCACGTCGGTAAAGTAAACCGTTAGTATCTGGGAGTTTCTGATTCACATTTTTCCTTTCATATCAAAGGTATTGAAGGAATCTATCGGTTTTTACGTAAAACTTCATTTTACATTTTACATTTTTGTACACAGATTGAAAGTAATCTGTACAATACTTCTTTACATTTTAGAATAATATTTGCTAAGACGTAAGACGGTAATACATTCCTGCTCGTGTAATTAAATCCTTTAATATTTTGCATTACACTTCATTTATCGAAGCCTTATGATTAATGACTGAATTATATTTTTTGAGTAAAATCATGAGATACTAATTGCAATGATAGAAAATTGAATACTTCTAATATCTCTATATACACTTTATATCGTAATACTTTGTATATTCTTAAATTCATTGTAATGATATCTCGATAAAACTTCAAAGTATAAATTATTCTGCGTCCAATAACCAACATATTACAATAAGATTAAAAATATTGTTTTGTTTAGAAGGTAAAATTACTTGAGTTTCCAAATGAAATCATGCAGCAATGCTCTTTCACTGTTGTTGGTTTATAAAATTTATTAAGCCTATATGAAAGATCAATGCAAAATGTATATTTTTGTTATTGTTATTACATTTACTCTTTTCCAACGTTTACGTTTCTATTCCATGACTGTTGGACTTATTGACCGACACGAATTTGTCCGAAAAGGTTATGTTCACATCTACCTGTTCGAAAACGAATACGCCCAGAGTTTGCTATTGAACGTTGACTTTAAGAGGATTATAGGTCCTGACAAATTTGAAACAGCTTTTCGAGGGATAAACCTCTCTCTAATATTGACGTACCTCCTACTACAAAGAAATTAAGACAGCTCAAAAGCTAAGTAGAATGCTATATTTGTCACCAGAAACTACAATATATCTTCAATTCTCATACGATTTCAAGAAGTATTTCATGTGCCTCCCTTCTGTTTTAACAATGGCCAGAATTATCCTTACAAAGCCATCAATTTAAAAAATTCACAAATTTTATACTAATATAAATTTGATCGAAAACTCGTTTATTATCTATATTGTAATTATTATAATGTGGTAAGCATGATATTCAAGTGGCACGCATAGAGAAATATCATGTCACACAAGAATACCCTGCAACGCCAATTGTTTTGACACTAAAGCTAGGCTTTGACCGCCTTAATTCGTATTAATTCCGATTAGCGCTCAGAGATAGGTTTAAGAGGATTAACAACGTCCTTGACATCACAGTACTCGAGTAACCCGCTTGCTGAACATTGGGTTTTTGGCACAAAAGCGAGTTTGAAAATATTATGACAATCCTGGAAACCTTCCGCACCTTTCTGTTGCTAACGCGTAAGATTTGTCGAATTAATATTTCTTGCCACGTCCTTCTGATACTTAGCTAACTTATCAAAACTCCTAAATATATAATACGCGTCCTCGCGTCATCAGGACCTGTACAAGCACATTATTTAACAGAAAATATTATAGAGCAATAACGCATAATCTATACAATGAAGAATAAAAAGCATATATAACAGAAGGATAAAAAGTTACCAGTAGAAAGAGAAATACTTGTTGAGAAATAATTGAGCCACGTAAATAATAGCAGATAGCTTCGTAGATTTTGTTTATTTTAAACAAATAGATCGTATGAAATGTAATTCCAGAGCTTGAGAAGAGCATCTACACTCAAAAACAACGTAACAACTCCTTCTCCTCCATATCTTAACATCCGACATATTCTCTCTCACGAAATCTTCCATCAATAAACACATCGTAACTTACCTCGTACTATATCGAAAACGGCTCTCGATGTACATCCCTGTTTTGCGAAATCATCCGCAAATTAAAGGACGATCGATCTCGTATATCGAGGGCGGCCTGTGTCTCAATTGCGGATCAAAGGTAGCTTAAAATTTCAGGTAAACACGCGGCGTGCACGGCGTGACCAAGTAACCTGGAAACGAAAGGTACATCGACACACGTACAGGGATAAAGGCGGCTATACCGCTAAGAATAAGAAGAGAACGAAGACGAAGGAGAACACGACCTTGCTACATTCAGCTGTGTCATCCGTGAGCCGTTAACGCTCAGGTGGTTTCGATCCCAGGGACGAGCATCAATCACCATCGGTAGTGCAGGTGTAATGTGATTATT
This sequence comes from Ampulex compressa, assembly GCA_038496175.1. Lineage (NCBI taxonomy): Eukaryota > Metazoa > Arthropoda > Insecta > Hymenoptera > Ampulicidae > Ampulex > Ampulex compressa. Next base: position 387,518 of record JBCFXI010000013.1, on the reverse strand, counting down.
GTCACAAAGATAACCCGGTATGATATACTCTCACGAAGTGTGCCAAGTGACATAACAGGATTTATCTCAAAGGGTGTATCTAAAACACTAGGCGAAAGAAGTGAATCTAATGTTGACTCGTTGGGGATCATGAGGCTGCTTCGGGCACTTAAGATGTGGTACTTAATTGGGATATCACGTGGGAATATAAGGGAGGATTAATTATAATCAGAACTGTGGGCACTCTCTTGATTGGCGATCGCGTTGAGATAAGATTTCGACATACAAGTTAATAGAGGGTCCAAGTCGTTTCATTTACGCCAGAGCTTATCTTTGGCCGGCGCGTTTGGAATGTTGAAAGCCAGGCGTAGCAACGATCGTTTTGGCAAATGCTCCTGATGATGCTAATGGCAGAGGTAAATCAAGCGATTGTATTTATGGATGTGTGTCCGCCTGCTAAAGGATATTGAAGTCAGCCTTTGTATGATGCAATAAGTTAAAGTTTTTCTATGTGGATCATTTCGATTGAGGATGGAAGGGAGGAATAGTTGTGAAAAATATGAAAGTTTTAACAAATCGCTGCTCGTGGGTTAAATTAAATAACTGTACGAGAATAAGAATGAAATTTGTATAAATATATGCATAATATCATCAGCAACGAAACAAAATCAGTTACTATTATTTCACTATTTACACTTTGATAGCATAATTATAATTTTGATTAAGCATTGCTATTTTGAGCATAATGTAACGCATGTAAAAAATCTATTTTTAAATTTCAATCGTGATTACCATGTCAAGGCTGTAACTTATAATCGTGTAAAGAATTACATTTAAACCACATTTAGCAGAGATAGATGCATCCCTGCTTCCTTGAAGAGTGACTCTGCATATTCAGTCTATTTTCGAATGACTTTGCAGTTCGAGAATCGTGACCTGGACTAGCAAGAACGCCAATTTGAACTGTTTATTGTGGCCTTTGCACATATTCAATTTCCAGCAAATACCGTTTAACATGTAAATAAATTCAAAAGACATACAGCAACTAATCGGTGATCAAGTTCTGATCGCGTGTTATAGAGTTATTTGAAGTATAATGTCATGACAACATGTTGCTAAATGAAAACTATGAATATTAAATTAAAGTAGCTTCTTACGTGCTTATAAAACTTGCCAGCGGTAAAGGTATTATTAGATATGAATTTCAAATACATAAAAAGTACGTGTAAATTACATCACTATCTTGAAGGAAACTAATATAAATGTCCTGACATATTATTCACACGAAACTTTTTATCGCACTGCAATGTGCAAGTTTTAGCAGACATATCGAAAAACTTTCTTCTTTATATTTATTTTTTAGTGGATCCATACGCTATCGTCCTGGAACTATCGAATTCCAAAAAACACATTTTCCAGAAACTCTATCTTAATCAATAATTTCATAAAATTATGTATTATTATTCTGCAAATTTTGAAATCATGACACAACATAATGGCTGAGAAATTTATACTAATACACAATTATTTTTAGGCTGCAAAGCGGTGCCTGGAGAAAGTCGTCGTCGCCGATCACATACTGGGCCAATGATGAAGTAAAACTCGGCACGTACAGTACCTATAAAACTAATAATCAAGAAGATTAAATCGCATTTCTTTAAATATGTGCCGTGCGAGAAGGCCCAGTTAATGCTCTACATCTACCCTGTAGATCCGAATTTGTTTGATAAGAGGCGACAAATTCGGTTCTAGAGAGGTTTGTGTGGTGCATACAGAGCTACAGAGGTCTTTAACTTCATTCTTGCCGACGCGTAACTCTGTTTATTTACAATCGTCGCTCTCGAACGCGTTGCCTGAAGGATTGCAATGATTTTTCGTTGAATTTTATAAATGTGTGCGTCAAAGTGTTTCGACAGTCTGTGTACATACTTTAAGCTTTATATATATATACGTATATACGAACTTTCTTCATAAGTAATATCTAAGTATTAATATTCTATTTTTCTGTGTATTTGTCTGTACCATTATAAGTAATTAAGTTAAATCGCATCGTTTAAAATAGTGCCTTAAAGGAATGATGCGAATAGCTGCACGCTTTAAGAGCGATACAAATTACGAAACTTTCAACCTTATTTTGGCACTTTTTAATACATCATCGAATACATTTCTTTCAAGCAAAAAGTTCTATTATTAGATCAAATACATGTACTTATGATTGTAATAATTTAATGCGATTCTCTGTAAAACACTTCTTGAACTTTCATCTTACCAGAGGGTTTTATTGGAAGCGGATAAATATTTTTAAGGTGAGAAAAAACAAATCGTTCATCATTAATTCCATGTACTTTGCGATACCTGTGTTGGAATACCGTCGATGAACTATGTTGCGATCGGCGACCCGTTGCACACGGGCGCATATACAAGCCGCATTAGCTTGCACATTCCTATCTCATATTATACAGGCGGTGTCAAAATTAAATCGCCCGGCAACTCGCGATCTGGGAGTATCGCGATGACGTTTACTGTACATGCTACAAAAGTTTCAAGAAACGAAACGATGTACTCGCAATATCTGCAGTCTCATTCATTAATTCGTATAACGTACGTTTAATTCAAAGAATTTTTGATCGACCAATTAGAGACATATAGTAAAATCATTGCCCACCATATAACTTTAAGGATACGCTTTATTATCTCTCAATAGCAACAACAACAGCTTTTGAATCGGGGTAGGTATTGATCGAAGGGAATAAAACCGTCTTCTTTATTCGAGCAACGCGATGGTGCAGTACGAGGGTAGAGAATATTTTGCAAGTTTAGCACACGAAAGTACTGTGCATGGCTTTACCTTATTTTCCGTTAATATTGTCCCTTTTTCCCAGTCATTAGCGTAACTCCAGTGTTTCTCGTGGGCTCACGGTTTCTTGAATCCTTCTGTAACCGCCAAGACATGTCCATTAATCTTTGATCGTAGTCATATTAAAGTGACATGCCCGTGGTTACGCAACGACTGGTAAGTGCTAATGAAGTGCATACACAAGTGTAATTACCAGTCGAGTGACCTGCACACTTTTCGCGCGTCGTTTAATTCAATGGGTAAAAAGTGGTTTCATAATAATCGCAGGAAAAAAATACGCGGTGTTCATTGTCTCGTTGGAAATTATTAAAATTGTTTGCCCGACCGCTTAGAAATCGCGTTATAATGCGCGTGATTATTTGGATCTCGCTAACTACTGTCGGCTGATCAATTCTAAATGCAAAGTATCAGAAAAATGGTTTCGGCATTAATTTTACCGATCGATTATCTCGATACTTTGACAATTAAAACAAAGTGCACGAACGACAATAAATAATAGCAAGGCTCAACCACAGCTATTCGTATTTGCACGAGTCTACAATTTGCAGCGTTCTGGCTCGTGGTCCTGGATTTTGCTAAGCATCGTCCATTGTACAAGGGCAAGACTTTCTCTTTGTAGTTAATTCCTAGCTTATCGGCGGCACTTTATGCCATTCCACCTTGTCGGGCAATCGATAAAAGCTCATTACCCATTTGACGACAAGTGAATATCTAATCGTTAGCGATAATCATGACGGATTGCGTGTTAACTCGTCGAGACAAAATTTCGAGATTAGTGGCATGAAAAATTTGTGATGGTATACAATGCTGTTGGAGGCAGAGTTTGCCGTTAGAGTAGGAAGCACGGGGTAAAAAGATGTTTGATAGTTCTTTCACGGCATTTACTTATACGGATTCCTTAGTGAATACTATATATATTCTTATTAACCGTTTTCTGCTGTGGAGAATTACAGTACGTGGATATAATACAATCAAATTGTAGTATGACTTTATGAATATTTTTCTTTACTTAAACGATCGTAAGTATCGTTATAAATATTCAAGAAAATTTTCTATTCAAACAAATCTGAGAACAGAGTATATATAATATTTAGTAAAGAATTATTTTTTTTTTTTAGCAAATCACTAAATTTCGAAACGACTTAGTCGAATTCGGTTCTCAAGTTAAGCCTCCGTATATTAAATTTTATGATTATAATCTTACACATATGTATTTCACGATGCGTAGTGAACGCAGAATTTGCCAACAATTTTGCTTCCTTGCTACTAAAATATATTATTATCTATACCAAACATATAGAGCAGGTACATCTTATTAAATAAAAAAATCGTCATCTTTAACAAAGCCAGTCTTTAAAACAAGTCAAATACATATCATAGAACTTAACAAAAATATTCTATTTTATTCACATTTTCCAGCAACTTCCAACAGCCATTAATTCCATTGCGTATTCTACATAGCATGCTATGCATATAATACTTATCAACAAATTGCTTAAAAATGAAGGAAATAAACAGAAACGTGATCCAACTCAAATCAACATCGAACCTATCGAAACCGATGTAATAATGTGACCGACTCGTTTCTTAGAAAAACTGTCGTTCTCCATAAGCGGGGATTTTTAAGACTTTCCACGCCTCTACCACAGAATATGAATCATTCCATCGACAACTCTTCTCAACCACCTTTCTCTTAAAGTATACACTCACTACACACAAGTACGTCCACAAAGTGGCTGCTCAACATTAAACTCCGCCCATGCACGTCTTCCTAAATTCCCAAACCCGCCAAATTCTCCGCGCAAAACCCAATAACCCGTACAATCTCCACAACGGTCCTCTCTTATAACACGAGTATAATATCGACGAGAGTCCCGTCTCTCACGAGAAATCGCCTAATCCCAAGCACGAGAGCACGAGCAAGGACTTCCTATAGGCGGATCTAATCGCAAGTTCACGGTCGAGGGGAATTTACGCGCGCAAGTGCAATTTGCCATCGAAATATCCCGAGGAAGTTCCCGGGTAAGGCCGCGATTGTTCATCGGGCGTTTACGTACGGTCGGGCTGCCATTCTGGTTCGATCGGCCTCGCCGGATGGAGACAAACGGCCACGGGGCGCGGACACGGTTGGACGCTTTTACGTACGTTTCCAGAGATCCTCGCGGAGTCTCGGGTCTAAATCCACATCCGAGTGCGCGAGAAAACATAGCAAGATTAATGATTTGCGTGACGCCCGGGGGAGAGGGCGAAGCCTGCCAGGCTGCCAGCCTGCTGACGGCGGCTGTGCCACGAAGACCCGCGAAGAAACCCGGTGCGCAGGAATAGCCTCGCTACTTTTCCCCCCTGCACAATCGTACGACCTCACCCTCCGCCACTCCTGGCCCCTCACCTCCCCCTGTATTTTCCGTACTTTCCGCGGATAGCGACGCAGTGAATTTCGCGTGACCGTCCTTCGTGAATTTGCGACTTTGTCTCGATCGGGAGATAAGTATTTATAACGTTCGCGAGCACTTGGATGTTGTTCACGTTTGTGCCGATGCTACAGTCGTGGTTATGGCGAGTCGATATACTATGGTTGTCGTTGAAGTACTTTTGATTGTTTTAATGCGGTAAATAATCATTTACGTAGTTGGATTTTGTTTTATGCTTAATATCAGCAAGGATTGTTGGAGGAGTGTGGTTGAAATTGCGAGAGGTGTTCCTGTGTTTGGTATTCGTAGTGTTGGCTGATGGCGTAGTTATGTCGGTGACAACGTAATTTTGCGTCGGTCTTGAATGAACCCTTGGATGCTTCGATGAATGTAAAAGAATAATGTAAAAGAAAGTGAGGAGTGTAATGAGGCGGTGTTTAAATTTTGGATTTAGAGATTTTGTATGTTTCTTATGGGGTATCGATTTAAGATGCGTAATAGAATAATGTAAATACAAAACACCGTGCTAGAACGCCTTCTTGACACCCAGAAGTGTTAGGACGTTTTTAGATTAATTGTGCTTCGCTTCTTTTTAAGATTTCCTCCTCCTCCTCGGTATTTCCTTTTCGGTTTAACGTACTGCTTCGTGTAAAGGAGGAGCTATAAATAATATTTTGGGCTTGTTAAAAGTACACCTACGTCGATCAGTGACGCTAACAAAAGAAGTTATATAAACCGCAGGGTTGAACATAATATTCATCATTCTAACTGTGTCGAAGAATAATGTTTTTAATAGGAAACTGTAGCGTTTTGTAAATTATACACAAAATATGGAGGAAATGTGAAAATGATTTACTTTAGTTTATCACTTACGTCTATTTGAATAGCCACATCTATTTAAATTCACTTTTTCCTGTATAACACTATGCATTATATATATTTATTTATATCATGATACCGTGTCTGCACATAGTTTTTAGAATGTGATATTATTTCTACTAGTGATGTCACAGATGCTTGAGGGAACGCATTAAGTTTGATCATCGATTGGATTATTGACACGGCTGAATACTTTTCTTAGACGGATATAACTACGGAAACAATAATACATACTGCTTGGCTTTTTGCAATATGCTAATTACGCCAATTATGATTTATATCTCTCCCTTTTCTCATTCTAATGTATGGGTGTCTGATTAGTTTTCGTAAATTACGTCGTTCCACATTTTCTTGGTAGGAGTGATTGATGAATTCTAGCCGATTAACATTCCAACTTGACACCAGGCACTCATTAGCCGCCGAGATTATACGGTGTATAAAAACGCGATATTCCGCCGTTTTATTAATAACAATGCAACTCGATTCTAAGATTATAAATTTAAGGATCATCGTTGAATTATTTTCAAAATTCATGTTGCTGTAAAATAAACGAGTATCGAATAGAATTTTTGACAGTGTACATTTCGAAAGCTATATTTGTTTATATGTAAAATATTATGTAGAGAATAAAGAGAATGTTGTTTGGACATTTTCTGTCAAAACGATGGCACTAGTTAACAGAATCATACGATTGTATATAGCACTCATGATAAAATATATCATAGTAAGTTAGTTGTATTCAAGTGCAAGAAAATGCAAATGATATAGCATTCCATCGAACAAGTCGTTATACGCATAGACAAAGTAATTGAAACTTTGTGAAAGATATATAATTACTTTAAAGCTGAAATATATAAACACTAACATTCAATCAATAGAAAGACTTCTCCAGAAATACTCCCCTGAAGTTATGCGACTTATTTTGCAAGTACTCTACAAATATATTACAGTTATCTTATTCAAATATGTACAGTACTGCATCGCCTGATATTAATTATATTACCTTGTATTTAGACGCATTCTTCAAATTAGACAACCTCTAATAAAACTAATCCTTACCCTTATAACTCATTTTTTCATAATTACACTAGACAAATCGTCGAGCAATCGACCCTTCTTTAATTACATTAATATTACCCAATTCTTACGGTTTAGCCTTAAAAAAAAATCAAAACGTCCTTTTATTTATGAAAAAATTACATACGCACACAAACAGCTCACACTGTGTTTTCTTCGTTGATAAGCAGTAGTTACACGATAAGACACCGGCGAAAGTGGATTTCGGGAAAGAGCGATGAGGAGATAATTCGAAACGTAGTAGCTGCGCCGTGCTCAGCCATCGTCGCTTTAAAGTGGTTAACGGCAATGGGGGGGTTAACTAAACGAAGTCGTTGCGCAAACAGTGCAGCCCCCGTCGGATTCGCGTCTGTGACTGATGGCACCTCCTCGATCACGAAGCAACCCCTCACGGTGCTTAAAATGTCGCCACGCTTCGTGGCTCCGGGAATACGTAAGCTATGCGTAGACACGTCCAATAAAAATCATGCTAATTTCCCATCGGTCGCCATTGAGATCGATAAACTGCTTTTTGTACGATTCTTCGTATACAGCTACGAGCTATTTTGGTTTTGTGTACAACGCTCTTTTAACTTCTTCGGTGAATGTATCGAAAGTTGAAAGATGTTGGGAAGGTATAAAAGTTTCTGTAATAACGTATATTCTAAATTTTCGATGGTAAGTTAGATATAAGCAATTCGATGATTGTACCAAGATTTTTGCCGCTGACTGTACGTATTTATTGTTTTATACGAAGATGTTTTGGTCTGTTACGTTTCCACTACTGGCGCTGCGATTTAGTCTAAAACCCGTCGGTTATCGTTAGTCTTGGACAGTGGTAAACTCTAGGCATTCGAAATATGTTATTTTTAATCGTTAAACAATTGCTATGGCCGTGCTTTAAATTGTTCTTCTTATAGAAATCCATATTGGAATGGCGAGATGAACTCGAAGATAATCGGTAGCGGATGATTTAGCATTTATTCGATCACCCTCTTAAAGTACAGTGCTTTACTGATCTAAAAGACAATGACGTCTCACTTACAGTGTAGAAAGTACATAGGATGACGCGGAAAATATATATCATATTGCATAATAAGTTGCGCTTATGACAATTTCATAATATACTCATCCGCGTCATTGCAGAGCGTCTCAAAACGCTCACTTAATCTTGAATGTCGTTGTAGAAACCAAAACATTACTGTACTACTGTAAGAATAAATGCCTAATAAGTACTCAAGTAACTCGACTTTTCGATATTCTGTCGTATAATTAATTCAACACAACCACAAACCTATTCAAGAACAATAATCACAATCGCCAGGCACAAAATTCAACACGCATTCTCATTTGACATTACTTACAACATTACTACAACTTCCTTACGATACACGAAGAAACCCAAGCTTGGCACTTCTCATCTCAAGCAATATCTCTAAAATCGCAAGCTTGCAATTTTCCATAATCATTATTCCCCTTGTTCATTCATCGTATATAACACGGATGCACAATTTCTTCCCTTATCCACCGATCGAGAGGGGTTACACCCCGACACGGACCTTTTAAACTTTCGCGTCGGATGCGGCAGATATTTTGTACTTTGAGACGGACAGATACTCATCAATTTAAGGTTCGGATCAAGGAGATATAATGAGTCTACGGATGGTGGGACGTCCATCGCGGTGGCGTAGGTTCGGATTGGTAGACAAGAAGGGGGGGAGGTGGCTTTTGATGCCTTTGGCCTTCGGACTCTGCATGGATCTTGTATCGGACGCAGACAGAAAGAGGTCGGCATAGATCTGACGCGATGAGCGCCGCTGCGCTATAATATTAATGATGACTGGCTTGCCCCCTTGAAGGAGCCTATCTATTTAGCTGTGTCCTGCACTCTCCTGTTTCGCCGGGATGCAATTTCTCGATAATCCTTCCTCCCCTCCGCTTCCCCGAGTCTGGTGACCCCCAATTTTTCATTGGAAGGACCGGAAAGTATCCTGATTTTTGCGCTAGCCTTCATTGTGATAGAAGGTGAATCACTTTTGATGGTTGAACGTTTCATAGGAAAGACGACGATATTTTATTTTCTCGTTTTCTTAGAACAACTTTGGATGTGGCTTTATCGTTATTCTTCTTTGTACGCGTGTTTTACATGGTTATGGATGCAGTTTTGATCTGGCTGATATTAAAAGGGAGAATGTATGGAATTTTAAGGTAATTTATATTTCTGGGAAGGATACAGAAGTTAGGGTGATTGTATTAAAATTGTTTCAAAACTTTATCAACTTAATCGGTTAAAAAACAGATTGTAATACGATTTCTTAAATTAGTTGAATTCTGAATAACTCTAGTGCATGTTTGGTAGAAAATGCTTTATCATCGCGTTGTACAATACGTTTTCTTTTATAGAAGAATAATATTATTAGATCCTGTACTTACGTCGATTACTATTCCATGGTTTCCGCATAACTTCGTGTATTTTACTTAATAATTATTCGCGAAGGTTTAGTGAATCGGTGATAATTTTCAATTTGTGCTGACACAAGTAAAATTATTACTAAACCCTCATATAGGAACAAATTTCGCCTTGTTAAATTATCTTCTTCTTTCAACGCTTTTATAATCCGATCGACGATGGTACTCGAAAAAGCCATAATTTTGACATTACGCAACGCTTCGTTTTTATATTACCAGGATCGCGATAAAAACCGGAAAGGCATTATATAGATTTTATTAGAGGCGTTCTGGAACATTCCTTGGGCAGGATGAAATTTCTTGATAATCTTCCTCGCTCGTTCCCCTCGATCATTAGTCAGCGGTTGCTTCTAAACTCGGTGCTACCATTTCAGGTGTTTGCGGGTTCTTCGGCGGAAGAACATCGTCGAGCCTACGCAACTAACATCGGCTAATGCAGGACGTATGAATATTAAGAAAGTGTCCGATATACAGGATGATTCTAAAATGCACGAGCGTATTTTGACAATTTAGGATCATCGTTTTCAGAATGAGAAAAACAGCTAATTCCGAGAAACGCGGACAAAGTATTTTTTTAATTTAATGCAGAAGAAATGATTAAGATTTCCTCTATGTAGATACTAGTTCTAACATATAGGATATGCAGTTGAAAAATGGCATATCGCGTCATTTTTTAAGTTTGTCAGAAACTATAGTTAAGATAGGCATCTTTTGTCCATGACTATAACTTGTGATCATTTTTAAAATAATTGCTCGTTCAGTCGTTCCGTTAATTTTTATCGCGGTCAGTTATTTTCACGTCATTTACATTTACTTTCTGGTATGAATTTTGAATAAAAGTGTTTCGTGGATAAGAGTCTAGAGATGATGGGAGAGATTTGATAGCACTGCATTTCTTATGCATTGTAATTTTATTCTGGAAATCCTCGAGCAGTGCGATTAAACGAGTCATTCGATCGTAAGAAGTTATGCAATTCTGTATCTCTTATCTCATAAAAAAAAATATATCTTGGATAAAGAACATTCGTGTCCATCATGATAGTACGATTTTCACTTTAAAATAAATACCAAATCTATAATATCATCATTTTTTAATACAACATATAGCGAATATTAAATTAACGCACGACATCCATAGCTGATAATCATCATCCTCTTCAGAGACAAATTTTTCACGGTGAGAAAACAGTATTTAAATTTAGTTAGGCTATTCTCCATTCCTTTTATAACGCCAACAATCGTGAAAGTAAGACAGAATCCGGAAAAACTAAACAAATACCCATAGAAAACAATATCCGCGTACAAAGCAGATGTTATCGATAATTCAATCTGAATGTTAACATGCAGGTACATCCATATTCCTTAAATGGTCAAACAGTGAACTCTGCATAGTAGCGTATACGGTCTGCCATCAAACTGTGGCAAAGCATTTCAGTACCGCCCTATATAACATCACCTTATCCGGTGAATATCCAATTAACGTGCAATCGCAGCGGCGGCGTTAAATAAAACTCTAGGAGCTCCATCGTTGATGACCACCGGGCAGTAAACGTTTCCTTTGAGCCTCGAGTTTCCCCCGCGGCCTACGTCGGAATCGGCGGCCTCGCGTTTAAGAAAAATAGTTGGAAATACGATCAATCACGATGCGCGGCCGCCGGGAAAAAGAAACGGAAAGGCCAAAATGGTTCCCCTGTTTTACGTGACCATTCCGGCGCAGCTGAAGGCTGGCTTAGATGTGCGCCGCCAAGAAGGTCGTGTGGGAAAATAATTAGTGGCCCTAAAAATGGAACGGCGTTTTCTCGACAAAATGGTGCTCTCGGACTCTGCGCAGGAAGGATGATTTCGGTATTTCCCGCGGGTATACCAGGCGTCTGCTCGTTACGCTACTGTGTGTTGGATGAAAATTTTGGATGAGAGGATGAAGGGTGTTTGTTTGTACAGCGATACTGTAAAAGAATGAGAGATCGATTCGGTTTGCTGGAGTTTACTGGTCTCTGGCGACAAAGTGAGTGGATTTTTATATTTTCCACGATGGTTTGATGCTTCTTACGTATGTTGATTTTAGAAGAGACCTTTTGTGCCGAAGGAAAAAGATAGTACTGGGGAAGATTTGTTTTACAGTGAATGCGCTATCTTTAAGATGATTTTCTCTATTGATTGTAATTAATATAGATCGTTTTATTTAAATTTATAAATAAATGTTTTGTGAGTTATTCGTGTGACGCGAGAAACTGAGATTGTGTTATTTGCAGAGTCTCGCAGTGAGAAATTCGAAAATTCGAAAACACTTCGGAAACCGAGGCGGAATTGTAGTTCTATACACAAATGACCCAGCACTTCTCGCACTAATTATGCGTGAACTTGTTCCAAACGTTGAGTTTTTGAAGAAGGTTCCAGTCTATAACAAAGAATCATGACATAAGAGAATTTCCAACGTTACAAAATTTTATAGTTCCACAAAACAAATAGGCAACCGGTATATTAAAATACATACAAACACTTTACAGCATTTCGCATTTAATTATTCTTATCAACGACGAAGTTCGATGCGTGCAATAACAATAACTTAATCGAGCATCACCAAATAGTGCAACAAGAAATGCAGAAATAACTTTATATATCAATAACGTGAACCGTGGATAACGTTGATATAACAACCATTATTCTTCAACATGGTATGCGCGTTTTAGTTTTAATAGCTAACATAGTTCATAGGTGACGTCCGTCCGAAGTTCGTCGCGCTCAGGAGACGTGGCCAGACCGCTGCGATGGTCGTTCCTTTTTTTCCACTGTAAAAAGTCGAGGACTGCGAGACAAAGGATCAAGCGTCGTCCCGAAGTGAATATCGATTTCCTTCGGAGATGCCAACGGGTTTGGCGATATGTAGGAAGAGCATAGTGAGCTCGAAAGATGCGAGCCGGTCAGCGAGGCATATCCTGCGGGGAAAAATGACCGTGGCCCTGACCACCTGCTGCCACTTTGATACCGCCGCTAGAATCTCATTTAGCCGTGTAATTCCAATGTTCATTGACGATGGATCGTTCCGTCCGCGAAGCATTGTAGGTGTACTGAAACATTTCATACCTTCTAATATATCATCGATCAAGAGGAAACAGTCGAGCATCGACGTGAACAGCCTTACTGAAATACTGGCTCGAATGGAAACATATCGCCAGATAAGAATCACCCTGTTGATGTTGAGACGATGATACCGCTGGTAGCACAGAGAATTATTGGATTGCGTATTTCAGAATCGGAATGGGGTCGTGATATCTCGAATTTAAGATTCTGAGGCTCAACCTACCTGACACTCTCTGGGCATATTGCTGTACAGCGTGTATAACTTTGAAAATAAAGAGGATTAAGAAGGGATGATAATAGGTCGGTAGAATAATTTATATTTTGCGGTAGAATCGTGTAAAATCTCAAAAAAAAACCGTTTAAGAAGTACAGTAATTTTTATAAGAAACGACTGATCGGTCGAAATAATCGCTTATGTAGGTTTAGTGTTAAGAAATTTCGTCCACGTTATATAAGCACCTACAACAGCAAGATACGTAACTTCATGTTTAATATCATCACAGAAATATGAAAAACAGTTGAAAACCCTGTTCTAAAAGCGGGGTATCGTAGTTTTCCTCGTAACAAGAAAAATAGAAAATATGCCTCTAAATTTCCTGACACTATATTAATATCAAGACGTGTATAAAATAAAATGCTTTCCGAGTAATGATATATGACTATACTGAAATATGTGCAATATCTGAATATACATAAATAATAATACCTAAATAATAAATAATAATAAAGATTCCGTGAAATATAGCAACAAATATACATAAGAGTAAACAACGATATATGATCATACCGATATGTGGCAGGAACTCCCTATTGTATGCATACTAATATTAAAATATGTATTTATACACATATATGTAGTATGCAGGATAGATAGCGCGTATAGTTTGGGGCCCTCCTTCTCCATCAACGAAACTTAACGAAACTTTTTGCCTTGTCCGTCGATACACCGGACCACCGAAGCACGGCGTAACGACTTGTCGTTTCCAGAGATAATTTACTCGTCTGATGGAGGAACGAGTAAACGATCTCGTTCGCCCCGTAACAGTTTGCTAACTAAGTGCTACAAGCTACTCTCCACGCGAGCCGATCCTCCCAGAAGACAATGATTTGGCTCTCCCGCGCGCTGACAATGAATAGCCGCTGATTGTTTGCGCCGCGTCATGGTTTTAGAGTCGCGTTTAATTCAATTTGTGAGTGACTTACGGTGTCTGCCATTAGTCATCGTGAGGCGCACGCCTCGTAGTCGGCTTCTTCTTACCTTCGCAGGACCAAGAGCGGGATCGTTGAAGAAGGAGAAACCGAAGAGCGCCTCCGTGATTCACGGTTATCTCAGCCGCGCCCGAGGGATACCGATCAAGAATGAATCTCATCAACTGAATCGACCCGGGATTTTCCCGTATAATCAGCTTTGGACAGCATGTACCGCTCCGCGACCGCGTCCCTGGGATTGCAAGAGATTCTAAATGCGAGGAACGTAGCACGCGCATATATAGATGCTAATCGTAAGAAAATTCGATACGTTCAGCATTAATTGAAATTCTATTAATCGTCTCAGAATTTTCTTGTGGAATATACATGTTACATACAACGTGTCTGGGTATCCATATTAAATACTAATATCTAAACCAAGTACTCTCAGTTATCAAATATTTACTACCTAAAAGAAGAGTAAAGTAAACCTAGAATCTCCTCACAGTGTAAATATAAAATCTCAAAATCTATCCTGTACCAATACAAAATGGCCTTAGAGCGCTCTGACACGCTTGACCCTCTCCAGCCCAAATAATAATATCCCAGTAAAAAAATTAAATTTTAAAACGAAACAATATAGAGATATTTGGTCAGTCGAAGCACATAATGCAGATGATAATGACAAACCTGGAAAGGGTTAAAACTCAAGAAGAACAGCAACGTTCCGTCGGGCATAAAAACGTTGCTTTCGAATTCCTCGAGCGACAAACCTCCAACCAGCGGTGGACATCGCGAAAGATTCGACGATGACGTACGTCGACGATATTTATGTTTATTTATGTTAACGTAGTTGTCTTGGCCGAGGAGCGACTACGTCCGAGGCTCCTTGGATGCGAGCCGCCGTGGAAGGCCAATTGATTCCCGGCACAATGCCAGATATCGGAGCGAGAATGGCTCTCATCAGGTGAATCGGCCGCAAATGGTAGCGGGCTAATAAGAGCCATTATTCGGCCGCGCGCGTGGTCGTTGGTACGTAAATACGGAAGAATACGGGTGCGAGAAAGGCGAGGATACATTCACGTTTACACGGGCGAAAGGGGGAGAGAAAGTTACTGTTAGACGTTGAACGCCCTCCGTCCGGCGGACGATGATCGAGCATATTTGCGCCGAAGTCTAGACTCGGCTGGACCCCTGCGCGTGTGCTGGCTCCGGGACGCCTCTAGCAACGCACGGCTGCTCCGTATCTTCACACGTTGCCGACTCCGCCGATCCAATTTTATTCCCAGGCGCGCGAACGCCCAGCTCGATGCCGAGCCTACGACGATCGAGAGCTGGCATCGATCCGAATCGTGAGGAAGATTTTCTTTGATCTTGAACCACGGTGCTCGGCCGGTTTGGCACTTGGCGCTCGACGTGGGTTCTTGGTCTATCACAGAATCTGGATGATCAGGAGGATGGTTTGGAGTATATGGAGTTAGGTACTCGTGGACTCTATAATATAAACGTTCGACTGGCATATTTTGGTATTACGATCATGTTTGGTATTTGGTATAACTATTCCCGAAAGAATCTCGAGGTTTTCTCATGTCAGAAATGGATGATATTGGATAAACCTTTCTTGCAAAATCCTTTCTCAGAAATTAGGAAAAGTGTCTAGATAATTCGCTTCCAGCTTCTAGAATCATACTTTTTCTTGAATACGATAATACTTATTATCGGATATACTATCAGTAACGAAGACGTATGTCTGACTCCGAAAATTGAGCTTGGTTCCCTCGAGCAAGAAAACTTTTGCATTCGTCCAAATCCTTTATTTTCCTCCGTGAATGCCATCCTGGAGGGTCCAACGGTATCAGAGCCAGCCGGCGCTATATCTCGAATATTCGCGCAGTGCCACTTTCAGTAGCGGGGAAGGAGGATACGCTCTCGCGGCTCGTCGGAGGGAGCAAGTGGAGGAGGAAAGCAGGAGACAAGACGGAGGATCGGGGAGAGAGAAATGAAGAAAGGAGGGAAGAAATGAAAGGCTATCGGGGCCGGAGGGAGGCGACGGGGCGTAAGGGAGGGAGGGAGAGGGAGAGATCTAGGAGGGTATTAGCCGGTCTGAAGGGTGGATGCGAAGAAAGAGAGTTCCCTCTTTCTTATATATTTTTTCTTGTATTCTCCGGCGTTCCTTGGGAAAAGTTTGTTGTTTGAAGCAGCGTTCTGCCTCTCGCGATCATTAATCATGCCGAGTTTTGGTTTGACTAGCAGCAGCGGCGGCATGGCTCTCTCCGCCTGTCTCTCTCCCTCGTTCCTGTTACGTTGGGTTCCTTCGGCAGCCCCGAAGCTCGCAGGGGGGAAAGAAAGAGGGTAGCCGGACTGGCAAAGGTGGGGTCGCTCGGCTCTACCCCTAGTACCAATCCCCCAATCTCTTTCCACCCTGTGCGTCTCCCTCTGTACCAAGACGACGGGTATTTGGAAATATCACAGGGGAGGGGGAGGCCGACGTGGAAAAGGAAACCCTCCTCCTTTCGCCTCCCCTAGCTCCACGAAAGCACGGCACGCCAACTGGGGCCATTTCTTTCAATGCATTCTATGCGCGTAAGGCCTTTCCCGATCGCAATAATAGATTCTCAAACTTTCTTCTTCCTCCCCCTTGCGCTTCGGCTTACGCATTCCCCGACAAACATCCGTGTCGCTGGGCTTGATCCTCGTACCCTGGAAGGCGATCTCTCCCCTCCCTCCATCCACTTGGGCCGAGGCTTTCCAGCACGTGTCGCGCGGTAACGTTCGCGTCTCGCGGATAACTCGCGATTAACCGTTTACCGTGTAAAGGAGATTGGATGGGATCGTCGGGCATGCTTTTTCATGTCTGTCTGATTAAACGGGGATGTACTTTTAAAGCCGATGCTAGTATGAATTAGATAAAGTACACAAATGTTGTATTTAATCGTTCTTTATCAGTTGGATAGTATTAATTCTTCTCCAGTCCAGATTATTACTTTTTAGTAAGAAAATTAGATTTTGAGGAAAAATAATTTGGAGGCACTTGATCAGTAGAAGCATATAATATGGACGATGGCAAGTTGCATAAAGTGATCTGGATACTGAAGCAATAATGAAAAAGATGCTTTTTCGCCGATATAACGTAACCTTCCAAAGACGAGAGTAACCGTATGGTAACGGTAAATATGATTGATAATTTATGGTTTTTAGATATTTAAGATATATTGTTTTGAATTTGGCTTGCAAAGAGTTTTGAATTCGTGACGGACAATGGCTAATTTGAAGTAAATTTTGTCTTCTTATTTCCTATTGAAAAAACTCGTCTCTGAAGGTTGAAGTTGAAACCGATATATATTTTTATCGTACATCGATTATGCACTATCGATGTTCAGAGAGTTATCCCTTTTATGCGTAGTCAGTAAAAGGTTAAAGTTATGCTTACGTAGCTGTCAATATATAATCAATCCATATGTCTGTACCATTTACGAAAAATCCAGCCGTTCCAATTTTTGTTGCCAACTATGGAAGGCTTTTAGCATCGACGTATTGCACATTCAAAGAGTTAATGTTGCAGTAGCGCATTTCTACGCTTTATAGCCAATCGATACTTTGATACTATTTGCTGAAAGGTATCCATAAAGATTGCTATCGTATTTCCAGCCACGCGGGGCTTTCAGATCCGACGCGTTTCATATTCAAAAGATACAAGCTGTAGTAGAGCATTTATGTAACTTATAGGCCATCAAAGTCTTCATACCATTTGCAAAAAGCTTTTTATCCGTAGAACTCATTAGGACACACTACAGACAAATTGTAGTTCCAGAAAGTTTCGCATTTAAAGAGTTCAAGTTGTAGAAATTTATCTGCACACTTTACCTCTAATTAAATGATACTGATGTACGCTTCTAAAAAATACATTCCACTTTGTAGGAATTATTGCTATTAACCACGGAGAACTTTGAAATCCTAAGCATTGCGCATATAAAGAACTAAAGCTTCAACTACGCCTCTGTATATTTAATAATTAGTTGATACTTTGTTTAGAAAAGGATATTTTGTTCTTGACAGCTATTTTTACCGACCATAGAGATCGTTCAAGTTTATAGTATTCCACATTTAAGTAGCTACGATTGCAATCACGCGTCTCTATATATTATATAATTAATCGATGTTTAGACGCTATTCGAAAGTATTATATTGTGTCTGTAGCAATTGTTATTGCTAGCTAAAAAAGTTTTCAGCTACTGCACATTCCTCGTTTCAAAAAGCTAAAGCTTCAGTAATGCTATTATACATTTCACGGTTAATCTGTATTTCGATAACATTTACAAGGTGATATTCTGTCCACAGCCATTATTACCACCAGCTATACATCGGTTTTCGCTCCTACGTATTCAAGCAGCTAAGCCACGCAATCCTCACTTCAATACCATTTACAAAATGGTACATCGCCGGTACCGAATATTATTATCAACCGCGCAGAACTTTCAAATACAAAGTATTTCGCACTCACAGTACTACAGTTACAATAAGCAATTTGTGCATTCAATAATCAACATCAAGAGTTCGAATTACGATCCGCAAGGCGCTTCATTATTTTCTCCCTATAACCAGCATCCATCTTACTTTCTCCTTAATTCCACCTGGGTACGTAGATTTCATAGGAAGAAAAACGAAAAAGAATCTGAACTCTTCGTATCCTAAAACCGCGCATTGGCGCTGTGTAGATTTAATAATCTATCGACCTCTCTGGATACCATTTTCAAAACGATGTCTCCCTTCCAGCAAGTATCCTTGCCAGCCACGGAGAACTTTCGGGTTCGAAGTATTCCCTTCAAAGGATTAAAAATGCATGCCGCCGGTTCGGTGCTGACTCGTACTCGTCTATTTAAGGCCGCGCTCACGCAATGATATCGAGCTCAGACGAGGAAGGAGGTGAAGCCATACCTGTGGATCGGTGCCTCGAAAGTTAGGGGTCCCGCTGCAGTTGATTAACGATGTGAGCGTCCAGGTCGTGGTGGGTGGCGCATGCCTTTGTGACAGCACGGCCGCTCCTCCGCTCCTCGACATCGCCACCGTTGCTATCACGGATTATTATAACTCGTACGTTTCATCTGGTACCTCCATCGGCCATTCGGTAGACATCGACGCAGTCACCGGTTATCATCACGTCCGTTTGTTCGCGGTGCCGGATAAAATCAGGCCTCCTCCATCCACCGTGGAAAGAGGCTGATCGACCATCGCGGTTTCAGCCCGTGCTTTCGAGAGGGAATCTCGCGTCCGGAGATTCGCCGTGGTTTCGTTGTATCCTAGAATTTGTGCTTGTGATTGTCTTTGTCGAACAGTGTTACTCGTTTTAATAAACTAGGGATTGAGACAATTTTAGTAAAAACATAAGAAAGATTGTCGATCGTTGTGGGTTCAATACATTTGCGAATTTGCGATTGGGATTGTCGTTGTTGGATGCTGTTACTGGTTCGAAGAAACTAGAGGTTGAGAGAATTCTAGAACATAATAAAAGGTAGTTTGGAAAGTTCTTTCAATGATTTTTTTTTGTAGGCGGTTAAGACTGTCGCCGAGGTTTTTATTCGAGCCTAAATCTGATAAAGCATACTTTTTAAACGTGTTTATATCGAAATTGAAATGAAAGACATGATTAACTTGCCTTTGCAAACTCTTCTTCTTAGGTACACGCATTTAGTTAATATCATTTCATAACAAACAGCTAAAATAACCGTTAATAGTATTATATTCCTTTAAACCATGTCATTGAGAGGTAACCTTATCTACAGAACCCAATATTGTCATTTCTCTAAAACGAATAAACAAGGCTTATCCATTAATCTACTCGATTAATAATCACACTAGTCATAATCAGTATCACCCTTAAAAACCCACTATAAACTTCTAACCATACTAAAAAATAACCTTTATCCAATGAAAAACCGAAACTTCGCACAAAACCACCCTCATCAACATCATCCCCTTACCCTCAAAGCACACGATACCACCATCAACATTTATCCTACCAACAGCCAAGCCGTATCTTTCCATTTTTAAGTTAAAAAAGAAATATCAAAACACTCCTCTCGGCGGGGGGCGAGGGTGGATAAGTATTTTCTGTGCTTCCGTCGAATCAAAAAGATGGTGGAGCGTATAGGCCGATAGGAATAACCGAGGGGAATCCATTTTGCGAAATGAGTTGGGTCCAGCGACGCCGAGAGAAGAGAGAAGGCGGGTAAAAAGGATAAGGGTCGATCTGACGAGGGTACCAACCCTATATTGGCAGGCGTGGCTGCGGGTTGCAGGGTGCAAGAGGGCTTCGAGGGATCGCTGATTGGTTCTCCTCCAAAGGGATCGACTGAGAGAGAAAAAGAGCGATAGCCAGAGGGGGGAGGAGGAGAGAGAGAGAGAGAGGAGGAGAGAGAGAGAGACAGAGAAGCGAACCTCGTGAACATGGGGTATATGAAGCTGAGTCGTCGAAGGGGTCGAAAGGGAATATCCCCCCCCCCTCCTTCTTTTCTACTGATAGGGGAGGGGTAGGGGGCAAAAGCCTTATTCACGCAGCGTGGACCGTTAATAAAATGCGCATTTATACGAGGCTCTTGTGCACCGATATTGCCTCGGATAGAATTTGCAACGATGCTTATCGACTTAGAGCGGATAGACGGTTGCTTATTAAATACAAGAGAAATTATACCGAAGGCCGCTCAAGGGCATTGAATCAGACGCCTGCAGAACACGCGAGCGTATGGAAGGTTCGATATTATTTTTTCACGCGTGAGACACTGCAAGTAGGACATTTGGCTAAAAGGGTTTCTCTTGTTCTTTTAACTGAAAGAGAGAGGTACGTGATTGAGTTAAATAAACACATTGTGATGGTAAATAGTATCTCCTAAATTGGAAAACGTTGATAATATAATACGATGATAATACGATGTATAGAGTGTAAGGTTTTGTAAATTGATAAGTCGTTATATATATGTTGTACATTTTGGATTACAATGGCGTAGTTAGTTTTCTGATAGTGCGGCATGAAACTCGCTATACGACACAGTATTACGACATACTATTGATATATTATTACTTTATTCGTATAGACATGCGTGAAAATAATTTGTTTCGTGGTAGACGTTATACATTCTTATTCGTGGTTTTAATAATAGTCGATTCGTAGAAAATTCCAGGACAATGGAACTTCAGTATTAGCGCAGTCAAATTATTTTCCGCACGTCCATCAATTTTTACTTTACACAACTTATATTACTTCGATGGCAATTACCTATATATGCAGATTAATACAAAATTTCCGCGTCATCGTATTGATTAATCATTACCCCGACATTCCGATATCGATGGACACCGAAACATTTTACCCGAAACAAGTTATTTAAATTCCATTTGCAAGGCATGCAGGTGTTTCAAATTATCCACGTGCCGCATTTCCATGATCACCGGTGAAGGCGAAAGAGAAAGGTTGGAAATTGTCTTCTTTGATAACGTCGTTCAGCGCGAAGAGAGCCTCAGGAGGACTCGAGATGAGGGACACTAAAGTTTTGTGGGTGACGAAGGCTGGAGGGTGACTGGCGCGATTGCAAGCCTCTGGATAGGTGATTGATTCACTTTGAATGATTAAAGAACGCGGAAGAAGGGCGAAGGAGGGTGGGAGGACAGCACAGAATAATAGCATTCGATAGACTCATCAAACTTTCTCGAGAAAACTTTAAAGAGTCGCTGCCGCTGTGGCAAAGTGGATGGATCATCGTAACCCAAACTCGGTCGAGCAAAATCCTTCGTTCCTGTAAAACTTTGGGGAAATTTTTTCGAACATTTTTAATATCGAAACCAATAAAATCAATGAGATCGAACATATTTTTGGCGGTCTTTACGATTGGTATAGATTGCAAAATTATTCAACGGCATTAATTAAGACGATCATGAATTTTAGTGGTTTTATCGAGCATTCTAATTCTCGCACTTAATAATTCTACATTCTTTGCGTACTTCGTTTTTTAACATTGATTCAATTTTATTAAATATAATTTAGAAACGTGCAAAGTTATATTCGTCATAGTACGCCCATATTTGTAAAATTTATGCTCAAAACTATATTTGTGCACACTTCTATATCAAGTTTAAATAATTTAATTTATTGCGATATGATTAAGCGACACCGATCTGTACCAAAATATAATATTAAAATACCACTCGTATCCTGCATATGGATTTAATTTCCAGCAATGTACAAATACATTATACTTCCATTCATGACATTCAGAAACAAATGTTACACAATTCTAAACTGAAATACTTATATTTTCTTGAATATTTGAATACAACACATTTTCCCTGCTTTAATATAACAAATCTATTCTCATAACTTCTTTTTATCTTTAATTACATCACAGACACGTAATCAATTATCTAACATCCATCGTCAATATAATTATATTTCTCACATCTTTTACATCCGTAGTACATGGCCAGCAGTTCTCTTCCAGCTTCACTGTGATATTCAGCACACCAGTCTCCTGGATCATGCGATGCATAGCTGGAGAAAGGGTTGTCGGAGATAGGCAAATGGACTTTCTTCCGTGCCTTTGAAATTTGAATAATTTACAGCTCGTAAATAATGGCGATTGTAATCAGCCGGAACAGACCTCATTGTGGCATTATCGGCAGCCGACAATACCCAAGGAAGAAAGTCTCGGTAGCCGATTCGGTGGACTTGGCAGGGGTTTGGTAGCCTGAAGTCGCGGTAACGAAAGGGTTGCAGGGCTTGATTTATTGCTGTGCGAATCGAATTTTTTCTTCTTACCGAAGAAAGTACTTTCACAGCGGAACGTGTCTGGTTACAAAGGCAAATTCGCAGCAAGAAGGATACGCGGATAAATAGGTCAAAGTAATTCGTCCTGCCTTCGGGGGAATTCGAAACGAGATAATAGAGAGAATTCGACGAACAATGCGAGACAAAGGATGTACCTGTTTTAAAGGAAACGTAAAGAATTTATGAATAAGCACGCGTACTGCATATGTCCTTCAATGATATATTACTGTACTGTAAATAGTGTACACATGGGTTTTTTTTAAAGTATTGATGATAATTATTAATAATTAAACTTTGAAGCAATTAATAGTAAAATTAATATTTCTATGCGTGAATAAATTATCGTTTTGTATTTAATGTTTATGATTATTCAATATTACGTTTGCGTTAAGTTGAATATTATTATAGTCGAGTTATAGTTAAGTAAGTTAAAGTTAAGATATAAAATATCAAACTTTCTAAACTACTTTCCGTAGATGTGGTCAATTTGAAAGTATTGCTTTATAAACGTATTAAATTTGTGTTTTACCAGATATTATTTTCTAGCATCAAGAAAATCTAAAATGCGAATTTGCTTTAAATTTCTTTTCGAATAAACCAATATCTGGACAGTTTAAAACAATTAGTGCACGGTTTAGACATACGTGACAAACAATCATATATATGAAAAATTATCCAAAATATATTTTACCGCAATTTTTGCGGCCCCAAAGCATGTTTTACGAACAGAACGTTCCTTGTCATACGCTTCGCGTTAGATCTTCCGTAATTCCAGATAGAATTTCCCACAATCTCGTACACTCGATTGCAGGCGAAAAAAAGGTAGACAGAGACGAACACATTGCGAACATGAAAATTGAAGTCTCTTGCTCGCATCATGATGGCGATTCGATATCGCTTATAAGAACGTATTTCCCTATATACATGGTACAGCAGCGATAACGATCGGTACACCTACCACGAGCACGAAAGACGGAATGAAAGATAGCGGTACTGCTTACGGAAGGTTATTGTGCCTCCATCGGTTCCGGCTCATCAGCTGCTGTAACTTCTATCTTCGCCTTCGGAGGATCGAAGGTCCCAAGGCGCCAACTTCGTCCCGTTCCGCCTTCGTCATGTTTCCCACCTCCTTCCGCGATACCCATGCTTTCTATCCCATTATGCCCGGCACTCTGATCGCTGTAAATCGTCAAATTACCA
This sequence comes from Ampulex compressa, assembly GCA_038496175.1. Classification (NCBI taxonomy): domain Eukaryota; kingdom Metazoa; phylum Arthropoda; class Insecta; order Hymenoptera; family Ampulicidae; genus Ampulex; species Ampulex compressa. The sequence continues at coordinate 363,583 of JBCFXI010000013.1, read as the reverse complement.
ATAAATACCGCAAATTGCTCGACTCGTGCCCTTTGGCCTGGACACGGGACTTGCGGTCCCCGGAGTCTCGTAAAGTTACCGGATTTTGGCATACCTTCGTAATGTCCGGGGCCATCCTTCCTTCGGACAAAACCCTTGTCTCGTTGACGAGCCAGAGCAAAATTCCAAAGATATTGGAATTTCGTCGATCTCTGACCACTGTGCACGTTGATCAGATGAAAGTTGGTACATGAGATACGATTGACAAACGTTTTATGTTTTTCGCACGCCATCGAGTATTCCAGGATATAATGATATTTTATTTATAACACTGTAGTAAATGGTTTATGAAGCATTGCTCAACCGATAAAAAGTGAATTTGCATTATACCCTGAATTATGAGCGAGAAAGATGTGAATGAGGGTTAATAAATGGGTAAAAAATCAATTTTAATTAATTATTTATAAAAGATTTTATTATCAAGTATGGGAGACTGAAAGGTATACTTTGTTTTTTTATAACGTTTCTCAAAGTCTGTACTGTGTCAAGTAAGGAATTAATTTCGCGTATGATTCCTAGCTATGCAGTTCGTCGGGATGTCGCCCGACTATGAATCAAATGCGATATATTAACAATGCGGCTATCGATTTTACCCATTCTTACATAACACGGCCTAGGATTCTGTGTCGGGCGATATGTGTGACTTACCTGCGGCATCGCAGCACGCTTTAATTCGGAACCATTAGCGTGGAGCGAATCGATTGCGATTTTCTATCGGTCTATACGCAGCGGACTTTTTGAAAAATGAGATGCCCTCTTGGTCTCAAAAGTGGTCCTAAAACGCTTGAAAAAATGCCGACAATGCAAATCCATTAATCTTGGCCTCGCGCTCTGCTCCGAGCTCTTTCTTCCTCTCTCGCTCTGAACCTGCGTGCCCCTTTGGGACATCCCTTTGCACTTACCTCCTGCAACAACAACACTTTTCCAGGAGGTTGTTTTTCAGTTTCTAGAAGGATGAAAGGAACCTGCGTGCAGGCGTTTAATGTTATGCGTGTCCTTCGGAAGCGATTATCTTCCAAAACTGATCTGGGCCACGGATATCCAGCAGTTTGCTCCAGTGTTGTTTACTTCGAGTGTCCAGACTGGGCGTCTTGCTGCATATAGACGTATAGGGGTAAGTCTAGAAGCGCAGACAAGGAAAATTGTCCCCAGTGTTGCAAGAAAGAATAAATTCTTCTCGTGAACTCTTTCAACGAATCGTTCGCCAAACGGGAAATAATTGCCTACGATAAGACAATTATTTCATTTTTATTTGTCGTATAAGACATATAAGCGTGGATGTAAGTTGTACTTCATTAGGGAAATATTTTGTTCGATAGAAAATATAACGTTGTATATAATTATTAATACCGATAATAATAAATGAAGCATTCCAACGCGTTTCGATTAGCTCAGTATCTAATCATCGTAGCGTGCTTTCAGCAGCTTCGCGTACGCTCTGCAGAATATATCTGAAATTGGACTAAACATATTCTCGAGAGTTTGCAGTAATAAAGACGCCACGTTCTTTTTTTTTCCTATTATCGTTTATTTGACAGGTAACAAGTGGCCATATTACAGCCTCGGCTGGTAGTAATATGAAATTACGTAATAAGAAGAAAGACCCCCTCATTTAGCGGAACCAACGTGCAAAGTGACGGCTATTCTCGAAAGTCCCTGCCAAAACGGAACACATTGCAGCGGTCGTACTATCTACGAAGTAACCACTTGAGTGATGAAAGGTGCATTAACCTCATTGCCTCCTTTCTTTGGCTTTTCCACGATCCACTCCGCAAGGTGATGCCAGGCGAGCGTTGTTTTCGCTATTTCGTTCTCACGCCGCTTTGCATCTCGCCTCTTTTGCCCTTCGTCTCTCTCGTTGTTTACTTCCCGGATTTCAGGATACACTATCCGCTCGCAGTCAATGTCAACGCATATAATAGGCCATCTATTTCCTCATGGGAATGGTCCGAGCATAGCGAGTCGTTCAAAAACAATTAACCTTCAAAGTGTTTGTCAGTCTTCGTCCACCATCCGGGCCCGAGTTACCCTTTTCGAACAATGGTAGCTTGTTTTTGATGCAAGAAAACAGCTTTCGAGGCGCCAAGGGCGAAGGGCGCCGAATGGTAATTGTCGAGGTCATGGATGCCGTACAACCTTACCCTACTTAACTCCTTCTTTCCTCTGCTCCAGGCGGTAATCAGCCGCGCTCTTGGATGTGCACGCGTTTCTGCCTTCGAAAAGGCTTCTGTCATTAGTGCCTCTGCAGATCTTACGGCATTCGGCGCGTACCCTTCCAGCAGCGTGGTCTGTCACCCTCTACTGTATCTGGAGCTTCTTACATTCATCATTTTATACTATTCATCGGTTGCTCTGTACGGTTAATACAATTAATTGTTACATGAAAAACGATTGTAACAATAATGATGGTATTAGCTGTAAAGAATACAGTAGGTGTTAGAACAGTTTAAACCCTGTGCAATCCGCAGTGATTAAAGACACTGGCAAACAATACTTTAAATATATCAGTATTACAACCTGGAGGCAATTAATTTGATATTTGCACAATAATAGAGATACAGTATAAATAAACAAAAAAAAACGATACCGAAATACCAGTATAATACACAATATTAAAAGAATAGCATCGAACACGACAGACTACACCGCGACATCTATATAATAATCTACTTCAAAACACTTGTATTCCTTATCGTACTCCTCGATCGAAGAAATCGCAGCCAAATGGGCGCAGATCGTGAGCGGTGCACCGTACAGATCACAACGTGCTGCTCGATGGTAGTAGATCCGCCGTTAATTACGCACAATCTCCATTCGTATCGTAAGGAAAACTCGTAATAGACGTGTCGGTGCGCCGTTTCATAAATAACCAGATGCGGTTAAAAGGAAATTCCCAACGGTATTGCACGCAACCGAACCTATTAACCCTAGCACTGCCCTTTGCCAATTATCCTGACTCGGCCTCCTTCCCAGCAGGTCGCTACCTGCGCGCATGCGCAGAGCTTTCCCCGGACACGTTCCCGCCGGTAGTCGGTTCCAACCGTGGAGCATGTCGGGAAAACTTACACATCCATCCACCGCGGGCTCCCGGGCTTGTTTGAGGAAGGACACCGGGATTGTCGAGGTGGATCGTCGCTAACGACTCGACGAGGTTGCTGCAGCGGTGACGAATCACTTTTACAACTCCCAGGCGCGGGGCTTTCTTCCTCCTTCAAGGAACTCGCCGTGGACGTAAGCCGCTATAAGCGGCTTTTTACGGGCGGCGCTCTTTCGAGCCTCGGTCCCTCCTGGGGAATGGAAAAAAATCCTTGTGTACGCAAATTGCTTTCAAGCGGCGGTGTCAGGTGGTAATTGTCGAGGTTCACGGGCCAAAGGTCGCGTTAACATCATTACCACCGTTGCCGGCCGATAATTATCGCACTTCTGGTGGCTCCGCGGGGATTTTTCTTCTTTCCATCCTCTTTTTCTTCTTCTCTTGCCGCCCCGACCGGGAGCCGGCCGAGAGGAGGCCCGGTACTTTCACTCGTGCGAGTACCTCCAGACATCGAACCCGGAGCACTTGTGTATGCCCCTTGACGAAGGATGTCGTGTTCATGGCCGTCAACGCGCCTTCGGCCTGTCGCCGCTCGCGAGGCTTTTTGCTCTTCCCTGGCCATGCCTTGAATCTTTGCCCAAACCATGAATTTCTCCCATTTCACACTCCATATCGCCTTTCACGAATGCCTCGATACGACGGGATAGGTTTTTGCTCGTATCCGGTGCACTCTGGGGTTTTCGTGGTCGTGCAGGAGGCACTGGTCCGTGCCGATATTCGAGTGTTTTTTATCCCTGGGTATTAGATCTATTCTAAGATTTCCGCTGCATTCGATCGCTCTCGATGAAAGGCAGAGCTATAAACGTTAACCTCGCCAATCGCGTGTTCCGCAAGGTGTAACAGTGCATCGTTAGTGTCCGCGAATATCCGTTCCTCCTCGATGCCAATGAATAACCGTGAAAGTTAAGGATTCGGAATAATCTCCAATGGCAGCTCAGATTCGTGAATCATCGATGAATAATTTACTTTAAAGCACGAAGAAGTATAAAAGAAAAAGATAAACACGTGCGGATATAAAAAGAGTAGAGCGCGGAATATTCTGCGGGTCTGGGACAAAGTATTAAAAACATTACTCCCTCATGAATTAAATATCGTTGAGTCCCGATCGGCATGTAGACACCGATCGGCATTAACATGATCTTTGCATCACGTTGTCCGCCACTGCGCGCGCCTGTCCTTCCAGCTCGTCTCTATCTTTATCCTCCTCTGGCTTTCAACCTTTCGCTCTCCCCCAGTGGCAGCTCGTTACACGTAATTAGCGGCATATTATCGATCGGTACCAATCAAGAGTCGCTTGGCTGGCGTCAAACGTTTTATCCAACCGCCATCGACTCGATGCACGCTTATTCCTAGATTCTTCCTCGCGTCGACCTCGGGGCAGTTCCTTTTTGCTCGACGTAACTTTCAGCGGCGACTATTGGGGCCACCTGATCCAAAAGAGATTAGGTGAGCTCTTTTAGGTGGATTAGCAATCGGCAAGAGCGCAGAGTGCACGTTGCGTGGAAAAAATATCCAGTGGCGACGAGTTGTATTCGAGTGCGGGGAAAGGAATGACAAGAGGAATGTCAGCTTGTGTGTTTAATTCCCAGCACTGATCGCTGGTGATATTTCGCTTAGTGTCCGCTATTTCGCGCAAGTTCTAATCCGTTAGATATAGGATACTTGTATAAGAAGATAAGGGCACAAGATAATCGATGGTTTTCACTTTATGATTATATAAGAAAATAATTATGATCGAATTGACCGCCCGCTTGTTCGATATGCGGGGTTCCCTGTTATTATCTATCTCGTTAGATCATTTTTAACCTAGATTTCAAACCACCAATCTGCACTATTAATATCACAGGCTACGATCCAATCGTGGAATTCGAAGTTGGATCGTTTCGGTGGAATGAAGTGTTACTACTAATCCTGATGTCAAAAAGCCGAGCGTGGTGAATTTCGAGCGTATAGCTAAGAATTTCAATAAAGGATCAATACTAAAAAATATTACATTACCTAATATGCACGGAATACACATTACATTTAATTTCACGTACTCAATTTATTTTCTAAATTAACATGTTCCATTATCAACCACTACTGCCACTTCTACACACCAAGCTTTTCATAATACACCTTATGAGGGCTCGCATCCGAGTTGAAGCATTGTGAGAACCCAAACTGTACTTTTTCTTTCCCTTCAACTTGGAATCTTTATTCCTCGTTAAGACCACGGCATACAAAACCCACTTTAAACAGTAGCTCTTAAACCAACTGACCTTAGCAGTCGGTGCCAAAAATTAAGAAAAACAAAAAATCACGGCATCGACCACTTTTTGGTAGAAGTTGAGAATGGCATCGTTGCAGCCAACGAGGGACCAACCTCGAAGGAGACTTCGGGGTTGAAAATTTTGCGCGCGCATTTTCTTCGAGCGGATCTCTTGGTGTGCGTGACGAAGAAATACGGGGGTGGAAGACGACGATCTTTTCAAAGGCCGTTCTCGATACCTAAGGCATCGGAGGTATACGGGGATGTCCCCAAGGGGATGTGGTCCCCTTTTCATGTCGGCAAACGCGAGATCGTGACTCAGCAGCGAAATAGAATCTCCGGAGACTCATGCTTTTCGCCTCGGGCAGATCCGCTGCCAACACCTCGAGGCAGAATACATACGAGAATAGTTTGGATCTCCCGTGAGCCCGCGAAATCGGAATGGCGTGCGTGAATTTTGGCCTGACCGATCTCTCCCCGAAGATCGACCATCTCTAATCGCGCCATTCGACGATCGGATAAATATTATGAATATTCCAGAGATCGAAAACAAATTTGCGATCGATTGTCCCCAGAGGGATACCCGGTATGGCTATTATAAAGTGTCATCGGTGTATTACGTCGTCGTACAAGAAATGGCAATTTCATGGAACTCCATCGAGCATGCAAAGCGTAACCGTCTTTTCCTTCTCAATTTTGCTTCGTTATCTAATCACGTTTCTTCCTTATTCGTTTAATCCCCAAGATGCAAAACGAAATGCGTAATATCCCAGCGATGCGGCGATCCACGTCGGTTGGAGTGACTTCGTCATTTAAGTATGTCTTCATAGGAAAAGTTTCGATACGAGAAATTAATCTCTGGCGATCTTTCAACGCGAGGAGCAGTTGCTATCCTTGAATATCGCATGCGTCGGAGGTACCGCTCGGACGTGGATTAGTTTGCATATATAATCAGTTTCATTGAATAAGAGTTCATTTTCTCGTGAAAGTATTATTTGTCCGGCGTGAGTTCAAATAGGTCAATCATAGGCTTTTGTTCGTAAGAGCGAATGAAATTGCGAGACCAAAGCAAAAGCCATGGTCGTGAGGAGATTTTTAAATGCCTCGAATTCCTGTAACCGTCCGCGTAAACCTTCATCGACTCCTTATCATTGTGTAAATACGTATCGGTGTATAGTAAGTTCGATCGACGATTGCTTTGTCGTAGTTTCCAAAAGTCCAATGGAATATTCCAATATTCTGGAAGGCAGCTGTGCTTTCTGAACGGAGAAAGAACGCCGGGTTGTTCTGGAAAAACTTTTTCTCGGCCCAGTGAAAACTCGCCGGCGATTTACTGTCTTCGTCGAGAAGGATTAATCGGCCAAATACGACTTCACTGCAAAATAATGCCGGAAACGCAGATAAGCGAAGCTCGAATATCGAAGACCGTGGACCCTTTCGCAGGCGATCAACAAGTAGAGTATAGCTGAAACGCCGTTAATAAAGCGATGAAAGTGATAAATCGCGACGGTTCCACCCCCGCCAGAGCACCGTATTGCGTTATTAAAACTTTACTAATGGGCAATAATAAGCACGGCCACGGCCGAGATTGATATTAAATCGTAAACTGCTTCGTTCTCATTTATCATTATCACGGTGCAAGTCCGCGTACCACGATTCAACTTTTTAAATTTTCAAACTACGGAGCTTTTTTGCACGTCAACGTCCTTTTTCGTTGGGCGTACAACTTTGATACGTTATTCTGAATGGTAAATATAATCAGATTATTAAACTTTATTGTAGCTCCATCAATGGTACACGTTATATACGACGATGAAGTATCAATGGTAAATGATACATAAAGCAGAGTTGTAAAAATATAAATTTTCGCTGAAATTCTTGTTTGTAATTATACTTTTATCTTTACAGAAATCATCAAAATAAAATTAAGACAGTGATTTAAATAATTTTGGAAACTGTAAAAGTATGATTTAGGACAGCTGTATCCTAAATCGTACTGCTGTCTTTCCGACGTGACATTTACGTACGTCTTCCACGTTCTTGTTTAAATAGAAAGCTAAATATCATCAGCATTTTCTCCTTAGTTAATTGGTAATCGTATTTCATTAGGCTAATTTGAATACAGGCTCCGCACGCGAATCGCGTGGAAAAATTCATAAGCGATAAGTAGAACTTGACGACTCGTTCTATTCATAATACCGCAACAACCCCGTAGAATTCACCTTATAATCCTCATATTAATGATTTTCCTTTACCCTTTGCACCGAGATTTTCACCAAGCAATTTCACAAAGAATAGGACACATCCACGCTCTCCTCAAAAACGAAAACTCGTCCTTAATCCCACAAGCATACGCACGACAACGAAGTGTTCATCAGTCCATCCTTCAATTCTTCACATCCACCCTCAAGCTTACATACCCATATCATTAACCATAACCGCCCAAAATCTCGCCAAAAACCACGCATAAGCAACTCCACCTACCAATCCCCACACACACAATACCTCAAACAATTCCCATCAATACAGACACCAGCGCCAACATCCAAAATCGCTCCTACCTTAACCTCACTCTAGATCTCCAATCGGCGCTCCTTCGAATCCCACGAAAAATCCTCAGGACTGCCCACGGAAGTCGTGCTCGAATCCCGCCACTAAAGTATCCAACCTTGGATCCACGGCACGGAAATAACGAAAGAAGATCGCTCCCCATTCCGGCATTCCTGTCCAATTTCAGGCACCCCACGGAACGGGGAGCGCGTTCCTCGCACACGTGACGCACCTCTCATGGGTGATCCCGCGATAATCGTCATCCGGGAGATCACATTCGTACGGTAGCTCGGGGAGAGTCGTCGTCCTCCTCGTCGTCGTCGTCGTCGTAGCGGACGAAGCGGGCTCCCCGTCTCGAGGGGTGACCGTGGGTGTAAAAGGAGGGTGTCACGCTGGCGGGCCGGGAAAAGTGATTGATCGTGTTTCGCCGGAAGAGAAGCCCTGGCCCGCGGGGTGGGGTGGGGCGGGGGGGGGAGGAGGAAAACGGAGAAAGAAGTGGTAGCGGAAGATGGCGGAGGACGAGGAGCGGCAGGAAGGATAGAAGTTTCCCGAGCGCCGCGCTATGATGATAGAGACGGAGCGGCCGAGCCGCAAAACGAGGAGACAACGCTCGTCCTACCCTCGCCGCGTCATCCGCACAAGTCCCTTCAGCCTCCACCCCGCCCTGCCTGGGCTCTCCCAGATTCCACTCGACGCTCCCGCTTCTCTTACCCGGCAGCGATATGAAGTGGCCAGGAGAAAAATAGAAATAAGCCGTCTCGTATCCGGGGAAAGCGAAAAACCGCGATGGCGCGGACAAAAAGCAGGTGACGCGCACTCAGGCCCGCTGAATTGGCACTCGTTTCTGTCTTTGGCGCACTCGAGCTTTTTACCGGCCGCAAAAAGGGATGGAGAGCGAGAGCCTGGTCGGATAGGAAGAAGGAATCTTATCGCGCGCGCGCCTACTTGTGAGAATGAAATTTCTTGCAGGCTTGGTGGAATATTTTGGTTAGATGATAAGGTACTTGTGCTTGCTGCTTGTTCAATGGAATTGGAGGTGGAAGGATGTTCGATGGGGTTTTTGGAATAGGAGGAGGTTGCGGGGTTAATTGTGCGCGCAGAGGGGGTAAAGATGTTTCTGAGGGAAGAAATAGTGGTTGTGATTTCTTACTCTAGGGGAATTATCTCGTTCCGCTTAAGACTTGCGTGTACTTTACTTTCGCTTCTTAGATGAAGATCAAGAGGGAAACACGCCTAATGGCATCTTCCAAGGAAATGGTAATAATTAGATATGAGCATCTTCTTCTTAGAGATACTTTTTACGTTTGCGTGTTGAGTATATCGCGACTCGGTTCCTAGAATGGAAATTGTAAGTTGAAGGAATCTAATGTCAGACTTAGAGGAAAAGGGAATAATCTCGGTTTTTCTCTTTATCATTCCTCTGTTAGTGTTTGTCTGTTGGATATGTTTTACTTCCAATGATCGGGTAAAATCTGCGAATGAAATGGTAAGAGATATGGTATTTAAAATAAGGAGATTGAAATGATTTTCTTTCAACATTTATCGTAATCACGTTACATATTTACTCCACATAATACAGTCCCTAAAATATTTACAACTTAATGTATCTTACCACGACCTGCATTATCAGTAAATATCTATCTTAAGATACGCTAAAAATGTAATCAAAATATTAACTCCTCTTTCTACGACTGTGTAACATTTTGGCAAAAGTTAAACTTACTGTTTCCATTAATAATGGAAGTAAGGATAACGCGGAAACTACTATCATTCATATAAGAATTATAAAATTTAATTCCAGAATTGAAATTACCATAAGTATCAGTACCAAGATATAGATTTTAAGTATTTCATATATTATCAGGGAAGTCTGACAATTTTGCCGACATTAAAACATCGTATCCAGCAATTATATATTCTGAAAAAAATTGCATATGAAACGAAACTCGTGAATTTATAATATAATGCAAATTGGAGTTTAACAGTCTATACGAATTCTCAGTGGCTATACGACTAAGTCTCACTGTACCGTATTGTCGTGCCACGGCAAAACAGAGTGAGTATGCTCTTTGTATAATGACTCGGCACTTTATATCCTTTAGACCGCGCAGCTGATCAAGTAGACGTACTTGACCGAGTGCAGCAAGACACTTGTAGAGCACTAATATAAGCAAAGTATAACCGAACCATAGGTCCATTACTTTCAATTTGCGAGACATCAAAACGTCTTATGTAACGCATATTTCTGTCTGCAAATGCAGAACCCCCGACTATCGCAATATTAGCTATACCTTCCCCACTAAGTCCTTTTTTATCTAATCAATATCACGATTCAAGAACGCCAATAAGTGAAATAAAACGATTATCTTTAAAATCGAGCCTGAAAGGAGTCGATGTTAAACATCGATATTTAAGGTATACACGTCGAGTGCATTGCACGCCTTCTTTTGTAACGCTGTAACACGAGCGATTATGTTATCATCACGATCGATCATTCGCTTTCTTTCAACATTCTCCACCTATCCCTTTTCTCTTATAGTCTCTTTCAATACTTCTCGCCCATTAGAAAATACAAGCATAAAACAGCGTTAAATCAGGAGTCTCTCGGGGAAAATCCTCATCGGAGACATCGATCTCTCAAACATCAAACCCAATTCTCCTAACGAATTATCCCTGTAGCATAATACACGTCTATAAGACAACAATCCAATCGCAAGTTCCTCGGAAGATCTGCAGAAAATACCAAGAGGCGGCATGCCCGCGATGCGAGACCTCCGAAGCGTACACCAGCAACGTAGCCTCGGCGTACACTCTCGAGGTGAGAATAATGGCCAACCGTGACAACCGTCGGTTACCTTACGAGCGGCAATTAGTAAAACGATTACCCAACCGTGGTATTCAATCTCAATAACATTAACGTTCATTGCCATCGCCTCCCTCGGCATTGACTGTACCCGTAAGATGGATTTCAGAAGGATGGAGGCGGGTTAAGGAGATCCGTAGGAGTGACTATACGGTTATAGGTACCCTCGAGTATGCCCCATAAGGGCATAGGATCCACGGTTTCCGTAGCAGGGGTTGGTCTCATGCCACGGAGGAGTGGGGGATACTCCGGAGGAGTCGGCCGCAGAGGAAGGGGCGACTCGGGCCGCCGCATCGGCTCAGAACCAGCCGGCCGAGCGGAGCTGGAGGGAGTTGGAAGTAGACCGGAGTTGCCAGACGAGTTTCCGCCGAGGACGAGCTCACTTTCATGGCTCTCCGAGACACGGCCGCCGTTGAAACGATCGACCCGCTCGTCGCGTAACGGAGTGACAATAGTGCAGTGCGAAAGGGGAAGAAAAAAAAAGGGGGAAAAACGAGGGAACTTGGAGGGTTTGTGATGAAGGAACCTCGTCCGGCCGCGGACACGATCGCACGGATTGTCGGCTCGGGGAATATGATAATCGTTCAATCGTGAGGGAGACCGCGGGGAGGATACCTCCGTGTGCGCGCTGGGCGGAGGAAGGTACAATAAGGAAGAATCCCAATGGGCCGCGAATGACGAGGAGCCCTGAAAATCGGTGACGAGCGTGCAGAGCCGCGGATAAAGAAGTTGGTGCACCTGCCGCAGCAGCTCTCGTGGCGCCACTCACGTGTTGCATGTGTGCCCGTGCTATCCATCATGGTCGCGGATCCGCAGCAACCCTGATTGGTCGGCGGTGCCGTCACGTGGTATGGTAATTGGGCTCCGGTGGGCGGGAAGGAGCGAACGAGGCCGCGGAGGATCGCGAAAGTGGCGGAAGGAGAGGAGAGAAAGGGAGAGAGAGAAAGAGGGAGGATAAGCAGCTGTCCACCGGGAGTCTGGTGCTCTTCGTGGCCTCGCTCTTCTTTTTTTTTTTCTTTTCTCTCCACCTCGTTCCTGCCCTGTCCCTCTTCCTCTCTCTCTCCCTCTCCCTCTCTCTCTCTCTCTCTCTTTCTCTCCTCTCTCTCTCTCTCTCTCTCTCTCTCTCTCTCTGTCTCTCTCTCTATCTCTCTCTCTCTCTCCCCGCTATCTCGCGGAGAAAACGTCACCCCCCATTACGCCGGAGGGGGATGGTGAAACGCGGCGCGGTGCCGCAGGAATGAGCGTGGACACGGTGCATCGTCTTTAGCGAGCCGGCACGTAGAACCGTTCCCCCAGGCCCCGAAGATGAGTTCCTTCCTGATGAATCCGTCCGCCGGCGGCGGGTATCATCATCACCAGCACCAACAGCCGGCCGGTGGCCACCACCTCGGTGCCACCTCCGTCATGGTCGATCCGAAGTTTCCACCCAGCGAGGAGTACAGCCAGAGCAATTACATACCCTCGACGGGTACGGACTTTTTCCCCGGCAGCGGCGGCGGGCATCACCTCAATCACCCCCAATCTCACCAGCTGCAGTACGGCTATCATCAGCACCACCACCAGGCGGCTTCGACGCCTTACGGTGCATCCTCGGCGGTGCAGCTCAACGGGGGTTACGCCGGCTACGGCGGTTACTACGGTCCGCATCATCCTCATCATCAGGTCCATGCTGTGCACCACGCTAGCCTGCACCCTCATCATCACGCGGTGGGCGCATTGGCCATGCCCCCGGAGGCCCAGCAGCCGCCCCTGACGTGTCCGTCCACGATGCAGGGTCAGCCGCAGCAGCAACCACCTGTATCCGCCTCGACGGTCCTGGGCTCGACGCCTCTGTCGCCCACGGTGATGCAGAGCCACGTACAGCCGACGGACGGGCTGCAGCACCATCAGCAGCAGGGCCAGCAGCACGACGGCAACGCCTGCAGCCCCGCAAGTTCCGGCCAGTTGCATCGCGACAATTCCCCGGAGCTTCAGCAACAGCAGCAGCCTCCGAGCTCGCAGCAAAGTCAACATGTGCAGAACGGACAGCAACAATCGCAGCAGCAGCAGCAGCAGCAGCAGCATCATGTGGAAGAGGGCTCGGATCAGGACGATATGGAGGACGATCAGATGATGGACGGATCGCCGGGAATGATGGAGGACGACGACGATGACGAGGAGAATGGTGATCGTGTTATCTACCCGTGGATGAAGAAGATTCACGTTGCGGGCGTTGGTAAGTTGAGAGGACGTTTGATGTGGTTGGCTCGATGTTAGCGCGTTAAGCATGGGTGCGGGGGAAAACTTTTTGACGGTAGTATTGTGGGATTTATGAGCTGAGGCATGCGTCGATGGCACGCAGATCAAAGTAGAGGAGCTAGTGAGGTATTTATACTATGCCACACTGTGCCGAGGGTGTTGAGGATAGTTTGATTATGTGTTCCTTGAAAATGTTTTGGTATACAAGGAAAATAATCGAAGTGTTAGAATGGTATTGCATTGTTTGAGAATTGGAAGGGTATGCGAGCAATGCGTAGTGGATGTGAAGAATTTATTTGACATATAATTGTTTCAATCGGGAATGAAGAAGCAGGGTTATATCGATATCGAGTAGTTGGTTGGGGATGAAGTGTGGGAAGTGGTTTATAACGTCTATGAAAATATATTTATTTTATATCTAATGTTTGATCAAATGAAATTACTGTGTTGCCCACAAAGTATATATATATATGTAACTTAAAGAGAGTTTGTCAATTACGGGAGTATTGAAAAAATGTGCAATGTCGTTGATAACACGTTGTTTAAATCAAAGATCGTTATTGATTCAAGAGATCGCGATAATAGCGGTACGTTATTGCATTGCTGACTTGTGTATGAAAGATAATTATGCGTAGATGCTACACGAAATTTTATATAAAGGCAGGATTGTTTTTATAAACCACCAGAATAAAAACATCAAACCTTGAGCAAAGGTTTGATAAAAATACACAATTTAAAGTAACACCACTTTTATTACATATTATTCTAGTGCACAATCTTTGTATTACGAGAAAGATTATTTTGTTGTGCCAGAACGGTGATCGGAGCATTACATACGCATTGTTTGGCTCGAAACACACGTATGACTGTGTACAAAATTTAATTTTGTAAGTAATTCCTTGATTTAGGTACATTTCATAAATGGCTGGACTCCTATATGTAACATTTGATCGATATTATTTTACACGTAGGTATTCTCGTATTGTTGCAAAATCGGCGCTTAGATATGTTATGGTCATCTTATCGCACAGGAAGTGTTTATACAACAGACACAGTACAAAATGGGCAAGTGTAAAATATTGTAAAATAAGCAATATATTCTTGAATGTGCGAGTAAAGTTATTCTGAAAAAAAGCGAGGTAAATATGTTAACCAGCTTCCAACTTTACGGTTATAGTTGAATATGACTAAGAACTGCACAGCAATCTTTTTTATGCCAATACTTTAAACGCGTACGAGTGTTCAAAGGTTCCAATTACTTTGAAGTGCAAAACTAATATCTTATAAGTATTTGAACGCACATTTGTTCTACAGTTTTGGTTTTGCTAAGTCTTGAACTCTAAATTGATATCATTCTAACGCGCGCAAAATATCTACACAAAAGAAAACAAATGTAATTACAAATAAGTTCTATGTCATGTAATCATTGCAATACTGCAAGTATTTCAGATTTTTTTTGGCTTTTAGGGTACTAATAAGGATTTAATTAAGTCATCATAGTGCCTGATGTTGCTATATTATTACTTTAGAAATACAGAGATACGGTATGTTACATTCTGCTTTACGAGCCGTAAGTCCGATACAAATATTAAGAACTAAAACGCATGATTCTATCCGACGGCAGAGTGGAGACAAAGAGAAAGTCCATTTCACAAACTAAACATCGCAGTCTATATGTCCAGATGCAATGAAAACTTTGGTAATAATATTTTCTTCAAACAGTTTATTGCTTTTACTACAAAACAGGTTTAAATGATGCTAATATAATTACATAAAAGTATAGTAGAAATGTGTATTGTCAATCCTTGCCTACCTTAGACTATCACGCATATTGATAAAACACAATATTTACAGGCATAATAGGCGGTCTGAAACCAATAGTTCAGTAATTAATCTAAAACATTTATTTCGCCATGCTCTGATTATACTATAATATTTTTGTAATTATGCAATTATAGGAATAGATACATTCTGAGATCCTGCTTGGTATCCGCTTCGAGGATTCTAATAGAGCAAATAATAAATATCCGTAGATGCAATAATTATTTCAACTAATCCGTCTAAGATATTTATTTGAAAAACAAAGACATGTAATCAAGTAGCACGTTTACAGCTCATGGCGAATATCAACAGTCTCGATGTTTCCAGTGGAACGAGTAGTAAATATGCGTGTAAAACGTGTAAAGCGCATCTTTCGCACTCGATTCTAATCGTGTTTACAATGTTACACTAGCGAAACCACGGTAGCTATTATAGCCATTGCGAACCTTACCTGTAGTACTAATATATTGTGGTTGCAAGGTGACACGCATTGAAATAGCCCGAAGACTTATGGGCTATATATATCACTGCAAACTGTGATCACCTGCGTGAGATTTTCAAGGCTTCGCTTTACGGGGAATTTGGTTACACTCAATTTATCCTCATCCTTCACGTTGATGGCGTCGTGAGGTCAGGTTGTTACGTTGAGAGGTGAATAAGGCATTGGTAACAAGGCTCGAGAAAATTCGCGTCGAAAATGAAAATTTAAAATCGAAGTAGAAGTAGAAAAATAAAAAGTAGGTCTTGCGATTGGCGTGATAAAATTAAATATATTACGCCTTAAATTGAGCAACTAAATATCCTCGGAAAAAATTAATTTTATTACATCTAACAATCACACACGGGTAATGATTTCTAACGAACATATCGAGATAATTAATAGACGAGATAAGCAAGCTGTAATTTAATTTCACGATGTTGCATATGTGCAATTAGTCATGCAACGAAAATGCGGGCATTTTTTATCCTATCGAGTGCAAGCCGTATATGAAAAATACACGGATTAAGCAAGTAAAGCAAGGCAGTGGCTGGAATTCCTTTGTGTGATATAATTATATATTTTTAAACATTTTTATGTTATTTTTAACCGATTAAAGAATAAGAAGTTTTTATTCAGATTCTTTTTAATGAATGATTTCTATATCTAAAATTGTCTCGCTTGAGGTACACGAATTTTTCTCAGATATTACCGGATTGACTCGTCTTTGTTTAATACTATTTCTTTGATATATTTGCTATAATGCATTCTATGAAACATTATCTAATCTTTTCTATGTATAGTCAGGTAGTTTAAAAATATTCTCCCTGCTCTAAGAACCTATACATCAATGGGCAGTGCGGGCGAAACATATATTTTCAAAGAAATATTTTGCAGAGTAATATTCCTCAGAATCGGATGCCAGCGTGGCCTTAAATTTCTATTTCGTTTGGCCGCAAAAAGTGCTGCTCATTCCAGCTTGCAACTATTTCTTTTGAGCCTGTTGTACTGGATAAGATCGTCACAAAACCATGTAGCCCGTTTCAGAATTCCAGGTAGCGCAGAATACCGACAACAAAAACATATTTGTGCTACGTTAAACCTTCTGTATTTACCACAGTGCTCGTTCCATTATTATCAATCTATTAAATAAATTAGCGATCAAATCTCATATCGTGTATCAGTATCCATGAGTATAATTTTTCTGGTCGAGCCACAAATTAAATCGGGAAATCGATAACTTTCGGATTATACAATTGCTCGGAATTCGAATGCGGGTAGTTATTCTCAATTTCTTTCCTCCTATAAGCAATCGGACAAACGACATTATAGCACGCACAAAATAACCCATATATAAACCTCACTTCTCTAGATAAATAAACTTCTTCCAGCTACTTCTAAGCCTTTACATCTACCTTCAAATTCTTATTTCAATTCAACGATAAATTGCTATAAGAAAGACTTCCGCATTGCACAACATTTCTATAACTTGCGTTTTCTTTCTCATCCACAACTATACAGAAGTTTATTCTAAAACTTACATTTTACTCGCACCGAAATACTCCTTACCTCCCTCGAGCTTTTCCGCGATTTTAATTACTCGTAACGAAAACATTGACACACTCTATGTAGTAGTTTCAATTGCCCTACCAACGAAAGTAAAATTGGGTCACAGATCGCCTTTGCTCTGCCAATACTTGTACGGCTCGTATCGGTGACGGCACGTTATGGAATTCGATATTTCATCGGGCGGTAGAGCATTCCACCTTCGCCGGGTTCGAAGACTCCGGATGTACGGTACATTACAAAAGACCATATCCATGGATTGCGGTTGGTCTTCGGTTCTCAATTTGATGTTCGGTACCTCTGGAGTCCGGTATGCGTGTCCGTCGAGCTGTCGGACTCTGCAATCTCTCTCCCCTCTGTATGTCGAAGCTCGGTCACCGGACGTTGGTGTTAGAAGGGACTCCTCCACCCGTCCGACGGTCAGCTTCGGAATGGAATGTGTCTGCACAGATTCTAAACTAAACTCACTCTCATGTTTCCTCCATCGAATTGGCCGGACCACCAAGGAGCGTTGCTAACATGGCACGGACACCGCCTTGGTTGTTTACCACGAAATGTTCGCAGGAAAATCGACATTAAGATCGGCGTTCATAGCATTTTCACGAAGAGCATGAAAGATAAATATTCGTCGTGGCTGTCCTTCGATCCGACATCGAAGGAATAACTTGTAAAGTTATAAACGGAACTGGATATCACGCAATAGAGATATATACGCACTGACCATGACGTAAACTTGTTAAAATTCAGTTGCAATCGTTTACATTATTCATGGAGAATTCAATTGTTTGTCAGCGAGAATTTGTATCGCCATCGTCTGCCTCACGGCCGATAAAATTAAGTTGTATTACGTGCTGCATTGAGTGTCAACGAAATTTTCAAGGGCCGTATGTAAATAAGAATAATGAGATTTTTTTCACGGCGGGATTGTTACGCGTGATAATGATAAAAAATTGAAATATCACGATAAGGTGTTGGCTTGTCCTGAAAGTTTCTTTCGTTTTGTAAGAAATGCGCAACATTTTCTGTTTTATGTTGTTTTATTGAATTATTTATACAGATAGAAGACGACTGAGGACAAGAAGTGCAACATTTGACTAATTAGTACCCATTATTAGTTGCTTAATGAGTACTGATCATTTAAATCGTATCGGTACATTTTTTTGTTAACCAATTAATATTTGCTAATTCTAGTGGTAAAAATATAAAATGTTTATGGAGTCGATAATATAGGATACAACTTGTGTTATCTTTATTGATTTCGTGTCAATTCGTTGAAGCCGGAAGTTTCGAGTTTAATGTAAATTTTAGCCAATTATTTCAAGAAAAATTTCGATGAATTACTATAACTGATTAACACATTTTGTATACTCCTTGAAATATATTTAATGTACCATCTTTATAGTGAGTTTATAATATAATGTATATAATCTTTTAGGTTAGATAAATAATATTACTATTAGTTCGTTTAGTTTCCTAAATCGTACCGCAATAGAAGCTCATAAATTGTACCAGTAAGATTAAAAAAATCGCACTGAAATTTTATCTTGGTCTTAATTCATAAACACTTAAACTTACTCCATTTTCTTCTTGAATATCTCACGTATGGAAAAAAAAATATAATATTGGGACTCAAGAACGTTGAAAGAAGACAAAATATAGTATTGTTCAAAATAATTGTAATACATTTTAATTTGAATATTTTCAAACGGTTTATTATTTCAATTCGGTATATTTCATATTTTTTTTATAAAAATTATGTTTATTTGTTTTCATACTTTTGTGTTTCAATATAATCGAAAAAATAAATGATTAAGAAGTACACTTTCAAAATAAAATTTATTGCCAAATGAGGTAACCACGATTTTGGAAAAACAGCAGTATGATTTAGGATATAGGCGTCTAAATCGTACTTTTGCAATGTCTTTTAATATTACTCAAATCACGCTTTTAATTTTATTTGACACCTAAAATATTTATTTACAAGATTTTTGCGAAAATAAAAGTATAAGTGCGAACAACAATTTTAATCAAATCATGCATTCTTTATTACATATATTAAAAATCCCTTACGTGGTATGATTTTGGCAACTCTCCCCTACCCGTGTTATTCCCTCAAGACCATCGAAGTATTTGTCAAAGATTTCTGCGTAGCCTGTTATGTCATTAGATTTGCAAGCAAAAAGAGATCTTTTCTAGGACCGCGAAGAGTCCGTTGTTTTTCTCCTCGCCAAAAGTACGTCCGCCCTGAATAGCCGTGCGTAATTTGTGAAAAAAAGAGATATGGCTGAAAAGATACGTCGGCGCAGCGAACAAAGAATTTACGAATACGAAGAGTTCTATTCAAAAAGATTATTCACGCGTTTATTTATGACACCGCACTATTAATGGAAATGTTAGCCGCTATCTGTTCGTCGAACGTAGCGTACGTGCGTATGCGATAGATAAACTAATGCTGAAACGGGAATTGTCATTCCTGGAGTGACTGAAAAGGACGAGCTGTGCATAGTAACCAGAAAATTGTACAACGAGACTTCTTTCTTGTATTTTGACACGAACTAGACGTCCGCTAGGTGCAACAGAAAAACCGCATTACACGTTAAATCGAATTCGCAACAGTTGCATATCGAGAAATTTTTACGATCGACTTATATTTCGGTTTTTGTACCCCTATATTCGATTATCGTAGACATTCATCGTATCTTAGATATTTCAGGTAGATTACGAATGCATGAGATATTTTGCGCTTAAGTAAGATATTTCGATATAACAGGACATGTTTATAGGTATATAAAATCAATGGAATTACGATACTTATCTTGCATATCGATGTTTTACGATTGGATATATTATTTCATAAGGCTATAAAGGATTAATATCGAGTTATGGTAAACACTGTGTATCTATACATAAAACCACAAAATCATCAAATTTCATTAATTGTTCCAAGTCTATTAATTAAATTACGAACGGATCACATCCATTTATAATATCATTGCTTAAACGTAATTCAGTTTGCTGAGTGAAATGTCTCTACATTATTCAATATTATTTGAGAATGCGATGTCTACAGTTTGGCTGTGTTTGAGAAATATATATTGTAAAGTTAATCCCCTGAACAGCTTGATTCAGTGGAGTGATATCGTCGATACATAACTGGAGCAAACTTTCGAATCCAACTTGAAACTAAATTTTGGATATAACATAATTCTTATTCACAGTTTTTATACACAATAATTTCAAGAATTTCTCACTTACTTTTGTCTCATATTATCAGGCGACACTTGCAAAGTGCACTTCGTACAACTTCCTACAGACTAAAATTACGTAAAATATAACATTTACCCGCTTATCCATGAAAAGGTCTTATCGAGAACATTACACAACCTAACGCATCAATATAAAGCAACAACTTCCACCCACCCTACCGTACACTCACAAGCATCAATGCTAAACATAACGCCATACTGTTACATCGATATTTTAAAAAATTCCTTCCAAACCCGAAGCCTTAATAAACCCCCAATACAGATCTACAGTGATACAGCGAATAAAAGCTGCTGGTTTTTCCACACGATATGCATAGTGCTACTTCGAAACTCAACTTAAACAGTATATCCTAAACCAAACATCCTCAGCAGTCTGCCCGACGAATGAATAAAAAAAACGAAAAAAAAAACCCGAAACTCCCATACCAGGCACGAAAGCATAATCCACACAGCCCATAATCCACACAAAGTAACCCTCCACGATCTCTGCTTCTCTCGTTCCAGCAAACGGTTCCTATCAGCCAGGGATGGAGCCGAAGCGCCAGAGGACCGCGTACACGAGGCACCAGATCCTCGAGCTCGAGAAGGAATTCCACTACAATAGGTACCTGACGAGACGGCGGCGGATCGAGATCGCCCATACGCTGGTCCTGTCCGAGCGGCAGATCAAGATCTGGTTCCAGAATCGTCGCATGAAGTGGAAGAAGGACAACAAGCTGCCGAACACGAAGAACGTGCGCCGGAAGAACGCTAACGGGCAGGCACCGCCCGCGACAAAGCCGTCCAAGGCCTCCGTGACGAGGACGAAGACAGGGACGGGCAACAACAACAGCCAGAGGAAGAACAACAATTCGCCCTCCAGCGGGATGGAGAGCAGCCTGGACTCGAACGTGGGCCTCGACATGAGCGAGGTCCACGGCGTCAGCTCGGCCCTTCCGCATGCGAGCGTCGTGCACCCGAGCTTTCAAGGTCACCCTCATCCCCTGGCGCACCTCCAGGCGCAGCTGAGTCACCATCACGTGGGAGGAATGATGGAGGGACCGACGGGAGGGCCGCTCGGGCACATAGGTTCCGGGAGCATCAGTCCCCTTGCTCCTGCCACCAGTCCCCCTGGACTCTCCCAGGTGTCTGCCCCGATCCCACCGCCGGCGATAAAGTCCGACTACGGCCTAACGGCGCTGTAACGTCCGTCCAGGGAACCCGGTCTTGGATGTCGGCCCCTTGCCGCCCCTGAAAGCGATCCGCCGCGACTCGTGGGGGCGCGGTAACGAGGGAGGAGGAAGCTAAGGAGGAGGGTTGGGTCCTGAGGAATTTCGGGAGGAGGAGGAATCCTGGATCTGACGTGGGAGAGCGATCGGGGAGAGTCACCGCGGAAGCTGGAGAGCGAGCTGATAATGCGAGGTTTCTTTTTTGAAAACGTTCGGAAGAACGAGGGAGGACTGAGTCGACTCTTGGGAATTGGTATGACGTTGCGGAGGATGGGTGTAAAAAGGCGGGACTTGGTGACGTTGTTTCGTAGATGTGGAAGTGTGGCTGTAAATGTTGACATCGCTGGAAACGCGGTTTGGATAGGTTAGATGTTGAGCGAGTCTTCTGGCGCGTCTTCGAACGGTCCTGATTGGGCGACAGTGGCGTTCTTCTTGCTGTAACCAGCGGTTTCTCTGGGAGCCATGTCGTTCATTGCGAAAGTGAGGAGCCAGGAGCTTCTTAGGTTTCGAAGCGCGTGGTGAAGCGATAATGAATGAGAACGAGGGCGTTGCGTCTGAGGGAAGTTTAAGAACAATGGTCGACTAGCGTAAGGATCTTGTCCGCTTTAAAGTCACCTGTATAGTTAGGAAAACGCGAGAGACTCTTGAAGAGTCGCTCGCGATAATCACCTTGCGTCGAGAAAAATGCTTTCAGAAGCAAGACTCAAAATACACAAGTCCTTCATTCAAAATATCTTCTCAGATAAACGAGAATTACTTCGAAAGTACGAAAGTCACTACAAGACGAGTGTCACCAAAAAAAGAAACACGGTGCTCATTTCAATCATCAAAAACCTTTCCAATACATTAGAATCATAGAGGCTACTTCAGAAATACAAGAACCATCTTGAAAAACGCTCCAACACTAGGAAACTGCAGGAATCTCCCCGAAGAACCCCAGGCTCGTCCTAAAATCATTAAGATCACCCTGAACTCGTAAAAACCACGCCAAGTGTGCAAAACTCCGTGTAAAACCATGAGAATCGGTCGAGAAGCTCGATAATCCTCTGAGCTGGGCGCGAATCGTCCTAGAAGACCGATGGACAGCCGTAGCCCAGAGGTGCCGGTCTACAACACCTTCTTCAGCTCCGGCCTCGAGCACGACCGTGTCAGCGAGGAGATGGGCGGCGAGGTCCGCTGGAACGTATAAACGCCGGAAGTATCAATCCTTCCGCGCATCCACGCTGACGATCACGATTATCAGCGCCTGTCTCGTACCCGCTGATAAGCCCTGATTGGGGACCGTGGCATGCGCAACACCGTGGAGTCGCGTATTATGACGCCGGCTGAAGACCCACCGTAATACCCAATACGATGCATTCTGGGATACTGACGTGGCCAGCGATGCGAGCGACTCGCCAAGGGGGATACCACTGCGCTCCTCGCATCGGGCCTCGAATCAGCTGAATCAGCATCGCGTGGAGGATATCGCGTACGCTCGAACAGAAGAACTGTTAAAACGAATGAATCTTGACAGTATCTGCGGGCCGGCTGCGCGTATCTCTCTCCCGTGCCTCTCCGGCGCGGATCATTGCCGATTCGAAGACTCGAGCGGCGGAATGCACATCGAAAATTGACCCAGATGTTTTATCCCGGAAGGCAGAAGCACGAGGGACTCTGGTCTCGCTAGAGTCGCTCGAGCATCGCGAAATAGAAGCGGATTGGAGGGACGAAGAGGGAGTGGGGAATAGTGTGGTAGTGCGAGAGGATGCGAATCGGTAGGTTTCGACGAATGGACCAGAGAAGGAAGTTCGTGATACGAGTTTTGGGACTTTGGACTGCGAAAAAAAGCTGTATGGATATAGATTAGATGGGGAAAATGGAAGGAAGACAGATGGTAGGACTTAGTGGTGCCGAAAACGGTGGATACGTTATTGACGGGGGGTTTACGCGTTAATCGATTGTAGTGCGGAGAATGGAAGCGGATAGTTGGTGTTTTTCCAACTGTAGAATCTAGGAGCGTCGTACCTCTATTTAGCTCCCTTCTGCGACTTCGCGTTGCACAGAGTTCGTCTGCGCGAATGTCTTTGTCTTTTGCCAGTTTTTAGAGAGGTTTAGAGTCCCCGATGAATATCTTGCTTGTCGGTTTGTTTCTAAGCCCTGTACATATAAACCACGATCCTGCTGTATTTTTCTATTTATTGTCAACGATGTTTGATCTTTCCTTGGAAAATGTTTCCGGATTCCCTAACAGAATGCTCATTTATGATACGACTTCGAAGGGGATTTAAATTTTATTTTTACTGCTTGTCTTTGTAATTGTGAATGATATCTATTGTCCTCGTCTTTTCCGTGAATTACATAGATAAATGTTTGTTTTGTTTGGAAGTACGTGCAAGTCAAAGAGCAAGAGGGAAATCAGCCCTAGTGTAAAGATAAAGAAGTGAATTCGCGATCGATTGGCACGCTTCTTGATTCTTTCAGGGTTTCCGGAGAATTACGTAACAGCAAAGCTTCTGTTATCCAAAGCTGTGATCCAATGGTAAATAATTGAAATTTCTTAATTTACACCCTTCCCAAAGTATGAATAAAATGCTACTCTCAAAAACGACTTCACACCGTGTAAGATGTATATAATTAAGATCTGCGTATGTATATATTCGTGTAAAGAAAATCTTATTGTAACAAGGCGAAGAAGTTTTGCATACAATTGTCTCAACGTGCGACTACTATCTTTGGAGACTTTCGCAAAAGAAAGATTCATCAATTTTTTTCTACAAAGTACGAGCATTTTATTGTCTAATAATTAAAATCTACTCTTGCATTCTTTCACACTTTACGAAAAATCAAATAAAGAGAAGATTAAGATATTTGTACTTCTGTTTAACCACAATTACAGATGAATGGAAAAGCAGAAATAATCACGTTCTAAAAAGTTGTGCTGGATATTTTCACAAGCAATCTCAACGTATCATACATGATTCGTTGAACTGCAAAAAAAAATACATTTATTTAATGCTTGAATTTCGACGAATCGTGCAGTCACTTTTCCCCTCATTGTGTAATTCTTTTGATCAAGAAACGTGTAATAATTTCACAAATGATAAGTCAGGCAGTTGCACGAGACAATTGTAATATTACACTATCTCGGGAGTTTTCCATTCCATGTATATCTTATTCGTTAATCACAAGTTAATCTCGTAAAAGAATCCTTGATCGTTCATAAAGTGCAGCGTGTTGGGCGCACGGGTGACAGGAAAAGTGTTCGAATAAAACAAAATGGGGGCAACGGGAAACGATTAAGTTCCAAACGCGATGATAACTTCCTTGCCGTGGGCCCTTTGTAAATACTATCCGCAAAGTTAACATCTATTTTTATCGAGAAGGCATAAAGAATGACCAATAATAATTAATTAGATTAGTGTTGACACCGTCAATAAAGGGAAAGCTGTACTATTAAACGAGTAGTAATCAAACGATTAATGCACAGAGTCGCTGTGACGATATACCAAAACAATGTTAACGAGTAATATAGAGAGTAGAGTATCCGCATTAAGGCAATGTTTATTCTAACAAACGATTTAGTGTAATTAGGGAGAGTAAGTAATAAGTGTACGAGTTACGAGAACGTCTATAAGTGTGACATTATACTCTTTATTACCATTGTAATGTATATAGTATGTACGATAACGACGTAATTGGGCGCACTCCAATGCTTGTGTTTATATTGATTATAAAAGCCGATAAAATACAATCGTGAAGTAAATAAATAAATAAATGTTTCGTAATTTACAATAATGTCGTGTTTCCTACTCATGGACTAAACCAAATCTTATTTTCTTTCCACTGCCTATTATAGTATTATATTGGACATCCTATTTTTTTAGACGCATAGCACTTTCTCATAAACGATCAAGTTTTATTATTCAGAGCTTGGCGTTGCAAAACTTATGCTGACAAAACCACTGTAATCTTGGTCTCACACTCTCTTATCCGCCATTTGCGCGATACATCACTTTCTCAGGAAAGCACTGATAATAAACTCGTCAAACTGTACGTGTTACGAAGTGTTGACAATATATTGCACTTATCAAGCATGCAAATTTGTGTGCATACGTTTTCCAAACATAAAGTTTCTCTCATAAATCATGTGATTTTGCAAAAAGTGATGTATACCGTAATAAGATCCAGTGATTTTGAGATGACGGTTTTATTACATGCTTGCAAAAAAAATGAGGCTCAAGCAATTGCGCTACCTATTTCAATATCTGCGACACGTAAAGAAGGTCCACTCGACAGACCAGAAACCTTAAGATATTTTTAAATACTTTGTGAAAAAGGAAAGAAAAACATTCTAATAATAATAACCTCATCTTCCAAACTTATCTATTAATAATTTCATCGTACAAGATATTATTACCAATCGTAAAACGGTGTAAATTTGGTTTTCAAAAATATTAATTCACACATTATTTCTTACGTACATAAAAATTCTCCCAAAATGTACGAGCATCAATATTCTGATATTAAACGTACCTACACCTCTAATAGTCCCCCAAAATTCATAGAAAAACCCGAGGACTCGCGTAGACCCAAAATATAGACAAAAGAATGCACCATAAAAATCTCTCATTAAAGATTCTTTACACAAAAGTTCCGCACAATATGATTTGCAACATTCCAGCAAATATTTATCACGATCGCCTGCTGAACAAGTAGCTGAAGGCTTTCAAGTTCATCTCGAGCTACGGGCCTCAGAGCTGCCAAGGTAATTTTCGTAATTGACAGTAAAATTAGACGAGAAGGCAAGATAATTTTCAGTTCGATCGCCGTTTCCCCAATGGCGTATCCTCCAGTAACATCGGAGCATTGTATTTCCGCGTATCTGGCACCACGGGGGGATTCCCCACCGCTGGTCGCGTGTGCGCCCATGTGTGCAGCGTTGCCACGGTGGCGCATGCGCGAGCACGTGCGTGATTGCCGCAGCCTAGCCTGGGGATATACCGCAGCAGCTCGAAAAGAAGGGTGGCACCCGGAAAGCGAATGGGGGCCGCCTGTACGACCCTGCCTCCGCCCATTCAACGAACAGCCCGGCCAGCAGCCAAGATAAGCTGCTACCACCCGGCCTCGAAAGTCAGACATATTCCATTTCGATCTACGATCGCCGCCCGCGGCTTGGCCGAGATGTCCGAAAGGCCAGGCGACGTTGGGGGAAAAAAATGTTGGGACGAATGCCGTAAAACGAAACGAGAGAGAATATTCGGGGCGGTTGGAAGAAAATTTGCCTGCAAGCGACGTTTTGGGAACGGATGCGTCGTAATGGACGATGGCGGAAAATGTTAGCATTGGAACGTGGGCTTGTCGAAAATCGCTTGCTACGAGCCAATGATTGGGGGAAATTACGAAGGATATAGTGGAATGAAGCGAGAATATCTTATATTTTTTTTAGATATTAGTTGTGCAGATTGATAGGCGATATGAGCTAGTTTTACAAGGTTTCTAAAATATATAGTGGATTTGACAAAAAGATAGTTTTTCCATGTTTTCCATTGAAAGGAGTAGTTATGGATAGATAACGAAATAAAATTAGGATAGTATGTTTTTACTATTGTTTATAAAATTTTTCATGGATGTCGTATGAAATATTTTCGAAATGAAAATTGGGTATTGTTTATTTAATGATTAGTTGTACAGAGCAAAAAGTAAGAGATTGTAGTATGGTAATTATGGCTGGTAGAAGGTATATTCTAGTACAGTACGCACCTGAAATTATTATTTAATTCATACATTATTATGCGGAAATACAAGGTTTTCTTAAATTGTTTATTGATGATACATAAGACCAATATACCAGTTAATTACGTATATTCTATGCAATATCTGTGTTTTGCGATCGATGATAAAAACATTTTACGCCTGTCTACGGAGTGATCAGTTTAAGCCGATGCATCTCCAAATTTATATTATATTTTAGATCAAATGAAAAATATTAGATATTATCTCATACATTTTTTACTCATACTTTACATATTATCACTCTAATAGCTAGACTTTTGTTTCCTAACAGATCCATTGAGATCGAAATAAGCTTCACCGCCTATGATTTTTTCATGAAAATTTGCATATCATCCAATCTGCGTGGGGCAAAATTGCTGAAGTCACAACGACGTTCATGGTCTTGAGATTGAAGTTTTTGAGTTAACTAAATTTTGTAGAAGTATAAAACCAAATCCTTAAACAAATTAATCTACTAAACGAATAATTATTAATCGCAAAGATGTGTGGTTTCTACCACAAAGATAAAATGCGACTTTTTAAGTATTCTCGCAACACAAGACTGATTTGCGTTAAACCTTTCGATAATTAAAACGCGTTGCTCGAGCGAAAAATGCAGTATAAAAAATGTCCCGTGTCTATGCTAATAAATTGTGAATCAATAACTCTCAAAATTGGTGGCAAACAAAATGGCTGCATAGATAAATCGTAAATCCGTAATATGACCTTGGCAGAACACATTCAATACACATTTAGTACCTACATATAATTTGCAATACTCGTGTAAGCTCCTCAATTCAACGACGGACCTGGTACGGAATTCGATATCATTGTGTCGAAACTACAATATGCCAGAAAGGGACAGAATTATCAACTGGTACTTGGTCGAGGAAGGAGGAAGGAACTGTACAAGACCTGTTAATTGTAAGATCTATACACCGTCTGCTTGGATAACCATAGCCAGCGTAGACAAGCTACAACGTCTTCCGGCACTGAACATCCATATAAGCCACCCTCGGATATAGGTCATAATAGCTACGATTTGAAACGGATGTATTGCAACGTCATATAATTTTATATAACACCATTCAGAAGGAAGGAAAGAGTCATTTTTCTCGTAGCTGGTTCGACTTCTATACGGAAAAGCAACGATGTACAAAATGCACGAGAAAGCTCTTAAACGATACATCCTATACTCTAAAGTAAATGATACATTCTTTGAAATACTCTAGGTAAATTTCAAAGTATAGCATGAATCAATAATGCATCGAATCACAAAGCGACTTTTGGCGAAAGAAGAGTTGTGAGTTAAATGTAAAGTATTTAGAGAGATTTCCTACGTGAAACGAGTTTCAGTGTGTTGTCAATTTAAAGTGTAAGTCTTGAGAATCTAAAAGATTTTTCCCAAATATAAATCATTTATGGCGATAGTTTCTATCGGACCAAATATCGCTGCATATCACGTCCGTATTTTTGTATATTCTTGTTACACCTACACGGTACGTTCCATATTCGCTGCCCTAAGACAAATGATGCATATGCGCTGGTCATTTCAGCCATATCCGCTCCACAATCACTCGATCTACAAGCTGTATGGTGCAGAATGTGAAGTGGGTGGTCAACGACTCGCTCGTTTGGCAAACGCGGAGACAAACAACGCGAAATTCAGGCACCGCATTTGTTGCTCGCTTTTTATTAAGATGTAACGGCACTCTGAATGCGGACTTGGGTCATGAAGAGCATCGATATTCGTTGAAACTCGAGGAACAATATTTAAGATACTCAGTAATACATATTAACGCAGCTTACCAAAGAACATAGCAAATAATAGCGGTAATATCTATCTCCAAAATCAGTGCTCTTAATAAAAAATTACATATTCACGAACAATAGATATCCTGCAGAGCACTAACTCAAAGCGTCATACAAATCCTTTTGTACAGAAATTGAGAGAAAATAGTAAACAAAAAGTTGTATCTTCTCTGCAGCTAAATAAATACGGATAAATTTGATAAGCCTGATTTAAAAAGATGGTCACTCAAACGGAGAATCACCTTGTTTTTCTTACCTCCGTAGAATCCTGAAGACGATCGTTTAATTTTGCGAGGGGCCGCGCGATAAATCCCACCTTTTTGGGAGTTTCTAATCCACGCCGGTAATCTCGTGCGCAGCTGATCGAATTTGAAAATTCATAAAACAGCGCGAGGTAGATTTGGCGCGAACGATCCCCATTAGATGTAATTGGAGGGGATTAACGAGTCACGACTCCATTTATCAGGCCTCGTAATTACAAAGCATCTCTCTCCCTCTTCAACCGCCTCCTCCACCTCACGGGTTCACTGCGTCACTTTACGCTCGACACTCGCTTCGTCGACTGACTGACATCCCCCAGAGGCAGTTTCGCATCTCAAATACACATTGGACTGTAACTAAAGATAACGGGAAGCTCCGTGTCGTTGAAGGGGAGTGTCACGAAATTAGATTTAAATCCACGTGTAGACACCGCAAACGTATCATCGAAGTTACACGCTTTCAGCAATATTAATTACAGCCGTGGGTGCGAAATTTCAGTGAGAAGTTGTAATGACGTTAAGATGCCGCGTTTACTGTGCTCGCTTGAAGAATAAAAATTTGAGCACGTTATTCCTTTGCGTTAGGCTTCGCATTGGTATTGGAGTTTGTGCAAGAGCACAAAAGCAGAATGGTTTATTACCAGTATACAGTTATAGTAAGGTTGTTGTAGAATTAAATATAAGCAGATCGAACGTTTCATGACGTTCTATATACTTTACAGTGCAGTGCAAAACCGAAGTGTAATGAAAAAAAAGGATATGTAGAAATGCAGATACATTCTGTACTAGCGGCTGTATAGTAAAATAGTGGTTGCAAAAATATAAAAATTAATTTGATTACGTTGCACGCCAAAGATGAGCCGTGAGAGGGCAAGAATTACGATCGGTCCAAAAGAATTCAATGTTGCTGCACAGTAGCGGTTGGTGACACGCGCGATGGAAGGTTCCCAAAACTTAACACGGGCGGTCATGTCGATCCTCAGAATTAATTAAAACCATGAGAGCAAGCCGGACGTGTATTTTTATCTACTGCCGAGCTTGGTGACGCATCGACCCCCAAGTAGTCGGATGTACAAAAGAAAGAAGATTGGCTACTACCACTACCGATTATCTATGGTGCCAATCAAAATACACGAGCTTATATATCTTCCCTTGTCGATTACTGCGCCCACTTTTTTACCCAGACTAATTATTGTCCGCCTCACTTTTGCATTGAAAAACGTATCCTCCATGAGAAACAGACATTAATATAAGCGTATCAATAACGATGTTTGCAATGAAACGCGTTAAAGGAGTATCGCTCGCAAAATTGTGTCCTACATTATCGCACATCACGCGAGGTCTGAAGCTTCTGAAATTATTAAATTGGTATTAAATGTACCCAAAGAGGATAAAGGAAGAAGAATTCAATGATCATACATATCGCACACATGTTTATTGTACTTACAAAATACATCGATTGTCCTAAAAAAAAGAATTGACGGATCATGTTGACCACTTTAGAAGGTTTAGTGTTAACAGTGAACTTCGAAGCATGAAATTTTCTAAATAAGATAACTGACCAGTCACTTTGACCGCTTTAGTAAGTTATCATTAACAATGAACTTCAGAGCATCAATTTTTCCATCAAAAAAAAAAAAACAACTAACCGCTCATTTCAACCACTTTAATAACATTAGCCTCAACAGCGAACTCCAGAGCACCTCAGTCCCAATATACACACCGCGCGCAAAACCCCGACGCGATGGACTATGGCCACTCCTGGCGATTAGAATTATCGGAGTATAAAGAGGCAGGTTCCCTCGGTCTCATTGCCGGCGCTGGTTCCAGATGGCGTAGGAGCAGGAACAGCCACCGCGAACTGCACTATTATGAGCAGTCGACGGTACCTGTCGCTAGTCGCTGCCCCTGTACGAGAGGAGAGACCGAGGGATCGAGAGAAAGGACGAAGGAGAGGACGTGAGAGGAAAAGAGGGAGACAGAGAGAGAGAGAGAGAGAGAGAGAGAGAGAGAGAACCACGGCGGCGGGCTGGGCGGCGCAAAGGCTTCGGCTCGCAAGCCGCACGTTCATTAATCTTGATCGGATCAGTCGAGATAGCGGCGAGCTGTTTCGGAAACCCTCTCCCACCACCCCTTCTCATCAAGTCCCCTAGTACCATCGCCTCAACCTCCTTCTCCCCCTCCTCTCCCCTCGCCCCGCGCCGGCTCCCGCAGCTCCTCTTTCTTCTGCTTCTCGAACTCTTTCCTGCAGGACCCTCCTATACGTTTCGGCTCGCCCGGAGCCCGCAACGCAAGAAAACCCCCAGGACGGCTCGGCACCGCAGCGGCGACGACGGCCGGCCGTTTTAATTCCAGCTGGATCGCCTGCCAATCCCTCGTATCCCTCCTACTCCCCCCTCTCCTCCTCCTCCTCCTCCTCCTCCTCCTCTCTCGTTCCCTCCTACGGCCCTTTCTCCTCTTCCTCCATTCGCGCTAGACTCTTTATAATTCATTAAACTTCTTCTTCTTTCTTTGGGAACGTGATGGATCCTTGTACCTAATTTCGCGCAGTTCCGAACATCCCGCAGGTCGGTGTGACCGGGCCCTCCGCCTATTCGCGGTTCACACTCGAGGGCTAGGAGTCTCTTGGAATGATTCCCTGGCTCGTGAGATTATGCCGGTGGAGGATGGATATGGAACGGGAGGGATCGTTGTTGGTGTGGTGGTTTTTCAAGGGTTTTTGCGCGGTTTTTGGGAGGTATTCGTGTGTGTGCGCGTGTGTGTGTGGAAAGTGGAGAGCTTGAGATGTGCTCTGGTATTGGATTGGATGAGAAGACGGGTGTTTTTGAAGGTTTTTGTGGGAATGTGGGTTGTTGAGGTGGATCTACTCGTGGCTTTTGGGGTGTTTGATATTTGGGAGGAAGTATTGATGTATGATATGTTAATGGTGTTGAATGTGGTGAATGGATATTGTATTGGTTTATCGTAGCGAATGGACGGTTTAAGATATTTGGTATTTTGTAGGCTGGATTCGAAGGAAGTATCTTTGGCATTGTATGCACATGATATAAGTTATGTTTCCGAGGAAATATGAAATGTTCTGATTAGTTGGCGTGTTGAAGCCATGCTACAAATGAATATGTAGCGACATAACAACGTATTCATTTTTGGAAGTAAGCGTATTATATAAAATATTACGTACGAACTTTAGCACTACAAAGGAGTGTATATAAAAAGTCGCGATACGTTACAAATAATTAGTGTATCCTTTATCATAATTATTTAAAAAATGATACCTTTCAAAAATAAAGTAGTGCTACTTTCGAGAACTTCATTTACCATTATCGCGCTTAGTCCCGTATTATTTGTGCGGCACTATTAATGTTCCTTTATAATTATTATCAGATCTAATATCAGATTAATGTACAATTTAGAGGAATTGAATAGAGCGAGTGCGAATATAGATTCGTCCTTCAGCAGTCAATTTTGTTATTCCTCGCGTGGGAATGCTATTAAACAAGTTCATTTCTCTTGGATCGGTCGTGCGTCCTTCGCGCTTACTCGTTATAATTCATTAAAATTCTTTATGCCCGTCTGAAAACGTGAGGGATCTTGCTTTCAATTTAGTAGAGCCCCGACTGTGACTACTATAATGCCCCGCATGAGTAACTCATGGAATAGCAATGAGTCTTTCACCCTGCTCAACGGTCAACTACGAGCCACTGCCGTGATCACATACGGCATGCATGAAGGGAAGTTAACCTTAGAGCACATCGGAGTTCATTTTCCACAGCGACATAAAATAGTTCCTCTTCTTCGATCGTTTATTGGCCTTACAATTGGTTACGGCACTTACTTGGCTCACTATGGTGATTTTAGCGACTTTTTAGAGATTTGAGTATGGTTGTAAATTATTAACTAGAAACGATTCACTGGGTAAGCAAGGAAATCATGAATCAGTTTTGAAATAATAAAAATAACTTGACCGCGTTTAAATGTCTGAACTTCAAGCAAAATGAAGCAAAATGATTAAAAATTATGGTATTAGTGATAAAAAAAATATAAATGCTTGGAGTCTAATAATAATAAGGTAAGAGGATTGCAAAATGGTTTGAAAATAAGCTCTCGTATTATTGTTATATCTTAACATCTCATCTTTATAATAATAATATAGGTATGAATAAGTATCTAAGGATGTTAACTCCTGAAGTATGCGATAATAATGTACAGTAGAGCATAATTATAATAATGGGCATATATGAAATTATATTCAAAGCATGCATAAACAAAATATCTATCCGTAATACAGCATAAAAAGGACATTGTTCGAGAGACAAAACGATGTACTTTGTACAAGAAATTCTACTTCTAATGAAAACGAATAATACAGTAATGTTGTTTACAATACACCAACAAATAAATACAGTAATAACCTTTATAATATAGCGTACAAAAACGTTTCTTAAGTCTCTCACCAATAGATTTATCAAACACATCGATATGAAGGCTTATGGAGCCAGAAGAACAGCATTACACACGCACAACCAAGAATTTCTACAGAAACGGTGTCTCAAGCTTGCTCGATGACATGTCTTTTCAACGTTCTGCGGTAAGGTTGGTAGCTGACCAGCAGCGTAACACCCCAGTCTGCGAGAAGTATCCCCTTCAGCACTGACCAAATTGGGTATTAACGCCCTTCATGTAATTAATCCTATAATTCCGTTGACCTACCCTGCTTGCCAGGCGGGAAACAATCGGTAATAATCCCGTCCTCCTTCGATCAGCCGCCTCAAGTTCACGACACGTGCCGAAAGTATCACGGTTCCCAGCAGAGAGAAATATTATTTTTTTGTCCAAGACAAAGGTCTGCCCGCACATCGACTTTAGGGCCGTGAAATGTAATGTTGCCGCGAATACGCGTAGTTCTATTAGCATAAGAAGGGTAGTCGACAATCGGCTCGACTCGTCCACGTATGTCAAAGAGCGCCCGAGGTACTGTTACTCAAACCTGGTGACTCATGAAACCGCCAGTAAAAAGGATCATATCCTCGGAACTTGTGACGCGCAGAGAATCGCCATTTCAAGCTTCGGCCCGCAGCTGCCACTTTTTTTTTCCTCAAGCTCTCCGTGGCCTTTTGTGACACTGCGTTTGAAGTATGAAACGTCGACGTGCTGGATACGAATTAGAATTACCCACAGGTCGGAACTAATTTTAAAAATGTCTCAATCGGGCATTGAACTTATAGGCAAACGTAGGAATGGAGATGTGGATAACTTTACTGATTCTACGTGTATGGCTTCCACAAGGTCTGCGTCTAGAATGCAATAAACTGGGCGCTTTGGATTATTGTGCTTAAATGATCAGAGGGATGTTTATTGGTGCGCAATGAGCAAGAGTTAAACTAGTATAGTTTTTATTATATTTTTATAACTTGAAGAAAATATAGACGTATACGGTCCACGTTTTACTTAGTTTAATCACGCGTTTTAACGTAGATATTAAAGGTAAGTGTTTCACTGAAACAAATGTACAGTGTAAACGCTTTTTGTAATTATGTATAAAGTGATTAGTATAAAAATTCATTGTAAATGTACGAATTAGAAACGTGGATAATCAAGTATATATTTTATTATTCCTAATCACGTTCTCCAATATTGTGATTAAATCTAAAATAATTCCACATATTGCCAAAGTGGTTACACAGTGCATGCATGTTTTAGTTGTAAACCATACAGTTCTTCGATACAATTAAAAGCCAGAAACGAGGTCCACCACAAATTATTTTGCCCAGGCTGTTGGAACATCCTGTGGCATGTACAGCCTTCGATCGAACAAAAAAGGATCCACCATCATTGGTCCTCGTGGAAGGTTTAAAATTCCAGGGGCTACGTAGATATTTCCTCGTTTTTTCTATATCTGACATACATTTTACAGATATTATATAAGCAAGTATACAGTTATATAAATCTATGCTTATATAATCGTAAATTGTTCAAACCAACTCGCTTTAGCTTCGTCTATACATCATACAAGGTAAAACAATATTTTCACTTGGGCGATACCCTGGTGAAAGTAAGAATTGCGATCGATTAGGTTGCCTGTATCAGGAACCCCTCTGTTAAATTAATTAGACGGCGTTGGATTGTCAATTTCATCTTGTTACCTAAATAATGAACGAGCTCGTAAACAAGGTTTGATAGATGCTTAAAACAAACCCTTAATTGAATTCACACTTAGCCAGTTCGCTCCGCTTACAAAACAGCAAGTCACTCGGCACTGATTTTTTTTTTGCCTCGCGTACCCTCCATTTTATACCAATTTACCCTCGTATTGTTTCTCCTTTTGAATAACGTTACTGTCCATTTTAGAAAAATTCCATCTTTCTATACAGCGTTAAATCATATCTTATGAAGCCTCCACGACTAGAGCTTGCAGAAGAATATTTATTCTCAGAACTTTGTACGTATCTTTTTCGAAATTTTAATCAGCAACGAGCGTCTCTTGTGAGTAGGAATGTGGAAAAAATCGGAAGATATAACACGTGCATTAAATTTGAATGATGTTTTCCCCTTTTCTGTTCTTACATCACATGTTTATTTTTTATTATAACATCTGTTTTGCTTTAACGCTTTGATACAAAAAAAATTGAATAGAATATTCGAGGTACGTACCTTATTGATTTATCAAACATAATATTGAACGTGACATTGGGATATATTAGAATATATTTCGATGTACAATCTCAGAAACTAATCGTGTCGCAATCAAAGTAGAATATAGCTAAAGTAGAATGTTGAATTTTTATCATCAGTATCGTGCGATAATCGTGAAAAATGCATTACGCGTTCAAAACTGGACGAAAATAATATCTTTCGAATTCAATTAAAATTCTGATTTCCATACATTAAACAAATTACAATGAACACTTTGTTGTATGTAATATCAACCATTGGAGAAACCTTTTATGAACATTACACCGACGT
Source organism: Ampulex compressa (assembly GCA_038496175.1). NCBI lineage: Eukaryota > Metazoa > Arthropoda > Insecta > Hymenoptera > Ampulicidae > Ampulex > Ampulex compressa. The sequence continues at coordinate 327,420 of JBCFXI010000013.1, read as the reverse complement.
ATCTGTTATTACTGTTATCTAACAGAAGATATATTATACATTGTACAATCCTAAGGTTGCAGTGGTTTTTCTTACATATTCCTTAAGCAACAGCTGTTATATTGCCATATTATGTGTATAGCATTTCTACATGGTCTTATCGTTGCCGCTATTCCGCGCCCTCGTAACCAAGGCGTTACATTATTCATGTTTAATATCATCAAGTATTTCATCCCCCAGACCAAAGGCAGCCAACCAACCAGCCTGACATCACTGGCAGCGTTGCTAATATTACTAACAGGGATGTACAAAAGCCTAGGATACTAACATAGCATCGACGTGAAGAGCAGTTTTCATATCGAAGCCACCATTGATACGGCTTTATCGAAACCTTAATGCACGATTACGCAAAAATAAAGAGAAAAGGCAAAATAATAAAATATTATACGAGATCAAATTTACTTATTTTCAGATTCGAGTAATGATTGAGAAATCAATTATTGGGAAACCTCAAGATGCTACTCTGTGTAATATAAGCTTCAAGTACTCCATAGCCAGATCAACAGAAGCTTTAAGGTATGTATATATAGTTTACGATTTGAGTGATTTTGAGAAAATTCTTAAGTAAGTTACGAGAATCTTTTAATGTATTCTATCACCACAACATGGCGTAAAAACATGATCGAACTCTTCACGAGTATCCAACGTATAAATGATAAATGAAAACGCGTCACCAGATTCAATTAGCCCTGCGTTGATCAGCTTATTCCGCCATCAAACAAATATCGCACTCCCGACTGCTCCAGCGATACTTCACGTTTCGCTGGAAAAAAGAAAAAGGAAAAAAAAGAGAGAAATCGGACGCTCGACGCAACAGAGTAATCTTCGAGCAAGAATCGGGCATAGAGCTATTATCACCTGGCCGCGTCTGCCGGCATTCGCGCCTGGTTTACATGAAATGACCATTAGCAGTGGCGTAATTAATTAGAAAACTAGTTCGAATGACACGAATGTCGGAAGGCGTGGATGCGCGTGAACATTGTCGGCCGTTGGAGAAAAATGAGCACTGCCAATCGACTTGTCGCCGGTAATATATAAAAACTCCTTTTCCCCTTTGGCCCGATGAATATTCGCGCACGAGGCTCTCCTGGCTCGGAGTTTTTCCGGGGCGAAGAAGGAGGGGGTGGGAAAGGCGGTTACGGCAAAAGTGCACGCCGGCTCCTTGCGCGAAAGTTCAACGCGCGAACCAGCATGGCTGCGATTCAAGAAAAAATCAATAACCCGCTCCTGGCCGTTTAGCTTTCGAGGGCAGAAGACTCGTGCGTGAAAGAAGAAACGGGGCTTTTAATTCGAAGCGCGGTAAGAAAACGCGGAAGCGACGTGCCGAGTCATCGACGTGGCTCCGTTCGTAGCCGGCGAGTCAATTTCTGTTTACATTGAATTTCATCGTACGTCGAAGATGAAAAAAAAAAAAGGCGGCCTCCTCGTTAGATAGGCATGCTCGTTGAGGTATTAACCGCGCGTGGAGCACGTCAAACGTCGTATTTCATTGTGCAGCCACGAGGATTTTCCAATGCCCCTTTACCTCGCGTCAGATCTGTTTCACCGCATCAATGTACCACATCCATATCAACGTCGAACACCTCGTTTACACCACTAAAGAGCATTTTTCCCTATTTAGTTGGAAAAAAGCAAACCCTCGCGAGCATGCGTGTCCGTCGAAACCGCGGATATCTCTTCTCACTTTAAATTCCACGAGAAGACGTATCTCCCACACATCACCCCAGGATAGCTTCCCTCGTAATACGAATATCCGCGCTTTTAATCGAAATTCACCTGAAAACAGTATATCCTCGAGCAACCGACTTTAACACGCGCTGCCAAAAGCAATGAAAAACCGGTACCAAGCTCGAAGATCTAAAACAAGTATCCAATCTATCGTAGAGCACCATAGAAATTGAGGACATTCGTCTAAAAGAGATCTAAAGCGAGTATCCAATCTATCGTAGGGCGCCATAGAAATTCGGGGCTTTTGTTCCAGCTTGAATTTTTATTGTATTCATCCCACACGCACGTGGAATACGAGGATAGCGTGAAGACAAGGCCGGTGACCCCTCTTAATCCTGGGTGCGCCAAAGAAAATGCGGAAATAGAGTCCAGGGGTGGGTGGCCCTCCAGTCCGGCACACTGTCAGCGTCCTGGCGTCGCCGCGGACACGTCGCCATCCCCATATCCCATCAGACTCGCTCTCATTCCCGTCGTTCTGGCTCCGCCGCCACCTCGCTTCCACTTTCCTCGTCTCTCTCCTCCTTCGGTGGGTGGTAGGTGGGCCCTGACGATGGCTCTGCATCGGCCAACCCCGGCAGGCGTCCCGACAATACGCCGGAAATTTCACCGAACTTTTCACAGGATCTACCAGCACCGTTGATTTCCACGGGGAGCGGACGATGGTTGCGGTTCGCGAAATATTCCGGGGTAGTACGTCGCAGGGTGGTAAAAGTTTTGATTCTAGCTGGATAAAGTTATTGTCGAATGAGCTGTGCTCTCTCTCTCGATGCTTTGTCATTTGGTGTATAATGTTTAATGTCAATAAATTCAATAAAATTTGGAGCATAATGTTCACAGAGAAAGATGGACTTTTTCCATTTATTTCTTTTTTTCTTTTGCAAGTACGCGATGTGAGGGTGAATGAATTTTTTGAATATGATTGATTTATACGGGGAGCGGATGTTGATTGCGGTTCGCGGAATATTCCGGGGAAGTACGTCGCAGGGTGGTAAATGTTTTGATTCTAGCTGGATACAGTTATTGTCGAATTAGCTGTTCTCTCTTGATACATTATTATTATGAGTATAATGTTTACTATATTTATAAAGAAAGAGTGATTTTTTTTATGTGTACATTTTTTGCTTTTTATAATTATAGGAGGTAAAAAGTACTGAATTGTTTGAATTTAATGTTAAAATGATTTAGGACGTATCGAAATAGTTAGGAAATCTTTTTTCTCGATATAACTGTTACCCTTCATTACAGATGCTTCTGCATTTTATTACAACGTTAGTTATTTTTTAAACGGATCAATATTGTAACATTAACATGGGAAAATACACAATTCAAATTTAGAATAAAAAATTATATCTAAATTTACAGTGAAATTCAATCAAAACAACATTAGTTATCGAAAAGATCCGTTAGTGCAAAGAGTGTTTTCGATAAATCACGAAACTTTTCTCTACCAAAATCAAATTCACCGTGTATTGCTCACAGCAATCTTATTACTAAAGGATATCCACGCATATATAATCTGTATAAAAATCCTACAATCTTAATCACGAGGTATTGCTGACGGGAATCTCGTTACGAAAGAATATCTACAAACATATATTCCGCATAAAAATTCCGCATGCGTTTACGAAACGAAAGTACGGTCCGCTTTCACCGAATAGGAATGAAATTTCGTTTCTGCGATTTCATTCAGCCATAACCAAGGGCTACCGGGCCGAACTACCCCTTATTGTTAGGCCATCATCAGACGCCATTGTCAAACCCATGAGCTCGATGTGAAAAGATCGTTCACGTGCAGGCCGCAAAAGGGTAGCTAGGGTCGTCGCGGGTGGACCTAGTTTTAGACGCCATTTTTGGAAGCCATTTGTGAACTGAAAGGAAGCTAGACGCCGAATGGTGTTCCAGCTTTTACCCTCGCGACGCCAAAAATGCGTTCGCTTACGTCAGTCCGCGTGACACACCTCGCAGTATTGGTTATGTAAATAGTTGTGCATTCAATAGCTACAAAGCACATATTGTTGAGTATGAAAAAAATATTAACTTTAACCTAAATTCGAACGAAGAAGATGAAAGAAATTTCCAAGTTATTTTAAGATATCGAGAAAATAATTTTCTTATTCCGCTTTTTGGCTACGTGACTGGATTATTTTATGCTATACATAAGTAAAATACATAAGGATGAAAATGTACACTATGATTGCGATAAGCGATTTGAATCGGCAGGAAGCAAGTCGACAGGAGTCAAAGTCACGGTACTTGACTAAGCGCTTTTATTTCTTTTCGCGTGACTTCTCTATTTCAAGTAACATCAGCATCAAACAAACTTACATAACAACGGACTTTCGCTGAACGAAAAAAAACACTCGCTCTAAAATATCACTCCTCGCATCTCAATACTTTGCGTACAACGTCCCACAGACCATCCAATTCAAGTTTCACCATAAACGGTAGCTCTGTACTATAATACCTCTCAATGAATACAATTTAACACTAACTTACTTACTAAACTTGATAAAAACTCTTAACACTGAAGCCACATTCTAAACCTATTCATCCATACCACGTACATTCTCAAAAAAAAAACGATTATCAAAAAGAAACACCACTAGATCAATAAAACCATTCGCACTCCGCGGCAAACTCATCAAAAATCTCAAGAAACGATCTCTCACGAAGTACAACAATTTCTCCACGCAACCGAATCATTCCCACTACTTCCCTAGGTCCAGCTTTAAAACCTCCAAGTCCCAGACTCGAATTATCGATAAACCAGCGCCAAAGTAGACCATCGTCTATAACCTCGCGGCAGCCTCCGAATTTATCCGGAGGAAAGCAGGGGAATCAGCCGGGCGGAATGGGCCGCAATAATCAACGGTGGGAGGGAAAGAAAATTGGAAAGAACGGCCAAAGAAGAAAGCTACTAGGCAGTCAGATTGCAGGCACGGTATTGTGTCGTGCCAGTTGCAGCAGCAGCAGCAGCAGCAGCGGCGTCGGTGGCAGGGGTTGCTGAAAGAGAGAAGAATAGGGGAGAGGCGGCCGCGCGAGGAGGAAAGAAAAGGGAGTTAAAAGTAAGAGAGGAAAGGAGATCGAGGAGACGAGGGGAGGGCTGGAGAGCGGAACGGTGCATGGCTCTCGGTTGCGATCATTAATCACGTTCTCGTGTCACGGCTAGCACCGCGCCGGCAGAGGTACCATACTAAGGGTATACGCCAGTGGTATGAGGCTACTAAAGGGAGGACCAGGATGCTCCCGCTCTTCTGATCACACTGAGAGCGACCGGCCTCCGTGGGCGACACCGAGACAGCCCGATTACCGTTATCATCGTCCGCAAGAACCTCGCGGCGGAGTAATATTGCAGGAGGTATTACACCACTCGGCTGAATGTTTTACCAGGGCCAAAAGTTTTTCCCCCTTAGCCACGCTTTTCACCGACGGGATATTTTGCAATCGCGCCGGAGGGACCTGGAAATTGACCGCGCGGGAATCGTCAGTGGGAACGCGCCGTTTCTTCGGGGATAATGATCCTCGCGCGGGATTTTCAGGCCGAATGTGCGGTGCGTGCGATGCATGGCGGATATGTGGTGTTATGGCCAAACTGCAGTGAAGTAGCTGTTGAAAAGCTTGTTTCCCTGGGATCAGTAATCGTTCGTTGCGCGATGAACGTGTTTTAATACTAGATTTACAAGCTGTTTAAATATACCTACCTCTACTAAAACCAGTCAGAATGACTGGTGTATAGAAAAGATATATTGATTTGCAGGAAAACTGGATAGTTGGTATTGGAAGCGGTTTCCACTATCTCCGTAGATAATGACTATGATGATTATTATTTCTATCAACATTCGACCACGAGTAATATATGGACGTGGTGTATACAAGTATATTGGGATGATCATTTTATTAGCCCAGGCGTGAAACGGATGTGCATTTTGTAAACAATTTGACCTCTACTCCAATACGATCAGCTTGCAAGTAGCAAACGCCTTGGAGACGTAACGTTCGAAACCTAGCATTCGACGTCTCCTCTCTCCGCCGTCATTTACTTCCACGAAATATTCCACGTTACGGTCAGCGAATTTGCGCGCTTCACATTTCTCCCCGACGCTCCGAGCAGCAACAAAGCTTACATATTCATTTTTCCTACAAGACAACCTTCTTATTTGGAATTTTGACAACCGGTATTTGAAATCTGGCGTAAACGATGAAATATGAGGCGTGCAACGGCCGGCGAGGCAAAAGTAGCATTGATATATAATTTTCCTGCGCTTATCTGCGCACGGAAATTAACATTTTATCTCCGCCTCGCAACGTTCCCAACCTGCGACGTTTATCACTTGGGTGTACCTCGAATCCAATGCCAGCGAGCCGGACAGGTGATCGTCTCATTAACGCGCTTGTGCCGATCAAAGCGGAGGGCAATGCGCGATATCGTGCGAACAACGTGTGCGAGGCGTGAAACGCGCTGCGGAAAAGTTCGACGGGATCCAGGCGGCCGTTAATGCGGGGAGAAAGCGAGACGAAAGCAGCCAAGGAGCAGATTTTCCGTTAGAATGGAGACATTTTGTTCGGCCGACTGGCACACGTCAAAGGGCATTCCCGATCCTTTCACCAATCTTTCTCCGCGCCCTGACCGCATCAAAACACTGTTGGTCGGCGCATTGTTTCGCCTTAACCCTTTGGCCCGAGCCCGAGGAACGATATCATAAATAAGTCACTGGTCGGACTCACTGCCCCCGAGGTGAGGTAGAATTTATATGCGCGTGCAGGTACTTTGCGAATTACCGTGACGGGATGAGAAAGTTAATGAATGGGGACGTCTTTTTCCATTAACCAAGAAAGCGCGCCGTGAGATCTGGGGAACGGTTTTCCATACGCGTTGCTAATTTTCGCGCTGGAATGCCGAGCGAGGATCGGTTTGGAAGGTCGGGTAGAGGAATTTGAGAAATCGCTTTGTAACGAGAGATTTCATTGCGATACGATATTTTGTTAAACGAGGAGAGTCTCGTGTTGAAAAAAGAAACTATGAGAGATACTATCGGGTTGGCAAGAGAGTAATTTCGGTCTTGTCGTGCAAAATAAAACATGTGCAACTCATATATGAAGAATAAAGTTGAATCAACAATGTATTTTCGATTTTGTTCGCCGACCTCTTGCGATCTTTCTGACAAATTCATAATTTCGCGATCGTGAAACTCTTTATCCTTATCTTAAAAATGCTGAACCAAGTGCGATTAGAAAACCAAAAATACCTTCTTGCACGCCCAGTGTTATCATGGTATCTGAAGCTGGTGCTCTCTATCCAAATTTTGCGATAGCAGCGGTTTGTCCTGAATTTTCATGATAAAAAAAAAGTCAACGCATGAAGAGCTGTGTAATTTATTTTCTATTTGTTTTGCGCTACGAAGGACGTAAGGGCATGAATTCTAAAATACGATTTTTAAGTTATCTAAAGGATAAATCTTCGTGCCAAGGTTAAGAAGGATAGGTACGTAGTGCGTTTCGGGTAAGAAACCAATTTCGCCAGTGACATGCGTATATCAAAATCGTGAAGGGGGGTGGCGTGTAAATAGTAATTGCCATGGCTGATATTATGCAGAAGGCGAGGTAGCGAAAGTCCTCTCGGAAGAAGTACGAAAACAGTGTGCGTGATTTCAGCCCAACTCCTAATTACTTGGAGATAAATATCACTCGACGCTCGCAAATGGCGTGCTCCTGCAGAGCCGTCTGAAAGGTCGTCAGTCAAACCCGTCAGTTATGCTTGGATGTTATCGTACACCATAATAATCTTTGTATTACACTTATTCTGAGTTACGGCGCTCTCAAAATATTGAACAAAAGGAAGCACGATGCAGTTCGCTTGTAGCCTAGCATGGTACGTCTTCTCAGAGGATCTCTCACAACCTCGATACGATGTAGCGGACGCTCATCGTCGATGCATTGAAAATTGCACTCGCATAAAAGCAAACTACGTGAAACGTATCGATACTACATTGCTTTGAAAAAAGTGTTTGAAGCTTGAATATCATGTGATCGCAGTTTGCAAAACCTGATCGTATATGATATTCGATATGAAACTCCCAAAAGATTCGTTTCCTTCTTATATACGCTTAACTCTAAGTACGCTCCATGAATGTCATAAAAATATCGCGGTCTACCTTTCAATGTAACGCTGAGATAAAACACTATCTGAAGTCCTCTCTGATGTCACTAATACCACAGATCCGGTACTCACAAAACGAACTTTAAATAATACACCTACACTGAATCCTACACTAAATGACTCTACAAATTCCTATAAAAGGTTTCCAAGCACGCAAACTTCGAGCATAACACCCCAATTTTTCCTCATCACGAATATACCGTAGTTCTCTGTGATCTGAAAACGCAGGCTTGAATGTAAAAAACCTTCGCGGTCTGTGTCGCGACGTAAATAGCCAAACTTCAACTATTCCACGCGATGATAGCCGCAAGATCGTTTCAGTGCTACGAAATTTATCTTAAGCGGCCGGCTTAAGTGACATTGACGATGCAGGTCCAACGGTAAAAGTAAGCAAAATAAGCCTAGCGCCTCGCCCCGCGTTGAATCTCTTGCTCCAAGCGAGAAACTGGTAAGAAGCCTTTCCGTGGTAACCGCGGATTAGATTATCTGAGGCCGTACGTGTACGCAGGTACGCGCTTCTACTTGACGCAAGGCACGTAAGATATTGTTCTCCCGATGAAATTAATAGTAGGAGTAAGCCTCGCCACATAACATTAATCCTCGCGGTATTAGTGACACGGTGAAGAGCCGAGTCGAGGCCCCCGGCGAGAAAGAGGGACAAGGAGTGCCGAGTGGAGAACCTGGGAGAAACTCCATGGCGCGAAGGGGGGTACTAAGAGTTCGTGTTAGAAGGTTTGAGCCATCTGGAGTTCCAGGATAGCAGGATATTACCTTCAGGATGGTAGACCGAGCGGAAGGAGAGGAAGAAGGGAGCGGAATAAGAGGGGGCGGTACTCGAAGAGACTCTTCAAGATGTCCACGAAGGGAAGATTTGTGTCACTCTCCTCTCTCCTGCGCGCGCTAGCCTCCTCTTTCTGTCTCCCCCGCAAGACCCTCTTGCCCCAGTCCAAGGACCTGAAATAAATGGTTATCATGGATTACTCCGAATGCTGACAGGTCATAATGGTGGATTCGCCTTAACCTAGTGGCACGTCATTGGAGAACGATATTTCTTCATCCGCCGGTCATTACTGGCCGATTATTACCTAACGAAATTACGTTAGCCCGGCTTCCCTGACGAATTCCAAGAGCGACACGAACAAGGGTGGAATAAATCTTTGCGCGAGCGCAAAGGGCTGCGCTCCTGTGTTGTGTAGCGTGGCGTCACCGAGATCTCGATAAACTTCAACTTGTCATTCGTACTGTTTCTTTTTCCCGGAACTCTATCGCTGTGCACGCATCACTGTGTCGTCAACATCGATACCAATGGAGGATACATTCGCGCTGTCGCTTCAGCACGATGTTTTGAATTTAAGGTAGAAAGATCCTTAAGCCTTATATGAATTTTCACAAACGTTGCCAGTTGTGTCTGTGCTCGTACGCGCAAAACAGCTTTCTGTTATAAGAACAAGCATATATAATTCATTCTCAGCACCATATTCAAGGACATATTTACTCGAGCGTAAGAGGAAGTATTTAAAGGTGAATCAAAGGGAGAGCTTTGTATTATACAGCATTCAGAGATTACTTTACTCGATGTAACGCGGTATAAGGAATATTTTTTCAGGGTAAATACAGGCGGGATGACATTTATGATGCTGAATTCGAGATCCAGATGTTCGAGGACAGAGTAATATACCGGGACAGCGAAATTGGAGGCGTGTCAAATCGAAGACCTCCTATCGTATGGTATCCAATGATTTTTTTGCGCGAAGCGTTGTTAACGCGCAACCCGGTAGTACCAGGAGAACGCCGGAGACCACGACAGCTGATGGGGACAGAGCTCGAGCGACGATCAATAATATAATACCTCGTCGCCCCGGGTACCACCATGCTATCGCAACCATCAAACATAGTGGCTTCTATACATCCAGACCTACCTACCTTTTCATCCGCGCGTTGTTCGATATTTTTTTTTAGGATGCATGCAAACGTACTGAATGCGATGCGGCGATCAATGCATAATACGGATAACTCGTTGGAAGCGGAACGCGTGCATCGGCCTGTAATGCCCCGTGATTTTGGAATGGAGGAAAAAAAGGTCGAGTGAAGGATGTGAGGATTTTGTATTTTGTTCGAGCTAGATTTTGTTGACAGTAAATCGTAAGGGTATTAACGAGAATCGCGCGTGCTTGGTACAATGATCGTGATGTGTAATGCAGAAGAATCGATAAAGTTTATGCGAGTCGCAAAAATTCGTTGGGGATATTTTAACGGCCTAATCGTCTCCTTGGTGTACATAATAATTCGAAATTAAGATAAGGCAGGCGTGATGACGTAAATGCAATTCTGACTTATTGGTATTCCTGATACTTAGTTTCAGCTGAACGCGAGGGATTTAATCGTGCTGCCACCTACTGCAGCGAAGTGATGTTATAAGAAATTCATGGATATGATTATCCAATTTAATAACTTCTATGCTTATTTCACCTAGTAAAAATTGATGAAGTTTCTTATAATTCAGAAGTGTTCATAGAGTAAAATATGATGTATTCCGACATGGTTTGTTTTAATTCACAGAAGGAAGATATCCAGGATTGGTGTATGTCGATAAAGAGAGTTTCTACAGGCTGATAATTATTCAACAGATTCCATTGGTATCAACGGAGATGAATTGAGAGTGTACTAGTTCACCAATCTCCTACAAGGCCGAAAATGCAGTGGTAGGATTTGGGAAAATTATTTTCTACAGAAATACTGTGCTAGATCGAATTTAGCAACAATTCTTTAAATATATTAGAAAAAATTAATTAAAGGTTGTGACAGAAATTACGTGGACAGCATCTTTTTAATAATTTCGTCTATTTATATTAAAAAGCATCTTATATTAAAGGCATTAAAGTGGCTTAGGGATGACCTCATGACTTTGATTATTGCATTATGTACGAATTATATTAAAAAATCAACAAAGCCAACGTGTTGCTACAGTGTAAAAAACATCTAAAGGCTAATGTGTTCATTCTAACTTACTTTCTAATTCTGAATCTTGCATTGCAAAATGTATCAGCGATTCATGTAAAATCGGCCATTTTAGTTACTACTTACAGATCATAGAGTATAAATAAAACTAACAGCATCAATTTTATAAACGTTATATATTTCTCATTTTTACATAGGATTTAATAACAACAGCATTTAATAATTACATTTAATGCATACAGTATGATGTATACTACACTAATAATCGGTATCCAACAAACTGTACTATATTAAATTACAATATGATTATTTAACTTCTTTAAAGCATCGTAGATGACGCGTTGTATAAACTTTATCAACTATTCGTAATTATTTGCTATATTAAAAAGGACTGTACTATTTACTTACTCACGCTATTCATTAGTGAACATTTTTAGGTATAATTATATTAAAAGTCGTATTTACATGTATATATTGTATTATTACATAATTTATCATTCCACAGTAAAAACTCACAACTAATTGTGAGAAACGTAATTCACACAAACATCGACGCCTATTACTTCACTACAACTACAATATCGCCGCGGTATTTGCATTACAATGTTCATAAATTTTACATTCATTGATACTACGCACTTATCAATAGCAGGGAGGTGTTGCATGCACAATAATTTACTGTCTTAAAACTACAACTTTTTTAATATACAAAACAAATACGTTACAGTCTATTCTAGGGCTAAATCGATTATGAATTCTATATTAAGGAATTGCTTAAGTATCTTAATGTACATTGTCATTGTATCTATAAACTATACACTTTCGATATCCACCTAATACAAATGGTAGCTATGGCGGTATAATTAAAATCATTACGACCCCATGCACTGTAATCTAGAGTCGCGTGGCATGTCATCCGTAAGATACCTGTAGAGACGAGCTTCTGATATTTACAAATCTACAAAAACCCGGATCTACAGGGTAGATCACGAATGTGCCTATCTTATGCACTTCCAAGATGCCACTTCCTCGGTAGAAATCTGCAACAAAATCTTATCTTAATTCTTATCACTATCTACTCTCAAAATCAGCCAGTTTCATAATGTCGCTGGACGTATAAAATTAGCAGTATTCATACTACAAAAAAATATGATGAGAAAACCCAACATTAGATTCGTGCCAAAATATTTCGGTCTTAACTATTATCTTTAATAGAAAAAAAAAAAAGGAGGATTCAATTATTCTTGCACCAATCTAATGCAATCTAGGTTTATATAAAAACTTAAAATAAAATCTACAAAATTACGCGGTAAAAGAAGCAACAATATTACACGCTAATAAGCAAGAGGATAAACGAGTTTGTGCATAACATACACGGCTTAATACGTAACCGTGAAAGTTAATTTAAAATCATTTGGGACATCGTACACGCGTCATGCGGAAAAGCCATTTTCGAAAGACGATTCAAATTAAATCACCGGGACGAATAGCGAACAATAACTTGGGCGAGTCCACATTACGCAACGTGGATCGCTGACAGAATTTTCTATCGATCCGAATACAAATTAATGCCCGCCAGGGAGCATAAATAACGGGCATGACTGTTTAAAGCTAGTGTGGATTAGAAGTTCGGTTCCGGGCGCTCTGCCATACGTGACGCCGGAAAACCTCGACTAAAACCGGACGTGACCCCGCATGCACATCCGGAATACGGCTAAGGAAGTCGTGAATTACAATACTCCGTGCCCGACGCGATTCCCCTTTTGCGATTTGATCCTTCCATTGCGAATATCACGTCGCACATACGCCCATTGTTTATCCCTCTCTTCGAAGATATTACTTCCTGCCAATCATTCGATTTTCATTCGAAAGATGTGACATTGTATCTCTAAGAAACGGTGTACTTCGACAGAGTCGTGGGATTAAAATTAATGAAGAAAAAGTGCGTATTAAAAAATCATCGCTACATTTCCTTTGCGTGCTCGCGCAGAGGGCCAAACTTTGATGTCCTCTTGGAATACATTTGAATAATCGATAGAGGGGAGGGTCGATGGCAATGCGCATATTATTTAATCTATTGTCAGTATAAAGGTTACAAAAACAAATAAATAAATAAACAAGAGGTTACGTTTTAATCGTGAAGGGTAGAAAGAAATGAAACATCGAGGCGTTAAAAAGACCTGAAAGCCAAACTATTCAGCCGCATATCCAGGCAATTCGTATAGATCCGCAGGAAGCATCAGCAGTCTCGTACGCAACAGGCTGCGCAAAGCGGAGGATTCGTTTTGCAGGTCTCCCGGATGCAGCCAAATGCGAGAGTAAACATAGAAAGGGGAAAGGGACACGAGTGCAAACACAGCTAATACCTCCCCGAAGCGAAAATGCGACAACGTCTAGTTTCATCCTCGACGAAATCGAGGTCAAAAAATTGGCATTCTGGAAATGAGACTACGATGGAGAAATCGTAAGAGTAACCGTTGGCCCTAATTATTTTTGTACATGAGAATCTACTGGGCGCGTGAGGCGCATACAGCGACTCGCTATGAGTTTAGGGCAAGAAATCAAATTTCTCTTCGTTCGAAAACTGCGGCGGAACGATGATAAAATAGAGGCCAGAAAAAGTCTCGTTTTTCACATCCACCATTAGAATGAAAATGGAAAATGTGAAGGACGACACTATCTTTGGATCTGTTTAACAAATAGACATAATAGTTAACGACGTTGTGCCAAATGGTCGGTTTAAAAAGCTGTTGGTTAGAAACAAATATAGAGATAGTACAACATACAGATTTTTTAATATTTTGGGGGCAAACAGAAAATTCTTGATCAATATATTGGTATTTGTATGTCAACATTATTTGAATAATATATTCTAATAATGACTAATTTTTCCAGGGTTTTGCTGAGAAACGAATGTAAAGGCGCTGTTATAAAAAAAAAACTCAAAAATCCAAGGTTTAATCTGCAACTTTCTAAAAAAGATTTTTGCATTCGTATGCAAGTATTAATACAGCATTTTACATCAGCAGCGATAAATTGCTAAAAAAAATGTTCACATATAACTATATAAAAATTATATATAAAACCTCCACACAAAATATAGATTCGCACAGTTTTTCAAGTAAACATTGCCGTGTTTACGTACATACAAATATTGCTCCAAAATAATTTCAAGAGTTGTATTCATAATTCTGATTTACATAATTTTCGTAAAAAAAAAAACAAATCTAACAACGATACTCAAATACCCTTTACATAAACGATATAAAATACGCCCAGGCCCCGGAAAAAAAATCCGCCCGTTCACGCGCGCAAGAGTATCCCTGCAGACCTCTACTTCGTGGCTTTATTTAAAATCCCAGCAAAAATATCAACTTACGACATGGCGAAATAGTCTACATATAAATAACACTACATAGGATAGCCAATGCAAAAGGCTCTCGGGTCAAACTCAAGGAAACACCGCGCCTGCATATGCAAACGAGCAACATTTCATGGGCATACTCGAAGAGCGTACTTTCCAAGGAATCTCCAATCATAAATATTCCCGCGAGAAGCTTATGGCGACGGAGATACCACGTCGCTGGGGGCACTGCGCGAGGGAGAGAAAGAAAAAAGGGAAGAGTCCGCGATCTCTTCGATCGGATATCTCCGCGTTTACATACATACGGAGGTGCGCATATGCACATGGCCCTGGGATCCCTGGAAATCCATGATGCTCGCGGTCCTCGGGTAGGCGTGTGCACAGGTCTAATCGGCTCATGGAATACGGCGGCCACCTTCTTCCGTGTCACTGGGGCTGCTCCTAGGCGCGGCGTGTCCGCCGAATTTCTGGGCTCGCGGGATCGTCGCCGAAAGTACAGGGCGCAAAGAACGGCGAGCCAACGCCCCTCTAACGAAACGCAGTACCGACTGTCCTTTTCACCTCGGGTAGAGAAGTAGGCATTCGACGACAAGCGAATCCTCGAGTCGCGGGGCGTCTCTCCCACGTCTGCTCGGGTGAAGCCGGGGGCTTCCCCCGGATTCTGCGATGATTGGACCGCGCGCACCCTCCACTCCCGCACGGGGGATGCCACTGTACAGGGCCGTATCTCCGCGCGGTACCCGTCCTCCAATCCGCCGCCCTCTTTCTTTCGAGCCCGGAGTGAATAGAGCCGTGTCTCGCGATTTTCCTCGCGGGACGCTCTCGCACCTTAATCTCGTGCTTCTGACCGATATCTGTCGGCGAAGCCTCTGGAACGGAGGACAGACGGGATTCGGGATGGAAATGATGGAGGATGGAGTGGAGAGAGCGTGGGAAATGTCCTGGATAGATAGCAGTTCGTGGAATATCGGGGAGTTTGTCAATGAAAATAAGACTGCGTTTTGGAGAATGCGTTTCGGATAGATGAAATACTTGATTGAAATACTTTCGTATGGCGCTTCTTGAGAGGATTTTTGATTGCGCTTGTGTGGAATGGTAGTGGAGGAAGAACGCGAATTGAAGGAATTTATACTTTTTCTTGGATGGTGGTAGAGAAGTGTTTTAATTTAGTATCTTTGTCGTAGAGGTTTTAGCTGATATTTACCGATACGCATCGGCTTGAAGTTGAAGATTATCTCGAGGTTTCTGGATACTTCTTAGGGCCACGTGTAAATTCAGAAAACACTCGGGGCCATTTGAGAAATTCCTATCCACGAACTCATGCATTATTTAAAGATTTGTCCCGGAGGACTAAGAATCATATTTGCAAATCCGCACTTCGCAAACGACCCAAACAAATCTACGGAGAGTGGCTCGAATTTGCCTGCCGCGATCGGCCGTTTGCACGCCGAATCGATAGGTGCCCTCGCGTTTACGAGGAATGTAACATTCGCCACTGTTTACGACTAGAGCGAATTCGCTGATTTTCAGCTCGAACTTCCTACCGAGACAAATACGCACGATCAAGGTAACGATATAACGAATAAAACCTTGCAATAAACTCGATATTGCTATCAAGATTTCGTTCTTTACCTACGCAGGATCCCACATGTATTACCAAATGCCTCTCTCGCTTAATTCGTGATACGGACTACACCCACCTCTGGTTCTTACCAACAATCATCATTAACTCATTCAATAATCAACCCAATCTTACGCCAAGCAAAGAATCCTTACTCGACGGTGATCTAAGTAACCCACCAGAATCCACCAATCTCAACCCAATGGCCCAACAATTGGCATTCTCCATCGGGAATTTTCGTCGAAGCAAAATAAATTTGAGAGGAGTGGACCGAGTTGTCAACCGCCATTGGTACACCCCTGAAATCGTTTATACTCGGCCAGAGTCGTGCAGTCTCGGCTTCGAATTCCTGTCAACCGCCTTGCGGGAGAAAGAGAGAGGGAAATATGAGGGGCCACCCTTCGTCTCATCATCTTTTCGCGCTCATAGCCGGGCATATCTGCTCGGAGCCATGCCTGGTCTCCTCTCCTCTGCCTCTCGAGGAACCGCCTGGAAAAGGTCCGTTTTCCCTCGCGTGCCACCCCTCCACTCGCCGCCGAAGTCTCCCAATGACGTAGCTTCCGTTCCTTCTCCGTTCTAGAGCGACGTATTGATCGTCTCTCGGCTCCTGTAGCCGCGGAGGCTGACACCGGAGGGAAAGGAAGAATGGAGAGAAAACTTGTCTACGGTGAGAGTGATGGAGAGCTGAAACTGGGTACACGGCCTGTACCTCGTGGAAGCTTAAAGATGAGAGGGGAAAAAACCAGGCGGAAACAGTCGCGTTACGCGCACGCGAAAGAGAGGAAAAAAAAAAAGAGGACTGCGTGGCTCCTCGGGGCTGGGCGGAGGAGAGGAGAGAATCAAATCTCGAAATAAGAGTGGATCGGTGCGCGCCGAGGGAATTGCTATGCCACGCCGTGGATTAAGGTTTCCCCGATCGTTACTTCCCTGTAATTTAATATATCCGAACGTCGTTGTAACGAGGAGGCATCTATAATGGTATTGGAGGCAATGAATTTACTCTTTGTTACTTGGAATGTTTTACGCTTCTTCTGTCGTGGTTCGTTGCTTTCGATATCGCTATATGATTTTTTTTTTGTGATTTAGCGGCCTCCATGTTATACGTCGTTATACGTGAATTTCTACCTTCTATCAGGGAGATTTTTTTTTACGTCTTTATGGATGTTTTTTATACAACTTTATGGATTTTTGTCGGAAATATGATGTAAGAAATACCCAAAAGTAAATACATTAGGTGGTTGTAATCATTGTTAATGTGTAAATCAATTTTTGATCGACTACTCGCGTTACGTATTGAGATCAATTGTATTCGGATTGAGTATGGACCAATTCTGCTCCCGGTAAAAGTGGTACTTTCAAAAATCGGTGTGACAGTTCGTTAACATAGCCTTTGGCTCGTTAGAACGTCATCGTGGTATCATGTGTCACTCGACCATCGTTCTATCTGTCGTTCTACCCGCCGTTCTCTACTCACGTACCCATATGTCTTCCTTGAGGTGGCCCGCGTCGAAAAATGTCGCAACGTATCGCATCCTCGATGACAATTCTCTCTCCCGAAAACCGCTCGAAGCCCACAAATAATTGCTTTTTACACTTCGATTCTTCAATTTCAGTGCTGAAAATTTAAATTATATTTATGGCAACGCAAAATGACACAGAATGAAACAGAAGCAAATTAAATTTTATATTTCTTCATGGAATCATAACAAAAAATAAATTTTTACACGATAAACTAAAGAAACAGTTTCATCCTTCTTAATCTCATAATAATTTAATCTCACATCACAACTTTTTTCTTTTTCTATTTTTTGTTTTTGGGCTATTAAATGTTATGCAATTTGCTTATACGAAAATATACTATCATCCTAAAGTCACGAATGATAATCGTAGGTCACGTCGGGGTATTTGATTGTTTCCAGGAAAAAGAAGATTTTGTGACACGGCAATTATGTCCCGGAGATGGATAGATGCTGGGGAAAATATGTTATGGCACCGCACAACGCGTCTGCGTTCCCAGACATCGTTTACGACCGTGCGGTAACGTAGTTAACGCAGTAGCTACGTATTTATTGATTAATTCACGAGAGGTCATTGCCATACGAGGTAATTTAATTTTGCTTCACAGGCCCCCGTCTAAATTTCGTTACACAAATATCAAAAGCGCTTACATGAATGCCGTAGTAAAGCATCTACGTTAATTATACAACAGTTTATGGGTGTTCGTATTGCTAATTACACGATTTTTTTATTACGCTTAGAATCCTTCGTACTTCCTTGTATTCAATATTATTTTTCATCGATAGGAGATACAATATTTAATATGTACGTTTTTATATCGAAATATAAAAAGTCGGTGGCACCGTGTGTAAAATATGAAAAGCACTAGAACAGGTATTAAAATTATTTCATTACATTTCTTTCACCTACACGTAGCAAATTAAATTTACATATATTCTAATTTATTTTGTACTATGATATTTTAAATATTTAAAACAAAAGCACGAAACACTTTATCAAAATAATTAGGACATTCGTTTACTACCATTCCGTTACGCTTCTTAAGAAACACGTAGGCTGACCATCGAAATTATCGAGAAAAAAAAAAGAAAAATACTGTTTTTCCTTCTCTCTATTCGACAGCCCATAATACGTAAGTGAAATATCACTCTGCATCCTTCGCGCCTTTGCGTCGAATCGCCGAAGACAATCGAGGCGCAAAAACGCAGTTGGAAGAAGCAATTACGTCGCCACGTCGCGGTCGAGTGAACAAGCGCGGTTTGTACGAACGATTTGGTTGAATTACAGAGCATTTTGGAGATCGAGGAGGTATATTTAAGGGAACTATAAAAGTGAATACCTCTGCTACGGTTTCCGCCGATCCGCAAAGCCATCCTATTTGCGCAGCACTAGCACGACTGGGAAGAAGCGCTGTCTTCGACTGGCATTGCCTATCGTATCGTGGAATGTTTCAGAAGGAAGGAACGTCCGGGCATCGTGCCTGGAATAATAATCCGGCGGCAAGTCGATTTCCTTTTCCATACTTAGCGCCAACACCGATCCGCGTACGTAACTCGCAAGAAGTTTAAATCTGAAAATTAAGTCTGCCGTGAAATGATTCTTCAACGCTCCTAGCGTGCTTCTTCGCTTGGAACATGCGGATTATTTTACTCTTTGAAAAGCTTGCTAAGGATAAGATTATAGGAATTGTTTAAATCAGCCTTAAATACTCACTCGGATTAAAGCGGCTTTGCAAATAAAACGTTAAAATCGTTAGCGAAATACGGATTCGCCGATTTTTCTTAAAATTCCTACTAGCTATCAATGTTATAAGATTTCACATTTTATAAAGAAGCACTTGACACACGGAACAATTTTTTTATCTTTTATAATGCACGTAACAAGGAGGATAGAAAATAAAGGAAAAAATGGCTAAAGGAAAAGAGTCGTCGATTCGAGGATCTATCGTTATTGATATTCATGTATCTTCTTTTATATTGCGCTTAATTGCAAGTTACGATTGTGAAATGATGTAGAAAAACTTTCTTGCATCGCTGTATATATATATTATGTTACTGATTAAATACGAGAAGGTCAGAAATAATGCCGGGGATTTTCGACAAACCCGTATAACATGCACTTACCAAAGCACGGACTTATTTAGAAAAGCAAACGATACTTCTTCGAGATCCTAACATGGCGGCCAAAGCCCGACAAATTGTGCGTGGCGCAGTGCAGCCATGGAATAAATATAAGTCGCCGCAATAAAAGCTTAAACGACTAAGCTAATGTTATTGAAATGAGTTCCAAACCCAGATGGGCGGGCTAGAGAACCCGGCAAGGAATCGCAATGCCGCCCACTCTGCCGGAATTTACCTGGCTTTGACTCTTTCCTTCGAAAAATGCTTTCTGCCAAATTGAATTGCCAGCATGTCACTCTACGGCGAATGCAATGCTAATACGCTTTCGATAAAATAATCATCGAAATAGATTTAAATACCAATAAATATCGTATAAAAATCAATCTTCGACGCACCTCTTTATTGCATCATGCATTACTCGTTTCCACACAATAAATAATATTTATTTGTTGTATTGTACAATACCACGAGTGAATCATATAACTTGTGAAATTCCTAGTATTAAATATAAACGCGATATTGCTGATTTTTGGTGCGGTTTTTTAAAGTCGATACATCAAGTTAAAACACGAGAAGCGCGGTAATAATCGTAAATCAACCATTGATTCTATCGATATAAAAAATTCATTTTCCTTTCACATTTTTATTCAAATATTCCAGCTCGTTAAAAACAAGGTTCTCTGTGCAAGCGGATAAACCACAAAGTTTTCGGTTCCTGAAACAGGCGTAGCATATACTTCGCCATTGGGAGTCGTACCTATGTACACGTAGAACCGATGATGTTTACCCAGGATGGACTTGCCCACGTGGCGAGGCCCGGCTAACTACACGTACTTCCCGCGGCATCGACCACCTCTACGTTCAAGAATGAACTTACACAGAAACCTCAACCAACAATGATACTCAACATATCCTCGATTAATATATAACAACCCAAAAGTCACCTCGTAACAAAGAAACGTAGCCGCTTGAGACTAAACACCAAGGTATGCTCCTATTGTAAATCACACTTTTCTCCAAAATCTACACAAAAGAACAATTTTCACGACACACGATAAAATACGCTGCGGAGCGGATAATTGTTTAAAAGCGTCACAGTGCACTGGCGACATTAAAATTTCGCGATGTTCTTTACAGGCCACCTTCTAAATAGTTAATCAGCGTTTCCGCCTTACTGCACCCGGGGGATTTTGGCGGTTAGTTGCATTAATGCAACCATAAATCACGGTCGGGCAGAAGAATGGAAGGAAGTTGGAATCTGAGTGACGTCCAGTCCGAGAGCTCCTTGTCGTTCTGCTCCTGTCCGAACGATCGTGAGGGGGTTTCGCTCAGGATAGTGCCTCCGGTGTAAGACGTTGACGCGGCTCCCGCGGGGCATTTTTGCGAACGAGGGCTCCATCCTATCTCAAGCTCGCGGTAACAAGAGATCTCAGACGGGCCTGATTTCGCAAAACATGAACCTGACGGACACCGACTGGCCGAAATGACCCGTGTTAGGATGCCATAAATTTAAATGGAAAAGTAGCGAAACCTTGCTGGATATTTATTAGGACTGATCGTGAAGCACGAAGCGCTTCTTCCCTTCGCAGATTAGGTAAAAACAAGATGGGCTCTACAGTGTAAGTAACATTATTATATAAGAATTTATAGCGACAATGTAAATCTAGGTATCGTTGATTTGCGTATCGTTAAATTCAAGTAATGCTCGTCAAGAAAAAAAAGTGGAATCTAAACTTCTCTATTCTAGATTTAATAAAGATTCTTAAATCACTGTGTAACCTAGTTTTATTCACTGGTCACCCTTGAGAATCGTGTATCGTCTTAAAACTCATCTATGATATCGACAAAAGTAGATAGTCTTAACCCTGGATCCGATACGTTATCTAAAAATTTCATTTCGACAACTTTCAAAGTTCTTCATCGTTTCCTTTAATATTCACACCGCGTGCAATATACGTGAATTCGGTATTGTCGTTCGTTCATTAACGACGCGTCGCCGAGGCGCTGACACGCAAAAGCCTTCGATCAAAATTAATATCGCGGAAGAATAGCAGGGGCCGGAAGTTCGTGCGCAAAATTAGGCAAATAACGGCGCCGGGGCTTCGATATGCCAACAATGTCCGAGAAAATAAAATCCTGCCCTTTACCGGCGCCTATCGTACACCCTGGCTGATATTTTATTTAACGAACAAAGAGGAACCTTTCGTCGAACGGCGATATCGAGCTCTGATACCGTAATGTGGGGCAGGAAATGCGGGGGTGCGACGGAAGGCGGCGATCATTTGTCAAAGTGAAGTGGACGCGAAAGCGCACACGTTATCGCGGCCTTACCGAGGGTAATCTATTGCGTGTCTTTTGCCGGAAAGAGATTTTTACGGCAAAGACTGACAATACGAAACCACTGTGAGGGGAAGGTAGAGGGGAAAATCGCGTACGTGTATACTGTGGTACTGATGATTCGAAACCGTGTCCAATGACCTGAAATCACCTTTAAATTGCGCCTGGTGAAAGTCAGGTGTCGCGTCGTTGTGCAACGATTAAATAAATACGCATAATTATCTAATCCTCGTCTTTGAAAATCTTCCACGTAATACATGTAGATACTCTGACCCTCGCGATGTGTAAATCGTCTAGAATAACGAGTTTAGTTTCCAGGAAGAGAGATAAACGATTCTTACCAAGGGTTAAGCGATATTAGTTGCGCGGCTAAACAAGTTATACGTTTGATGTTAAAATTGGAATAAATAAACAACATTATCGTCTATTAGCTTTCCTTATCTAATATACGTGTACGATAATCTTTACTATTTGATATTTACTTTGGTAAACGTAATGGTGGATAATATCCATCCAGTGTATAGTGCTACACACAAATTGATATGCTTTGTACAAGAAATTACCAATAATATTATATCTTTAATATGTGTGATACGTGTAAAGAATTAATTTACGATAATAAAACGTGTATATTTTCCAACCAAAAATCCGCAATTTAGACATTTCGTAATCGGGCAGTTGGAGCATAATATTATAACTTTCTACTCAAACGCATATCATATTTTCCTCGATAATTTATTAATGCGCAGGGACGAAAAGTTCTACATCTGTATAGAAATATATCGGTACACGCACGCACACGATGCAGAGGCATAGGCGGAGACGAGGGGTTGGCAGGCACTCGAAAGCATCGAAGGGGGTTGGATCGTGGTGGCAGTTGGTGGAAAGAGGAAGGGGAAGTTGCGATTCCATCTGCCAGCCTGTCATTCTGATACTACGTACAATGTCGGCTGTTGGCGGAGACGATCAATACATTGCAATCTATATAAAATGGCTGCAGTATCTGGAGCGTCGTGAATAAAGCGCTTTTCCTCCACGCCGCGAATCGAAGTATCGCAAATTATCGGATCGCCGATACCGCGAATTAAACGTGCAATCGACTCCCAGATACCTCGATCCTCATCCTGGAATTGTAATGAACGAATGGAAAAAACAAAATATGACTCTTACGCTCCATTCTGCACACGTCCAGTGATATGAGATACGAAAGGATTCGAGATGACGATTACCTGGATCGACATCCTTTAGCGGCGACGAGAGAGCACGCGTTTTTCTTGTCCGAAAATCGTAAAGGGGCGACAATCGGAATTGAAATTCAATCGAACTTCGTCTTATCCAATCGAGCACGGAAAATGTACGCGAGGCTGGATAGAGCGCGAAGAAGGTATCCATCCGCGGCGATGAATTCTGGATTATTTGATAATACGAGAATGGCCGTCCGTGGAATTGCAGAGGACGAAAGCTTGCCTGGGGAGGGAGATATGGGGAACCAGTGCGGAGATTGGTGGATTTCAGTTCCATACGCTCGTATTTCTCCTGAGAAGATACGGTGAAAAAGGAAGATCACGGTTGCTGTTGGGCACGTGGCGCCATCTCCTTGAGTGTGAAGGACGCAATGAGTTTGGAGTCACCTCTGTGAGATGGCGCGAGGCACACCTTGTCCTTGGACTGTTTTACTGTCATGCAGGAGTCAAAGTAAATAGGAGCTGCAGCGGCGCGAGGGACGAAAAATGGAACTTCTCTGAGGAAAATCCAAATTGAAATTTTGTCAAAAATTCTCTAGATTCTTCTATCTGAAATCCACTTTGAATAGTAGATTATTTTAATTAAGTAGTCTTATTTGTCACTGATATACGAATTACAATAACGTGGAAGATTGGTGGTTGAACTTTTACGAACAAAACTCAGGTTAAAATATTATTTATAATCTATATCTGTAAACATTATTCATAACTCTGGATTTTTTGGTTTGATTAATCTATTTTAATCATGATCGTGGAAATCTGATATGAATAATAAGCCCAATAGTTTCAATAATCTATGCAGAATATTAAATGATTAGTTTTGATAAGTTTTGGTTTTCACAGAAAAGACCTCAAATCAAATCTGTACAGAATATCTCTAGATTTCTTTGCGCCACGCGTGTACAATACATCAGATGATCCGAAGAGTGCATAAAAAAGTAGTTACCAAAGTAACTCGCTATTCGAATCCAATAGCTCAACACAAGGCATCTGTTATTTTAATACTCACACAATTCTCATTATTACTTGAATATTCCGCACCAAAAACACAAGACGATCCACGTATCTTCTTAACCTTGATATCAACACTGATCACTTTTAAATCTCATCCAAAGGCGGATAACGTGCACCCAATGTTTCGACAGGTTTCCATAACATAATGCAGAATTATATTGACGACAGAACACGATTCCCAGCAAAATGCGGATGATGATAGCGATTAATATTCAGTTCGTCGACAGATAAGTCTAGACGGACATAGGCACTTCTTCTTCTCCTTCGGTCTTCGCACACTGATCGATAACATCGGCGGTGTTACTTTATGAATGATTAAAAGCACGAGAAGGACGATGCGGCGATACGCAAACTGGAGTTCTACGATTGTTAATTAGGGTTAACCTTAATAAGTTCAGGCGAGAACTTTCTTTCTCGGCGGGACACGAAACGTCGGCGCGGTTTTAACAAAGCCGAATCCCGTCACGCGATGCGATCACACGTGATCGTGCTATTAATTTCACGGAGTGAGGAAGGCTGCGTGCAACGAAAGGAAGGTAGGTAAAACGCGAACTGCAAGATGCAAGCAGTTGCTCCGACTGAACGGAGGCAAAGGCCGTAGCACAACTAGCCTGGGCTTCGTGCAATAAAGGGGATCATTTTGAATCTGCGTGCTAAAATTTATGGTCCCCCACCAAGCTAACCCCGGGTGTACGGCCACGCTCTAAAGGCCGGCCATTAATTTTACGTTTGGCGTTACGGCCCAGTCGCTAAGAATTTACGCTCTTTTACTTCGAAAACTGGGAATATCGTCGATAAACATATTGTTAACCTCGCGTCATTTTCAATTTTCCGAGAGACACGTTATTTCGATTTTTACGATTTTTGTACTATTCATTCTGCATAACAGCATTCGTTTTTTTTTTTATCAGAATAATTATACTTGTATATTCTACTTTTAACTCTCCCGATTACTTTTAGTTTATAATCAAATTTGTCAATTTGTTAATTTCAATATGGAACTTTTCCACGGTCCTATTGCCTCTTTCATACTTTTTACTCGCGTTATACAAGAATCTACGCGTGGATGTATCTTTAACACGAAACCTACACTACGTGTATCCTTTAAAAAAAAAGGGGAGATGTCAACAGATCGATAGAACGATTCACACTCTGCGGTAGAATTATGGAAAATCTCAAAAACATTACTCCACAAAGAACAAGAATTTTTTTTAAGAAACCACTGATCCGGCATATTGAAACCGCTTCGGTAGGTTTAGTGTTAATATTAATCGCGAAGGATGCCAGGTGTGTGTCTGGATAAATTTAAAACAAAAATTCGGTTTATATATACCTGCCTTAACGGGATCTTCCTCCTTCGTTTATTCACGAGAACCTTGGAGATGGTCTCGGCACAAGTTCCAGGTGATGTTGGCTGGTCGCCGATCTGCGGGGTTATGGTGCAGGAAAACGCCGAGGGGTAGTATCACGGGGAAATGATTTATGACTTCGGGGACCAGGTAGGGCGCCATTCAGCACCAGTCTCGTTCTCTTCTTCCGCCACCTCTCTTCTGCTCCCCCCTCGACGCCACGCTGACTTGTGATGTCAATGCGTTTTCAGTTGGCCTATTTGCGCGAAAGGCGTAACACGAGTTACGACCTTTTACCTCAGCAAAAATGCGGCGTGCTTTTCGTTCGTTCGATCGACGCGACTCGATTTCGATTGGTGAAATGCACGTTCTAGTGTTACGTTGGCGAACGAGTGTCACTTGAGTCCACGGTGCACGTCTCTTGTGCAGCGTACCGCTTTCGAGGATTCCGCGCCGTACGTACTTTTACTTATATCGTTTTAAATTTACAACCATCATATTTCTGTGAAAATTTCCACGTTCGATCCTTTTTTTATTTCAATGATCAGAGTCTCGAAAGTATCACGTGTTGATCATAGTGCATTGATGGTAATACGAATATTTCCCTGAGCCTCTGCCCGGTGTTTAACACTATTCCTACCACAACCAGTGATTTCTTTGAAAAACTGTAGAACTCTGAGACGCGGTCACTTCTGACATTCTTCTTGATTTCCTTCCAGCCTACGAATCGATAAATCAATCCATTGACATTTTCCGTTCGTTCTCTTTTTCTTTAAGGATACACTTAGTACACCTAAATATATCTTGAAAATTACTGGTAGGAATAGTGTTAATATTAGTATCTTCATGCCTTGCCATGGCAACCACTTTTCCGGGTACCAGAGCAAATCAACAAGAGCCCGCTTTATAGCGACGTAATCTACATTACATTTCATTGTTCATGCCCCATTAGGTATCCCGACTTACGATATATTTTTTATGACACGCACCGCCCAGTGAGCATCGACTCGCAAGGATTAATTGCGCTCTCATGCTTTCACTTTCGTGCTATTTGTCTTCGAACGAAACAACGAGAAAAAGGCTCGCACGGCAAGGAACGGAGCAATTTACATTACCGTGTCATATTTCGATTAGAATCGCCTCGATGGGGACCGGTCGGTCACGGACTACCGGACACGGGAAAAGCGGATGGCGAAGTTCTTGAGGGCCTCCAGGGAATTAGCCTTCAGGAGTGAGCCGCGGTCGCGCTCACGACGTGTAATACGCGGGTACGGGCTTGAATTTATGTAACTTAATTTGTAACGGCCGACGTGGCACTGCCAGGCCAGGCGGAAGGAAGAAATGGAACGGTGCGATCATAAGAGTTACAGACACGCATGAAAAGAGGTTAGCAACGCGAGTTAGGGGTGCAATAATGGTCGGCCCGCGGGCGCAACTTTTTCACTTTGCATGCAATAACCGCGAGCCGAGAACGAAATGGCCGTCCGCCGGATGAGAGGTTTAATAAAACCTCGTCCCACCAATGACACGGGAGTCGGCTTTCGTCATGGAGTTGCGGAAGCAAGGCGAGGAAGGAGGAAGGAGAGGGGCGAGTGGCAATCAAAGACGGATACGCTGTATTGCTCGCGGAAGAAATATCAAAACATATATGGGTCTTTGAGAAGGCGCGATACCGTTTCCTTCGTTTCTCATGACCTTGCCTAACAACTGTGCTTCGGTTTGCACACTCTGATCGTGGTTTAATCCCCGATTTGATATGGTTGAAAGTTTCTAAGACATCGCTGCAAGTATATGTTAGAACTGTTTTACTCTAATAAAGGAGACATTCGTTATGTTGCATATGTGCGTCACACCTAATATATTAAATATAGCATCGGTTGTTTTAGGAAGATTATGCTATTCCTCGGATTTCAGTATTCTGAGTGTCGCTTGTGTAGTCCTATGTTAGAAAAGAAAGGAAAAGGTCGAATGAAAATAATGGTAAACGTTTTTGAAAACTACAAAGTGTCACCTTGGTTTACAATGACCTACCGAGCTGGGATGAAATGAGATAGGCGACTCTCAGTTCTCATAATGAAGAGAATCCCGAGTTTATGGTGCATCGAACGAGAAACAACAGGTGACGTGCAAGGATTTAAGTGTCCTTCATTCGGGAAGTTTTCGAAACGTTTCGATTCGTGCGCATGCTTTTCCACGCAATTTATTACGCAACTACGTTGAGGATTTCAAGAAAGGGCTCTAACGTCGTATATCGATTCGCGGTGTTGCACAGAAATCGTGGAGGAAACGAAAAAAGTTGACGGGAAATGAGGGAAAAGACAGACGCGGTGTCAAGGCAGCAGCAGCAGCAGCAGCTACCCCGAACGATCATCAATCATCAAGAGCGAGACAATCGAATAGCGTACCCAACCGGCGAACAGCTGTCGCTTCGCTAAGCTCTAACCGTACATGTTACACGTTGCTACCACGTTTTCTGAAAAAATCAAACGGAATTGATAAAAGTATTTCTCCCTGCAAGACTGCCGTCTATGAAATGTACACGTTGATCCTTTGAGATATTCATAGTCCGATGCACTTTTTTTTATCGCCGTAGAATCAAGATGATTTCCGAATCTTGAATTCGGTACTGTAAATGTCTTTATTAAAGTATTTAATGATTTTTTTCAATCATGGAAAACGTCATGAATATTGGCAATACATGTTTTTTTATTTTTAGAAATCTTGCCCAATGGTTAATACTGATCTAGCATCGAACGAGTTTATTTCTAAATACAACGTTACGACACTATCATCGTTTTATTCAATGTTATACTTTTATAATATCACATGTAAATATTTATTTACATTTCGATACAAATCACGGAATTTATTAGTAAAAAATATTGACTAATTCTTATGGTATTCATATCGCAGAATATTCTTTTTGTTGAGATAGGATGAAAGTAATTTATAACATCTGTGATCGTGCATTTTTAATGCGAAGTGAAGAAGATGTTGTGTGAAGCAAACACGAATAACCGGGATGAAAGCATTTGATCAATGAAATTGTTTGAAAATTTCTTTCCTTGAAACATTGTGCATATTCTACCACGTAACGCGCACTGTATGTATTTCAACGAGGTCGATCCTCTTCACATCACATCGTATCATATCGCAACGCTACCATCAGATGCCGACACCATCCCCAGGCGTTGGCTATATTGCCGGCTACGTTTCATAAATAACTCTCATATTACGAAAGAATACAATTTCAATATTACGGCCGATGGGTATGCCAATATTACTTGGACGTGTGATAGATAGACGAGCTTTATTGTCTTTATAAAAACATAACCATTTGTTTTAGAAAGTCATATTAAAGCCGGCATCGGTGCAGTGCATCTCGTAGACTTGCAGAGCAAACTTTGCATGTTTAATTTTTGCTATCGTTTAGCAAGGTCGTTTGATACAGAACTAGCTAATTTTTTAACGTATTCTAATATTCATTATATAGATAACGTGAAACAGTTTTCGTGATTAAGGGATCATGGTGAATAGTACCAATTTAAGTTATCGCAGACACAAACAAAAATGACTTTCATATTCATTATATTTTCTATACTGTTTACTAGACTTATTTAAAATCGGTAAAAAAGACGTTTATTTGCTTGTTTAAATTTGTAAACAAATATCTATGATCAGATAAAGTGGAACAATTCCGCATGTGCCTCTATGATCACATAAATCCAGAATCTGTCTGTGATGGATCTTACATTATCGGATCAACAATATTCTAATCATAAAAAAGAAACACAGAGCATATTGCGTGATATTTCAAACTAAATCCACCCTGCAGAATCCAGGTGTATGCATATATAATATAACATTGTCGCGTTCTTGAAAAAATCTATCATTTTTTATATGCAAACATCGCTGTCTATTGCTTGCACTGAAAGCAAGATCTACAACTTCGATATTTACTTCAGCTAGACGGCTGCTCAGGAATATTCTAAGAAAGCTTAATTTCGAAATTATTGGCGTTTGAAGCAAGATCTAAGGGTACCCTTTACACGCTTCGTCCCTCAAGAATTCTGGCGATGCCAAAGGAAGCTTTAATCAATGCGACAGACGTTTATGAAAATACCCGAGTGGTTTTGGTAAAAAGAGGAAACCGACACGAAACGCGGGAAGTGTCCACGGAACAGCCGCGGAATAGAGACAGGAGCAAAAATATGAACGCGGTAACCAGAATTATATTAATAATGCCATGCTTCGCTCCCTTGGATCGGCGAGACTACACCCTCTCGTAGCACTTTAATTAAATTTTCGTGCATTTTATACCATTTGTCGTGTTTTCGCTCAGTCATCCGTACGCGCGGCACGCTTATTAAAGCAGAAATTTAATTCAACTTTTCCATTCGCCGGCCCGCTTCTGATTACGAGAGACAAACTGTACGGCGTGCAACGTTATTGGGAGATTTGCATTTCGCGATTGTATCGGTGCGAAATAACGAAGCCATGGGGAAAGGACGATAAGCGAGGTATCATCCAGCCTGGGTAAAGCAGATCTCTACGCATGACCATGTGCCGGCTGAGCGGTGACTCTCAGTCGCGTACATAGCTCTGGTCAGATGGCAGTATAAGAAATATTGTGTCGAAACTTGCCCCCGCGATAGCGACCATAATGCCGTAACAACCCTCTTATTAATTTTCCAGTCAATGCTTATCATGCGTGTTCGAAGAATATATATGTAAGCCTTTTGTTTATCCAATTACACGATGTAATTTTACGATTAAAGTTTAATCGCGGCTTTTGAAAAAAAGAAAGGAAGCGAGGAACGCGTGTATTACTGCACGAAGGCAATCGACTCTGCGGAGGATTTTGGCGACCGACCGATTCAATCCCAATAATTCATTATCTGTCCGATTAATTCGCGAATGCAAATTAATGAGCTCTCAATGCCTCTTTAATAACTTATATATCACAGCCGATCGATGGCTCCGCATTATTTCTCTATCGAAAAGGGACACTGGCGTATTTCGACGGAATGGTCGCGCATTGCATTGAAATGCAGCAAAATCTCAATTCGGATATCAAGCTAGAAGTTTTTCAACCCTTTCGCTATTTAATACATTTGGAGAATGCGTAAAAGATTCACACGAATCTCAAATAAACTAAATATACCAAACCTCCAAATCTAAAGCACAGAATATTTAACTAAAATAATACCGCCTAAAGAATATTTTATAGCGAACAAATATTCCTGTAATAGAAGACAGCGTTTTAATTATTCATAAATCAATCGAGCTCTTCATCGAAGAATATACGGCCATCGAAAAGCCATAGATAATAAGACGCGGAAGGTAAGCGATCTGGCCCTGGCTAACCACGCAAAATTCTCACATCCCCGTCGTTTTTTCGCTAATGCAGTTTACATCGGACCAAAAGCCGTCCTTCCAAGATTGATATCTCCTTAACACGATTATCAACGAAGGCGTAGACGTAACCAGTCAAAAGTAGCAAGCAGAGACGGGAGGGTTGTCACCCTTGTCTCTCCCGGAGCAGCGTGAGAAGCCAGCCATCTTGAATGATGTATGGCGCCGGTTACGAGGTCGACTGAGCGGCCATCACTCAACGTTGAGCTCCACGGCTTTTGGGGACACACGTCGTCGGGGACTCTCGTTCTGTCCGTTCGTCCATGGCCTTCTGTCTGTCAGCATTTACACTAACCGTTACATGCGAATCTGCAAGCACAGGCGACCCCCGGATAGCGCGGTTAATTGGTTCTACTTCACTCAAAATCGTGCAGTCCAAGAGTATGGCTTCTCATAAATTTCCTCGTACGATTGTATCCTCAACAAACGGAGCTTCCGTCAGGATCAGACTTTGCGTCCTTTTTACACCAAACTGCATAAATAAATGTGTACTTCCACGAAAATTCCCAAATTCTGTGATCTTAGTAATCTCCGTTATTCATAATTCTGTGTAAGTCTAAGCGTCGATTATTGAGGACTGCCTATAAGATTTTTTCTGAATTTCTTACATGCTTTCCCTAAAACTTGGAGTAATTTTCGAATTTATCGAAGAGGTACTATAGGTAGTCGCAATTCAAAGAGGAATTGAAAACACTTAAAACTGAGGTAGATATACTCGGTATATTTTTCACTCCGTGCTTATTATTCCGTGATAGAAAAAAAATGCTTGAGCGATAGGAAGCAAAAATTGATGGCTATTTGTGAGTGAATATGGTGGGCACGTAGTAGCTCATATTTGTGTGCGTAACGAAAAACGGTCACCGTTTCCATATGACGGGCCGTCAATGACAGTAGCCTGTAATCAATAACCGCATCAAGCTTACACACATTGCTCCACACGTTCCTCCCGAATCCCGAGCTATTCTGCCTCCCTTCTTTCGTTTCATCCCCCTATCAACGTATTTAATATGCAATACCCCATTTACCCCATTGAATACCCCGCTGAATCCACTCGGGGGAGCTTTGCGACCCACATTTCTCGCCCTCGTCCCGCGTCACTGGCAAAGTTTTGCTTAAGATCCTAGATTTAATAAGACGAAATACGCTAAAGTCATTTTTATATTGTATAATATTATGACGTGGCGGTGTATAATGTAAACGCATTTAGGGTCACAAACAGTTAATAATTTGCCTAGCAAACACGATCGAGTTGGCCGTCATACTTCATAAACGCTAGTTTACAAATGCACACGTGCTTAAAATAAGGTAGTAACATTTGACAAACTACAGCATATCATACCGCAACGCACGAACTTGTTACGTCTAAGTTCAATGCTCGAGTCTTGATACAAATCTACAATAGGTTGATGGTCGTATCGAGCAAAAAGTAATCTCCATCCAATACCTCATTAACGCTAATAAATTTACTAAACCTACATAAATCAAAACATCGTTACTTTTCACTCAATATCTTCATCAACCTACCAAAGATTTATATCAAAATTAAAAAATCCAATACTTCATTCATTTATACAAATACATCGCATCGAATAGTAATCACCTCAGTGCAGCCATCAACCCATCAAAAATTGCCCCACCCTCCTTCTCAACAATACTCTCGCTCTCCATCCTGAACATTCCACGGCTCTCCACAAAAAACACCACCCTATTTCGTCGCCCAACCTCGCACTCTCATCAATCCCAAGCCTCGAGAGCCTCGGCCCAAAGCCGCGTCCTTAAAAACCGAAGGTATCCCGAGCAGATCGAACAACGATCGTCAAGCTCCATCCTCTATCGCCGACCGCACTCCCTCCGGCCATTTATACGGGCCATTGCAATTAATTAGCCTTAATAAAAATTATTCCGAAGAATTGCAATTATAAGCGGCCGTTAGCCGGGGCGGAAGGGGCTGCGAGGAGGGGATCGTGGGAAGCAGTTTGCGGGTAACCCAGAGAGCTGTAAGCCCGGAGGGTTGGGAGGGCGAAGGAGGAAGGACGAGTCCAGTCGTCGTTGGCGCGGAAGAAAGGAGAGTCACGGCCGGCTCGTGGGCTCCAGATGGGGTGGGGGGCGGGGGCGGCTGGGGCGAGGAGCCGGTGGACAAAGCGGGGGTGGCTCGCCCCGGAACGCCGAAGGGGAGGCTGGCCGGTGGCTGGAAGCTCGGGGGTTGGGCGGAGGGGGGAGGTGGCGGCACGCGGATCCTCCCGAAGCACGGCGCAATCCCGGGGGCCGCTTTAAATGAGTCAGCGTTTTTATGCCCCGCGATGTTGTCAAAGTGCAAACAGCGCCCGATAATATATCATCCGTTGCGCAAGCAATCCCCTCCCCCGGCACTCCTTGCCCTCCTCCTCCTCCTCCTCTGGCTCGTAAACCGACGAGCGGCGGAGCTACTCACCACCGAGCCACGTGTCCTGCGACAGATAGCAATGCTTACGTAACGCGTAATAAGCACGATTATAGAGGTCCAACGTCGCGAATTTCCAGGGCTTTCTACCTGTCGCTGCTGGATGTGAAGATGTCGATTGTTTCTTTAGTTATTCATTGTTTAAAACAAACCAGGGTCCTTAGTAAGCTACTTATCCGAGGAAAATTTCTTGGAGTATTTTTTCAATGCTTTTAATGCGTGTTTATGAGGATTGTTTACTGTATAGAGTTATAGAATTACCAGAGATGCGGGATTTTGGAATGGCTCGTTTCGATATTTATTATCGAGTATTACTGTCATTCGCAGCAGGGTTACTCTTGGAGCCTTTCTCCATTCTTCAAATTACGTGGAGTATCAATTTGCATTTACAAGCCTTTCGCAGATAAGCATCGTTGATATGTCCGAAAGGGGACTTTACTCGGTTGAGCTGTAGTTAGTGGGCTGGGTTATTCGTCTTATTGCGGGGCTCCTGGCTTCTTGATCTCGAGCGGAAGGCCGTTCTTGTTAATTTCTGACGGACAATATGTAGGCGTCGAAGCGCTAATAAAGTCTCGGTCGACCGCAGGATAACGATAAAAATCGGCGGTAGAGGGCGTAATAAATGCCGTGGAATTGCACGTCCTAGGGGTCGAGTGGCATCCGCAGTCTAGACGAGAACGCGCCATGGCGGTGACCCTGCTTAGGCCTCGGCAGTTTATAGAGGCGTCGTCTGGTCGACGGAGTGGGAAATTCCCCGAATAACCCCGAAACTGGCGACTCCTGATTTTGGCCGCGTACCTTGGGCAGTAAATTATGAAAATTTTATACTCGCGCTTCTTCTCGATTCCCTAGTAAAACCCAATGTTCGGCTATGGCTCATGGTGCAACTACCTTTGTTGCTTTTCTTCAAAAAGTGCGACGAGGTAGGATAAAATAAAGAGCGGGAGATATTTGGTAAACGTTTTATTCCATCAAATAAAGAATTCACAGTTGCAATCAGACTTCGAGTACCTTTAACCTGACTTTAAGTGCGGTTAGTAAATCGTTTCTTTAATAGGGTAGATTATGAATATACAAGTAAGATCAAAATTAGAAAACGTTCGAAGAATATCTATGATACTTTAGCAACGGTCTTATTGCAGCGTCCTTAAAGATTTACTATTTTATGCTGGCATAAAAAGTGACAGGTAATCGTTTTCGTTCGTTTCAGAATACGCCTCTGCATCCGTAAGCCTATAATCACTGCGTTATATCATTACATCTACGCGTTAGAGTTTTGTCACGAGATGTAGAACGCGCGGTCACGATTTTCGGCGTTTCAGCTACAGTACCAGCCTGCAGCAAGTTGGTTCCATTAAAATACGATGCAAGTTGCTCGCAGAGAACGACAGCCGACTGATTTTGTATTCAGCAAAGTTCCGTTGTAAAATTGCGAACTTTTTGCCCGCGCGCTGAAACGCGACGCGAGAGAAAGAGGATCTGCGCCAGGAGAGAAAAATTACACGACATGCGCAAACCTCAAGAAATCTCGTAAAATAAGAAAATTCCATATAAAAGAGAATCTCACTTATCGATATGTCTAATGAACGGACAATCCTCTCCTTCTTAACTTTCTCGCTATACCTCTCTAAAGATATTTCCCACACGCTATTTTCCAGGACGATCCCTAAAATACCACCAAAAGCATTAATAAAAAATCGTAGACTTAGAGGTTTATGGTTTAGGCATAAACGTGAATCGTGGAAACAAAAAGCAGGAAAATTGCCCAAATCGCGGGAAGCGCACGCGAAAATCTTCCGGGGTTGGGAACAAGGAAGGACACGGTGGTAACTTCGAATCGAAGAGCGAAACAAAGGTGGGGTGGTCGCGATCGCCGAGTTTGCGTTAAGGCAGAAAAGTAAGAGAAGATAACCGGATGGATGAAAAGGGAGGGAGGGATGATCCAGGGAGCGAGGGTGACTATGACACCAGACGTCAACCGAGCTGACGGGGTTGGTTTTCCCGTCAAAGGAGATTGGGTAGAGGCATTCAACCCCCGAAAGTCAAAATAACTTCCTAAACTTTAACCTCCAGAGTATAAAAGTGGGATGCCTTTTCTATCTGGCCGCGAGGATCTCGGCATCCGGCTTGAAGTTGACGGCTCTCCGGGATCTTGCCGAGGTTTCACCGATAAAAACACGTCATATCCGCGGGAGGTTCTTCCTCGAAACTGGAGTCCCGATCCCTGGTAAGAAACGATCCTAGCTTCTCCCAACAGGATGGAATGGCCTTTTTGGCCGCTTCTTTGCGACCTTTCGCAGCCACCGGTATCGACATAGATACAGCCTGAATCCTTTGCGATTCTGCGCCAAGTGCAGATCGACATCGTATCTGGTCCTATCGATGCTTTGCGATAATCGTTTGTAGGAACCGATAGATTCATAGGTTCCTTAATCCTGATTATTAGAATAGCGCTTTTGAATATTTCGTGAAGATCCCTGGCACAGGTGTTTCGAAATAGGAGTTGGATATGAGGGCTAATGTGAATTTGCTGGCGCAAGAAATACATCAGAAAAACATAAGTTTAAGTAAAGCGAGCATTGCTTTATTGAGATTACGAACGAATTAAATCAAGAGTCAGGGAATGTGTGTCAAAAGAAATACGCGGTGTTAATCTACTTGGTTTATGCATCTCACGTAGTTCTTATATCTCGCACAATCATAAAAGACTCTTCCTTCCTTAAATGTGCTTATTATTTGTAAGAAAGATAAAATGCCAGTCAATCTGAAACTTGTTCGTGAGATCATTAATGTAGTTAGATACAATGGTTCGATATTTTGCGCGAATCCTATAATTTAATACAGATACAAGAGACATAGACATTTAACTTTGATATCAGCCTCATCCCGAAAGAACGATCCGCACGATTTTCATAATAAATCTCGAGCAAACGAGAACAAATCTCGATTATCCTAACCTATTTCCACATCGCTGTTGCGCAATCGTCCCTATCCAGTGATTAACGCGCGAACAAATTAACCAGGATCAGCGCATGCGCGGAAGACTTCTTTCCGATTACAAACCGCGTGAGCGTCCGCAAAAGGAGCGGGGGCCGCTCCATATTGTCGTCGCTTTCGGGCAAGGCCACTGAATATTATCTAATATCCAAGGAGCGAGGTAATAGAAAAGCGAGTATCAACCCTCCGCAGGGCCGTCGTCAAAAGAATTTTCTTTGGGGGCGGCCACAATGCCCCCTCCTCCCTCCGACCTCCTTCCTCGAAAGGGGATGCCCGCTTGCGTCGGTACTGGTCGTCGTGTAACATATGCTTTTATCTAAATTAAACAGTGTCGGCGCGATTTTCATTTCCTGGTCTGAAGCCGCTGATGTTATCCGCAGGATAGCGCGTCGCGAGAGCGTTGCTAAGGGTTGGGAAAGGTTTACCCTCCCGCGGCAGCCGACCCTCCGTTCGTCTCCCTCGACCCCCCCTCTCCTCAGCCTCCTTCCTGTCCTCCTTTAGCCTGGCCCCATCGCCTTACTCGCCCATCTCGGTATACCTATGCGTGTTCTCTACTATCTCCCCATATTCCACCCAATCCCTTGGTCGCCTCTCCTCCTTCTTCCTGCCCTGTATCGCCTCTCTCCTATTCCTCTGATCATTCTGCCTCCCATCCGCACGCCCTGTGTTCCTTATTCCGCGTATCTGCGCCCGCCTTTTCGGTGGCCGCATAATGCGACGTCAAAGTCCACATAAATCGAGCATACGATACCCCCGATAAGTGCCAGGATAATGGCGATGGTAATGCCGGGAGAGGTTCACCGCGAGCATCGTTTTTCGTCATCTAGATTGGGTGTGATTGGGAATTAATTTATGGGTCCTGGTCGTTCTGTTGTTTTGTTGTTACGGATTCTGGCCATTGGCCGCTTGGTTTGATTACGCTGGTGTGTTGCTGTTTGATATAGGATTTTAAGGGAGGAGGTTAACAAGGCAAGCATTTCTTTAAGAAATGTTTGAATTCTTATGGCGATGCATTTTTTGGTTTTTGTACGTGATTTTATTGTGTTGCTCTGTGTGGATTTTTATGTTGATTTGGTGACTCGTTCGCTTTGATGCTTGTTTATTTTAAGTGTGTCCTTTGTGATCGAAATGCGATCGATTGTTTTAGTGTCATCGGTGTCGTTTGGAATTGCGATTAGAAGGAAAGTCGAGTACACGTACTTCTCATTATGTCTTACGCGTTCCTGTGAGAATGCGTATCAGCGTATTAAATACATAACCGTAAATATTATAGGTTACATAAAAGAGGCTCTTACGTTTTTCTGATTTAACCCATTATGTACCAAATGCAATCTCAATTAATGCACTGATTAATTAATTTCTTACACTAAGCTAATTAAAGAAAAATCATTCTTATCGAGTTTCTAACTTTTATGGTAGTCGGTCCAACATTTAGTTTCAACGATCAGAACTAAAAGTGCCACTGCTTAGATAGAAATAAATAAAAAATAAACGTTCCAAAGAAGGGACAATGCTAAATAATGCGTTAATCGTGTATAATGGGCGTTTAAAAAAATTCTTCCAGAATATATTGTATGTTAACCGTAGTCCTCCCGTGATGTCCCTGTTTCTCTATTTTCCTCGCCCTAGCCTCGTCTCCTGCCCGTTTCAGCACTCTCGTCTCGACGTTGAAGGCAATCCGGCGTCAGACCCCGTCAAACTTCTAGATTATATTATACAAAAGCGGAGGTACAGCTTCCCGTCTCGAAACCCACGTCTAGTCGGTGCATTCGACGCTCTCAGTGTACCTTCGATATAGACGAATGTAATAGAAATAGAGCACGCATTCATCACCTCCTCCAGTCTCTTCTTAAAATTATTAATTTATGTTAGGAAAATGTCTCTTTCGTGAAAGCTGTCCAGAGTTATTCTAACAGAAATATCGAGATAAAAGTATAGAATACATTTTTACTACGCATACTGCAAAATTGGTACAATAATCCTTTCATTTTTACAAAAAGGGGGAAATATAGGTAAGAATCTTTATTTAGAAGAGATTTTTAACGGATCAGAAAATGGGAGGACGGATTTTGTGTGTATTCAGTATGCGATCTAAACCATCTACAAATACCCTATTGTATGTATGTGTACGTATTTTGATAGAGTAAAAGAAAGTATATATATTCTGCTCGTTATAATATTCAAAGATAATATATTATCTGCGTGACAATCCTTGGTATGTATCTGGTTTTAATATACAGCTTAATGCATCTATAACTGCATTGATAACAGTCTTATTTAAAGGTGCGATTAAAAAATGTTACAAAGTTTCAAACGTTTAATGGCATATAATTAAAAACGGCGCCAAACTTTCGCAAGAAAATCATAGCACGGAGCTAAAATCATTTCGTTTCCGAGAGAAAATTATTCAAAGTTTCTCGTGAAAATCGGATTTTGCGCAACTCCACGTAATCCGAATCGACGAGTTTTCCATTTGGTTGCGTCTGGTCGTAAGATCAGCGTCGCGAAAAGTCAAGAGGCTTTCGCGACGACGTAAACCTCCTTCCTTATAAGACCTTCTAAGACGTAAACGCCTTATCAACCGCTAGTCTAATCCTTCGTAGGATCGCACTTGTCTGCTTGCAATCGTCGTAGGGCCTCCAGGTAATTTATGGCGTTTTAACTTCGCCCCGCACAGATTAGTATGGAAAATCCCCCGTGACAGTCGACAAACGATTACGCCAACTTACGACAAAGTGAAGCCTAATAGGTACTAACTTCCGTTTCCGAAAATCGGAATTGACTTATCATAAGCAGAGTTTCTTAATGCAAAGACATCTCCGTCATGAATTTTTGCTTTTTTCCAGCCGTTAAACCCCATCGTTATTTATGGCTTTATTGTACTTTTTTTATATCTGTAAGGCATACCTTTCTCATAATAGTTTAGGTCTACAATTCTCTTTAAAGCTTAAAATTATGTACCTATATTCGATTCTTAAAACAGATACGTATATTTTATAACGTTTGCGTTGTTCTTTGAAATCACATGTAATAATTTATATAAATAAGCGTTTATATTTAGAGGACTTTTAAATATTTATAATATTCCTAAATGCTAAGATTATGTTTTAAGCTTAAATTTGCACTGTAAAACATTTCTGAATAAATACGTTATTATCAAACATCAACGCCGATTTATGAGTACAATTGCACTAACTTCATATCCTCAATCTTATCGAAAAAGCATCTATCCAATAATACAAATCCTCCCAAAACGCACGCTTTCGAAAAACAAGTGTTCCTCTTAGCAAAAAAAGAGGCCTGCCACAAAATATACACCATCCACAATAAACCTATCCCATCGACGCGAAACCAAGAAATCATTCTCATCTAAATCCCAACCAGCATTGCCAACAACAATCTTCCAATCGCACGCCTAAAGTTAAACCCACAAACGCAACAAACTTACAAGACACGCGGCGCTCGATCCCACGAGGATCCGGCGACGTTTTTCACCGTGGAGCCGCGCTAAGCGCGTGACCTCCTTGGAAAAAAAAAGTTGATTGCAAGAAGAGAATTAGCGAAAGAAGTAACGAGAGGATACCCTTTTTTATCCTCCCCCACGGTGTTTCAGGGCCTTCCGCCCCCCTTTCCACCTCGGCCCCCTTTTTCCCCCGGACGATCTTTGTCTAGGGAAGAGCCGAACGTAGAAAAAGAGGACGTTCCGCCGAGGGGGCGGGTGCCGGGTGAATGTGGCCGGGGGTGGCTGCAGGGGAGCGAGCGGGGGCGGGGGGGGGGAGGGGGCGGTTGGAAAAGCGGTGGCGCGGATCTGCAGACAGCTCCGGGCGCGGATGGAGAATGGCTGATTCCGTGAGAAGGGAAAGGCGGCCAGAAGAAGGAAGGAGGAAAGCGGAGAAAAGAGACGGCCCGCCGGGAAAAGGGGGAATGGAGGATCCGGCTGAGAGGAGCGGGAGGGGAGGGGAGTAAGAAGGAGTGACCGGGGGAGAGGGAGAGGGTGAATACGAAGAGGAGTGAAGGGATGGTCGGACAGGATGACGCTGATCAATTTCTCGCTTTCGCGTCTCGGAAGCTGGACCAGGATTCACCTTTATCTCGAACTGTCTCTATCCTTATACTGCTGTGATTTTAGGAAATGGTCGCGCCCGCAGAGGCGTTCGATGCTCTTCGATGATATTGACTGAACTGCTTTTGAAATGTATTAATTGCGACGTGAATTAATATGTTTCTTGTTGTATATAACGGTTTAATCGAAGCAACGGATATATAGCGTGGCAATGGCAGTGTGTGCTTGGTATATAAATTACATAAGTACATGAGAGCGTAAGATTAGAAGAATTATTAGAAGAATTGGAAGAACATGATAATTATTCGATTGGTCTAATCTCAATCTCCGGGTACTTTCGTACCGTTTATTTACTATTTTTAATCAAATAGGGCAGGGAAACGTTACAAACTGGAGACTCTATTTACGTCAATTATTTTTTTTTATTCCCTTTATTAGTGCTGCACTTTTTCGGAAAATCTTTCGATTTTCTCTGTTCTTAAATCAAATAGAATGTAGTAAATAAAATAAGAATATCATAAGCGTGGATAAATCCTCTTTTCTCAAACATTACTTTGAAAATGCTGCGTAGAGGGTTACCGCGTAAGTCGGACCGATTACTAGTTTCTGAAATTGAAGAGTAAGAGGATGCTTCCAATAAATATTTCCAATGGCAGCATACAACATCTTTCACCTTTATTGATCTTATAGAATAAATTCACAGAGAGGAAATCCCCGATTTTCTTAAATACGCTCCACAGATTTACTCGTTAATCATCACACTTCACATTTGCCATCTGTCA
The DNA here is from genome assembly GCA_038496175.1 of Ampulex compressa. Lineage (NCBI taxonomy): Eukaryota > Metazoa > Arthropoda > Insecta > Hymenoptera > Ampulicidae > Ampulex > Ampulex compressa. Next base: position 286,274 of record JBCFXI010000013.1, on the reverse strand, counting down.
ACGCACTTTGCGTGACATAGTACGTATCTTAAGTGCGTTAAGGCAACGGTTGCGATCATTTTGGCTGCAATAAGATAGCCGCAGCATTCGAGAGACAGAGGGAAGTTAAATGATGTCTGAAAATGGAGGAAGGACGCGCTGGCGGCAACGAAAGTCATCGATCCGCTCAGTTTAGCATATTATTGAAGCGGCCTAGACGGGCCGTCCAGACAAGACGATGATCCTGTCTCGGTCAGGAGAATACGAATCCCTAATGGTAAAATCACCTGTCCTGACTTTATTTTCGAAGGGCCAGACGGTCGCCGGCAAACTCAATCGCCTTATCCGTCGTCACATGGATTTCGATCTTGGATTACTCGATTCCGTTAAAATGCACATCGATCCGCGGAAAAAATTCTGAAATTTTCATTATTCCTTTCATCCTACATTTATAAAGTGCACCACAAAATTTGATACCGTCACAAAGTACAATTCTAAATATCGCTTGAAGGAAAACAATAATATAAACTTTTAAGAATTTAATGGAAAACCGGTTAAGACAAAAACTGAATATATACCTTTTTTCTATAATGCTATGTCATTTGAGGGAACTATTTCTTTATCTTTCACTTTCTAAGTAATTTTATATAAACGATAAATATAGTACAGAAGGAAAAATATTTCGTAAGGAAGTATTCCCCAGTATATCTTTTATACCGAATTCCACACGCCATGCAATAATCCAGCTGAATCATTCCTACAAAAAAACATTCTACAAACACGCGTTCATTTAATAAACGAACAATGCGAAGTTAATAAAAAGCGAATGCTGCAGAGAGGATAGAAAATAGACCAGTACGTGCGCTCTCCATCGAGCGTAGACACGGCCATGACGACAGCAGGCGCAGACTTTCGCCTTGATAATAAAGACACCGGAATGGAGATCCCTGACAAGGTCGAAGGTACCGATTTCCTTATATCGAGGCGTCACGGAGCCCAGGAAAATCTCAGCCGCTTTAGTCGTCCACCGTATCGGCCATAGATCGCAGGTGGGCCGATCCCCGTAGTCTGGCTTACGCTCTGCAAGGCGATCCAAAAGACAAAAGGGTTTATAGACCTAGAAGCCGATCGCGCGCTGATTGGTCGGGGGACGGTCGACAGGAGGAACTACAAATTAGCACGGAATCGAGCCCAGAAATGTCAGTTAGCGGGGAAACGTCGAAGGAATCGCATTCTTCGCAGCACGTTTCGAAGCCGATACCGGAAGGGGAGAGACTTGAGTTAGCACGGAAGGAAGTCGAAGAGGATTCCAAGATGACTCTGGTAGATTTCTCTCATCAAGCCCAAATTCAGAGCTTCAGGAGATCCTTGGAGGACACTGGATATCCCTTGTCTCCGGTCAGCGTGGACTCAGCGACCTCCTCGTCCAGCTGGAATGGTTACGGTGGTTATCAGAAGAATTTGGTGTCGTGCAGGCCGAAAGAGATTTATACGTGGAGCAACGAGAGGGATTGGCCGAACGCGCAGCATCAAGGATCGCCTGTTCAGCAAGAGGCCGGGGGCAACCAGCAACAGCTGATCGTCCAGCCGCAAGTCGATGGACGACGATCGTCTGTCTCCACGGCGACACCCAATACTAATCAAGGTATTAAATTGTACTGAATGATGAGACATAAATCATTTCTGACAGACTTGAAGCGCGAAAGAGGCGGAGACAGCAATGTGCAGGGTTTGTCAGTCGAGTACGTATCGTGTAAACAACACATCGGTGAACAAGATAATTATTCACACCGAGGATAGGGAAAAGAATTTATTCCGGATGCTCAATGAGAAATGATATTCGAGTAAAAAATATCCTCACCTACCAAATGGATCTTTGGCTTATCACCAAAATTCCATCGCAGTGTTTCACAGGGGGGTTTTACCTTAGGCGTGAGTCGCCATGGAAATCGTAACTTTCTCAGATCTCACGCAAAGATCCTCCATCGTGACTGCCCACGAAAACTTTCTAGATTACATTCAAACAATAACATTCGTCGCTGCATTGCTAGGAGTGCACAATTACGCGCACTTGAAGCTGAGTTGGTATCTCGATTATTACGAAACTCGCACCCTAACAATTAGCCAAGGCTTAACATTCGCGCGTTATTCGCATTTATAGTTATGATATTGACGAAGGTGTATCGCGCAATGTGCCACACGAAAGTTGCACTTTGGGCGCGCATTTCTGACAGACAGACTCTACCGTGGACATCGTTGAACGAGGCTTGATTAACGAGCTGGCCGTTTAGCAGACTTTAGACCCGGGGGATTATAAAACAGCGCCCAGGCCGTTTACTCGCCGATAATGTATGTAAGCGCGTACAAAAGAGCAACGCGAGATGATGGACCGTCCCGCGGCAGTGGCGACATATTTATTGGTTACGAAATATAGAGCGGTGGCTGACTCCTTCAGAATTACCGCAGGATATCCTAATGGCGCGCTCAATGGGCCGCCACGAGACCGAGTACTCGCTCGTGATGCATTATAACGCGGACCCTTCCATCGCCCTGTTAATCGAACGGTCGGATGTCCCTTTACGTCCTGGTGAACTGTGTATAAACCTCTTAATCGTTTTCTTAACCCTAAACGTCTTAGCAAGAGCCTAATAGCCCCTACTTTTGTTGTAAAATACGTCAATCAAGGAGTTAGACGTCTCTTTTTGTCTTCCTGTAATTTATGGGAAGTTCTTAATCATTTTCGTAACTGCAAACGTTACTTTGAAAAGGATCTAAGAGTGTAGGATTCGATACTACTATTCGTATAAAACAGAATGGTGATATACTATATCGCATAATTTAAAATTAGTATTTAATTTATTACTAATTATTAAAATTAGTATTTAGTATTATTTTTTATCACACTAATGGCACGGTTAAGAAAATGATTTTTTCGAGGATATGGATATACATATATTACATTTTTCGTAAAGAAGATGAGTTATAATGAGTTATACTTGAGTTTCCAATCGTAAGAAAAATCGGTGCCAAGACAAAAGTCTTTTTCTTTCGTTTTTATGGTTAACTCGTAAAATACTTGGACATCGAATCCACCGTTTGATTAAGAAATTGCGGAAATGAACTTGTTACGATCCTGGCATTAATTTCAGTATCTTTCTTTCTCACGATAAAAATAGCGGCCCAGATTCTTATTAAGGAGACACGTTATGAAAATACGTTAGAAGTTTTAGGGTTAATACTCGAGCCAGCCTTCGCTATATCGGTCACCAGAGCTCGTTAATTTCGCGTCTCCGCGCTTATCGTCGTAGAACGAAAGAAAATGTTCGCCTCTAATGCAATACGAGTCCTTTAAACACTTAAAATAAGTAAATGTAGCATGGATTGAGATAAGATTTGGCCCCTTGTCTTTAATATACAGCGGAATATAGTTCGTAATACCACGTAGCAGCGATTTCTAGTCCAATAACAGAGCACTTGGAAGTACGTCTATGTCCTACTTGCTCGTTGATAAGACACACGCCTGGCGTTTCATCTGCCCCGGGGTATTGATACGTGTCAGCATACCTGACTAGTCACGTAGCTCGAACTGCGTGTCACAACAGCCCATCGGCTAATCTCGGTTAAAATGTGAACAAAATACATGAGAAAAATACACGATTGATGCTTCAACGCAAACTGGAGCCAACAGGCTTTTATTTCATTTAGCATTGTGGACGTAATATTCATTATCATTTAAACGTTATACTGGAATATTTGCTACAGTTTAAGTTTCATGAAGCACAAAAACAAGGGGCCATTTTATGAGAGATTCCAATTAAAATTTGTATTTATGGATTTAACGTTATACGTACTTGAAAACAATATTTCCGGCTTTCTTCAATTTTTTATCGTTTGACATTAATCACGGTATTACTACGTATACATTTATATGACATGATATTTATTGTATTATATGTAAACATCGAGGATAAAAATGAGAGTGACAGTAAGGTGTGGAGGAACTCACGATCGATTTAGCGATACACGTGCACCTCATACCGTGTTTGAGGGATTTTTCCTTATTTCCAGTCCTCTTCTGAAGGATCTACCACTACGTTGAAGGCGTAAAGTGACGTTATCGTAAATCTATCAAACGCGAGTAGCAAATACACGCATGCCTAGACCAAACTCCTTAACGTTTCTCATTGTTCGATACCCGTCTTTGACGAATCGCATTTGCTTGTAAATTTACGGTGAAACCATTTAATCCAATAACAGGGCTCTGTTGTTCGGGCTTTGAAGCGCACAGCAGGAATATTGGCCTTCTCATGGGTCGACAAGTGTCCCGCTGGGCGGTTCTTGACAACACTTTCTTTCGTCGTTGCCACCAGGATTTTACTTTCCATCCAAAGCTTCGTTCGGGGAGGTGTTAATAATAAGCGTGATGACTATGCTACACTTAATCTTCCATTATCATTTTAAATAAAAATTGAAAACACATCCGATGCCTTGAGATTAGAGTTGGAACGATCAAATTATAGGTGTACTTAGATAACGTAACAGATTCTATTTGATCTTATTGCGAAAAGTTTATTGCCGCCTAGTGTGGAAAACATCTCTTGTATAACGTAATAAGTAAAAGCATCGTTGTCATTTCTTATGTAGATCAATTAATTTATTATTCATTAAATCAAAACGAGCCGTATTGTAATTTTTTTGGTTTACTTTCGTAATATTATTTTGAATACGACATTTATTACATTACTTTCAGTCTTATGTTAGCAACAAGACTGAGTTTGTGTCTCTCACAAACAAGTACTGTACATTTCGGCATATTTTAAACTTCATGCTTGGAAATATTTTTGATAATCCTATTTCATAGTGATCTAAGAATATTTGCTATTTATAATTACACAGTACCAAAACAATTTTTGTCCGTAGTCCATTAAGTTTGATAATCCCTTAAAAACCATATATCCGCGTCATGCAACACCGTATACAATTTATCGTACAATGAAAATAGTCGCCGCCATTAATAAAATAGAAAACTAACGCGGAGGTGAAAAACGATATATAAATGGTTCCTTTTTCTGCCTTCAGGAACTCCGAAGAAACAGCCCAATGGCAAACGTTCGCGGACCGCTTACTCGAGCGCTCAGTTGGTGGAGCTGGAAAAGGAATTCCACTGCGGTCGTTATTTGTGCCGGCCACGGCGCATCGAAATGGCGGCATCTCTCCGGCTGACGGAGCGCCAGATAAAGATTTGGTTCCAAAATCGGCGTATGAAGTACAAGAAGGAGCAAAACTCCAAATCCGGCAGCCCGACGAAATCGAGTTGCACCTTGAAGAATCCATCGACAAGCCAGGGTGCTTGCGCGAAAAAGGAAGAGGCCAGTCCGCCTGCCAATTCATCCCCAGCGAGCTGGACGATCCACAAGAAGCCTCGCCAGCAAAGTCCCGATGCAACCATTCAAAGCCATCCGCAGACGTATTCCTGCAGCGCGGACCACAATGACCCCAAGCCGGAGCCTTCGATCGGCCAAAATTGCGACTCGTTCAACCGACAGCAGTACGAACGCGGGATCTCGAACTACCAAAACGTGCACATGGCCACCGACAGAATTCATCAGCTGCAGCCGAGTTTCGAATTGACCCAAAGCAGGCCCTATTTCGTTCATCAGCAGCAACGACTGTACTCCTATCAAGAGCAGACTGGCTACTCGATGAATCAGTATTGTCAGCAGCAGGTAAACTGCGACTACTTCCAGTACCAGTGGAATCCGCAGAGTTGTCAGTATGCTGGTGATTATCACGAATACCACTCGTATGGCCAGGAGTCGAGTAACGCTTTGAATGCCAGCAAAGAGTGCGGCCAGCAAACCTTCGCTCAGCAGATTAACGAGCATTACGCTCAAGAGAATTCGTACAATATCCCCCTATTCGCGGATTTAAACTCCTGGTTGTCGGATGGCCTCTGCGAATATCAAGGCGCTACCGCGAACAGGAGCCTGAACGAATCCCTTCGGAGCAACGACTCGATGGAATATCGCGAGGTGTCCTCGAATTTAATGAGTCTATGAGCGTTTCTTGGGAAGAGAGAGAGGCGCTAGGACTATGTATAAATCGTTGTCGAATATTATCTGTAAGGAAATCCTTATGTTATCTGGGATTTGAACTTGTAGCCGTTGGATAGATTCCGCGAAATTTAAGGTGCTCGATCGGATGTAAACTGTAATAGGTATAGAAAAATGTATTCGTATCAAAAGCACGTAATGAGGTAATATTAGGAATGATAAGTCAACCGCGATTCCTTTCGTTTCGAAACGTAATTTCGGTATTCAGAAGAATAGTTTCCTTCTTTCGCGCACCTGACTTCAAGGGTACCGTCGTTACAAGGTTTGATATATTCAATGCCCTCGACTCTGAGAGGCCAAACTGTAAAACTCTTATCCGGAAAGGAAAATGGAGGCAGTAAGTTATTTATGAAATGTCGTGTGCACATTCAGGTATGGAAAGGGCTTAATTGCGGTGCGCGCAAGCCCGATCAAAAAACATTTACGTTTATCTGGCTTAAAAAATCTGCGGTGCGATTAACGAAGTAGGAAAGGGGCTAATTGTTCAAATATCTGATTCTTCGGTCATTGCTTTAGTCATGCTCATTAGGAAACGAGACTGCCAAAGTGACGGCAATAATTGCACGTTAAAGAGCAATCAGCGCTTACGTCACGAGCACAGCGAGTAACGGCACTGACTGAGTCGGCCAACTCGCACGATCAGCTTGGCAATTGCGGTTTACAGTTATGCGACGTGCATTTCAATTGTGCCTCGGCTAAATGGCTGAATTAGCAAGACTTAAGTGGTGGAAAGGTGCATGTCGTGTGCACACTCACATCTTCCTAATTTTGGCCAGGTTTCCGCTCGTCCTCGAAAATCGTTTAGTCCCGCCAATCTCTGATTGCCTTTAGATAAACCCTAATATTTTGTAAATACCCTTCAACGCAAGTGTATAAATTGTATTATACGTATAGATTACGACAAATATACTTTCTTAAAATATCCATTTGGATTACCCTCTTTACGTATTTTCTAATGTTCCTGCATTTTTTGCAAAGTGCAATCAAAGCATACGGACATCAAGATCGTCGAGTAATAACTACTCTAGATTTAAACAATGCAGTACACTTAATGTTTATTTCAACGTTGTTGCCTCTTATCTCTTTTCAACAATATCGCATCGTTTAACTCAATATAACGGTATGTTCCCTTGAACGGCCGATAAATATTAAAAGCGTGGGTACAAATGTTTAAAATATATTTGTATCTTAAACCGGAAGAGAAGCAAAGGGGGATGATACGAGAACGAAGTGTGGAATAACGTAGGGGTGGTGGCTCTCTTGGTATGAGGGTGGTCGCAAACAGAATGGAGGGGCGCCTTTCTCTCCCTCTCTCTCTCTCTCTTTCTCTCTCTCTCTCTTTCCCTTTCCATCTCTCGCTCCCTCCCTCTTTCTCGCTCTTACCTTCTCTCGCTGGAAGGATGCAAGGGTGTGGGGTTGGGTTTCAACCATGATTTCCATTCGCCAGCCATCCATCTTGTTTGAGACTGGAAACTGACAGATAGACGCGGATCCGAGTGCCGGTGACGTGGCAAGTCTTGCAGGACTGTGCGTACGTGTGAGTACTCGCGAACGAGTATGAGCGATGTACGTGTACCTTAACGCAGCTTTAAGGCCCGTGTTACGTTCAAAAATTCATTTTTGGTGACACTTGCGTCGGTACAAAATCCATTTTACATCCGCTGGATTTAACAATCGTTTATTCGTACAAGCGTAACCTATCGATGCTGATACTATTTGATAAATGCACGTCTGAGGGAGTTAATCGTCTGTTTCGGATAATATTAGATGTATGACTTAATTTGGGATATATTTCTTTATCTCGACCTTACAACATATAAATGTTAATGATGTCTGGTCATGGAAAAATATTGGAAGCTGGAAATTCTTTCGTAGATGAAGATACAATTGTGGTTAAGTTTTAAATACTTCGCGTTTGACTCGCTTCGTGGAAATTTCGTCCCGAATCCCGCAAACCGCGAATCTTGTACCGTTTATACGAATTCTTTCGTACGTGTGTCCAATGATCCGTGTATGAGTGCACGTACACCACATAAGGTAGCTTTCACCTAGGCAGTCTGTCTCTACCAATAAATACAATGGACTCCGGAATGCCCGTGGATCTACAGCGGGATCTATGTGCATTTGAATCTGAATCAGACATTTTTCGCCATCCGCATTTACCTCGAATACGATTTCGGGAGATTCTTCTTTTATCCCGGATGAATAATGGATGGACAATATTAAGAGCCGCCTATCTTATACTTGTAGTAGTAATATATACAATATTATCTGCGATAAATAGGACGTTCTTCGACCTCCGTGTTTCCGTTATCCAAAAATTCCAATGCAATATATGGATTACGTACACTGAAACGAAGCACTTGCAAAGAAAATTTGCGAAATATTCTACGATCTTGAAAACTCCTGAATTACCTGTGCAAAGAAATATGTACTTTTTGAAACGTTGTTTTCTTACCAATTTACTTTGAACGTACAAAATTAACAATTCTAATTTAACAAATCTTATTGCACAAACAAGAAGAGTTCACATAATTCTTATTCACATTCCACTGTCCCTTCATGTGATCCCTTAAAATAAAGAAAGCCAACTAAAACGTATCTTATCAAAATCCCTCACTACCTCTCACTACTCTAAAATCAAGGCCAATGATCTACACGGTCGACGCCAAAAAAAAAAAAAAAACTTTAAAATCTCCATAAATACATACAAACTATACCTATTATTTCTATCACCTCGTGTAAATTCAGCGCCCTTCCCATCAAACGTCGAGAAATAAAAACGCACAACGAATAGAGCACAGGTATGATAGAAAGTGAATCGAACAGGGATGATATAAAAACACGCGAATAATCGTCAAATCGAAACAGAGAGAGAGAGAGAGAGAGAGAGAGAGACAGGGGAACTGGCCATGTGCAGGACATAAAATGCCCATTGCACAAGCCAGAGTCGTATAAACGATAAATATCCGGAGGCAGGGAATTTATCGGGCACGCGCTTCGATACTCTTCGCGCGTGCAGGCCGGGTGTCGAATTTCCTTGCCTTAAAATGTAGAAAAATTGAAATGGGCGAGGCGAAAGAATGAATAAAGATCAGAGAGTGCGAGAAGGCCGAGAGGGAGGGAGGCAGGAGGGGGGGGGGTGAGCCGAAGGAGGGTCGCCTTGCCGGCACGTAAAGCGACCGGGAGGTGCGCGCCTTGGGGCGTAAGAGTTTAGGTCGCCTGTGCACGCGAGTGATATTAGGTAGAAACGCATGAACTTTGATATATATTTCACGGGGAGGGGTAAATCTAAGCGCGCGGAAGGTGAATGGCGGAGATGAAGGGGCGGCAGAAGGCACCATACCGCGGCAAGTATCCGAACTATACGTGACCTGCAACTTTCCGGTGGCATCTTTTCCCGCGGAATTGATCCGCCGAATGGCCGGCATTAAATCCAACCGATATTTCGATAACTCACGCCGTTCTCGAATCCCAAAGCCGACGCAATGGCACCTCCTGCCCGGTGACATCAACGTCCTCTTACGAAATATGTAAAAAAAGATCGAGCGTCGAATCTTATTTTGGAGATTTCCTTTCTTACTCTCTTATTTTAATCGAACGACATAAGTCATCGGAGATGAAGTTTTACACGGGACACTGTACTTGGATTTTAAGCCGGAGCTTTTGAATTGGTGAGTAATCTAGTTTTTGTATTTCCTTAAGAAATTAAGACAGCACTCAGCCCTGTATATCAAATTTCTTTAATTGATATAAAACAACGTGGACAGCGCTAAGTAAGAGTACGACGCGGATTACGAATACATCATGTTTTTTCTGGAGCAAATATTCAAGCACGATTTCGAACTAGCTAATAATCAGTATATACCTATATAACACCTCGCCTTTATCCAAAAGACACACATATAAAATTCGTTGCAAAGCAGGCACCACCTTCGGCACCCTCCAAGAATATACAAAACATATTACCCACAAGTGAATGCGCAATTACGTCTCGTTGAACTTCGCCCCGTCAATGATCACCCGGAGAAAAGACTAATTCCGCATTCTTATAATCGATTATCGATCGAGACACTACTACCATCAGCTACGGATATTGGACGTTAGAAAACACCAGGCTACTTCTCGAGGTTCGATCGACTGCCGCAGGCCACGCTCGGAGGACAACCGAACCAAGCGGGACATTAAGACCATTCCTTGCCATGCATCTGGCAAATCGGCGCAGGAGAAGCGCCGAGGAAAGTAATGACAAGGAGGGTGGAAGGGATTCGACGCGGGAAAGATGCGAGAATGTGGCCGTTACTCCTTCCGGCTTAGGTGGGACGTCCGAAGGTGGCCGCGGAAACGGCGCGGGAATTCGAGAGGGCGAGCCGTGCGAAGGGTAGCGGAGGAGCGGGATAGGGGCGGGGGGGAGGGAGGGGGCTGAAGCCGGCGGAAGGCGGAAAACAACGGAAAATAAAGCAGCGGAAGAATCGCGTCGCAGGAAAAAGAATGAGGGCGCTGTCAGCTGGTGGAAATTATTCTGATTATGCTAATTCCGGTTCTGTTCCACTCCTTTACCCAGGCGTCCCCCAGCCCCATTGCCTCCCTGCTGCTGTCTGCGCCATCTTTCATGGGTGATATTTATAATATAGGGGTGCCCGAGCAGTTTCAAACTCTTTTTGGCTCCCCACCACCGTTTGGCCTTCCATCGAGACCTCCACCTCCGCCCCAAGGCATGGTCCTCGGGCCGTCGATAAATTTATTCATATTCCGTCGGAAATCCTTGATCCGAAAGAGGCCTGCAACTCGAACGCCTACCAGGATTGGTTCCATTGGTACTTGACCCTTTCATCGTCAAGAGTGTTAACTCGATGTCTCGTACTTCTGAACTCCCTTGCTCGATAGTTTCTAGTCGTAGCTGATAATGAGGGATTGTATGGTCGTATTATTTGGGCCACACGATCGTAGAGGAAAATGATTCCGCATACGTGAACGTCGATTTGGTCGATGGAACTTTAACTCTAGGAGATCGAATGGAGGAACTGCTCGAAAGGAAGTATACGGATAAATGCTCGCTATGAGCACTGATTATTACATATCGATGTTAGCTCGAATTATGCGTCATGTGTTTCACGGTTATCGTAGAGATCTGTTTTGGATTGCTCACGAATATTACTCGTTTTTAAGCTTTCGAGAAAGCGACCAAATTTGTCCTTAACCTCGGTCAATGTACGTGACGTTATTTTCTTCAACAATTTTTGTAATTCTGTCAATGTGAAGTTGGGGTGCTTTTAAGGTGATTTGAATATGATTGGTTTATAACAGCCGATATTATAATAAAGTGTAATAATCGCTGAAAAGCGAAAATCGTAAATTTGCATCGCATGTACGTATAGGGGCAGGAATTTTTAAAGCCAAGGAAACTTGTCCACGAATTCGGTGAATGTGTGTGTTCGTAATCTTCTTCAAGGTCGTAAGTTTTCCTTTTTAATTAAAGGTGCTTTCTATTCATTCCACCGACCGCCACGCCCACGGCAAAAGTTACGGTACGTTATTTCGTACTTCACGAAAAAGGTTATTCGCGCGGAGCGGTTTGCGGGCGGCTTTCCTTACGGTAAGAATTGCTGATCGATTTCGGATAATTACTCTCCGTGTATTAAACATCGCGCAAATAGGTGCGACGTGATTCGTAATCTGGATCATAGCTCATTGTAAAATACTAAAATGGAAATAATCCTGAGAAACACAAGACCGTTGTACGTGTATAAGACATTGGTTCATACACTGCTATGGTGGTTTTATGCTCTATATCAGAAGAACTGTGAATTAATGTCATTTTTCAAAATATATTTTTCTGTGAACAGACATGATCGAAAAGAAAGTAATTTACGATGAGGATATTTTAGCAATAATATACGAATAAAGAGGATACCCATTACAGACAGTTATATATAAGCGGCGTGAACTTGTTCTGTGTGAGCCAAGCAAACGCGGCTATGCTAATACACTTCAATGCACTTATGGTATAACGTTCGTTCTATGCTCAAAGTAAATAATCGTATTGTATTACTGCTTTTTATAAGTCTGTTGACATAGTTCTACAAACTGTCCTATCAGCATTACGGCGACAAGTGCGCATATGCCACGTATAATGCATTAAGTGCGGATCTTGGACCATAGCGTATAAATGTAAAACGAATTTTTTTACCGCCATTAATCGTACGCCTTATTGAAAATTCATGTACTAGAGATATTTAAAGTAGATAACAAAATTGCTTTATTAATCTTTGCACGTGATTTAAAAACTATACTGCTAATTAATCCTTGTTACTTCGTTAACAGAGAGCACTTCTATTCACATTCTATGCAAAAATAGAAAAATTCACGCAAGGTTCGCTTGATTTCGAGCATCGAAGATTATACGTGAATATCTATCTATCTATCTATCTATATTTGTTATTCTCTCAATCGCGCAATCGGCTAATTTTAATTCGCCGCTGCAGTTCGAGCACGCACTAATATCCGGGTTTGGTATAAGTATTATATTTATACGGATACTTTACAAGGGGGACCATCAAGCTCGAGCGGCTGACACAAAAGCGCGCTAAATCCCGGAAATTAAAGGCACAGTTATACTCGAAGTCGCTCGTAGATCACGGGGATCCGCGTCCAGCCAGTTATGTGGGTTACGAAGGAACCGCAGCATAGAAGTAACGGACAATGCCGAGTGAACCTCTCGTAGCGAGGATTCTCTGAAAGCTTCGTAGGTGGGCACGGTGAGCGTCAACTTTAATTAATCACGCAACTGTATTATTTCCCATTTAAGATCCCCCGCGCCCCCTCCCACCCCGCCCTCCTCGCCCAGCATCCCCCATATTTGGTGACTACTTGACGTGCCGGCAGCATTACGGGACGTTCACCAGATAAATCGTAAGCAGCGCACTTTGCTTGAGACATATATACAAAAGAGGAGCACGAAAGCAAAGCTACGGGCACCTTTACAGACAGGCTTCGTATAAACATGTCAGTCTGGCGAAGCTCGTCTCGAGAAACAGGTCCGCGGTTCATCCATCACTCGGCGGGGCCGTCTCCGCAGCTCTCCTAGGCTTTCTACAATCTCTCCGCCGTACGATTCCGCGTAAATAGTTAAAAATGGCAGGCCTAATAGCCGAGGCTGACGAAAATAACGGGGATTTTAATTTCCAGCCACCCAGTCTCGCGCGGATTCCCCCGATTTTTCGATCGCTACCTAAGCTCATGGTGCTCGAGGATGAAGCGCGGATGCGAGTTAAATATTCTATATGTACACCAGATGTGTAGATAGAAGATACGTAGATGTTTCAAGAAGCGGTAAATGAACTACAAATTTTCACAAGTGCGTAGTATATAAAAACAGTCCTTTTCTTACTTATACGTATTTTTTTTTTTCCTTCATTCTCTATGATTATTCAACGTTTTATGACAATTCAACGCTACAGCGCCCTTCTATCGAATACATCTCTAGCGCTATCCCAGAACCGTCATATCAACGTTACAAATAAACAGGTACATATAAGAAAAAAAACAAAACCAACGAACAGATTTCAAACCCAAACGTTCCAAAACCTCCCTCTCTACTCCCCTAATAAACCCAATCCATTCCTCAACCCACTCCACTCCGGACGACACTAGAAAACCCAAAGATCACGACCTCGCTCTTTCCAAAACCCAGCATTCCAGCGGAGGGCCTCGCGCACAGCACCACCCAAAGCTTCCAACCCCGCTTCACGCGCACTTGCCCGCGTTGGGTAGGAATCAAGGAAATATACGCACCAAGCAGACGTCGCTCCCCCGCCAAAGGTGTGCCGTAACTCAAACGCGGCTTTCTTTCTCCTTCCCGCCACCGTTGACGCTTTCGACAGCGGCCTCCGCAAACGTGCGGGCGAGGGAGGTGCAAAAAGAAGCCAAGGAAGAAGGCAAAGGGGTAAGTAAACGGAGAGGGGGGGGGGGCCTGCACGGAAGGAAGGGTCGAGGGTGGAAATAGCGGGGAGAGGGGCGAGCCCTCCCGTGACGTATGGCACGTCGTCACGGAGCGTCACTTAGAGTGGTGGATGAGAAAACGTCGCGTTGGCGGGAAAGAGAAGCGCGCCGGGGCTTCTAAGGACGCCGGGAGCTGTCTGCGCCGGTGACGCCGCATTGTTGGCAGGGAAATCAGACGAAAAGGCGCGATAACTAACCGCATAATAAATGAAGTGTTCACGGGAGTGTGCAACGTGCCCGGGCGCCGGCACCTACGTCGGGCTGATGCCGGAGAAAGTCATCCCTTTTCCTCTTCTTTTCGGCTATCTATCGCGGAATAACGCCGGAGCTGACGCTGGAGCCCCGGTAACAATACACGGATAAAGAGAAATTCGGGTAATTCCTCCGCCTCCCTGCGATTTGTCCCTGCCAGCTGAGGGAGATCCGGAGAAACCGATTTGTCATGCGACTGCAATATTGATTTGGGTTAACTCGTGTTTAACTTTGAATACAGAGCGGTTCGAACGCTTTCATTGCTTACAATCTGTGGATTTTGAGCCTGCTAATCATCGATATATTTGTGAATTTTCGTAATCGATTTATAGAATTAAATTACAGAGTGATTTGGGTACTGGTAATTGTGAATTTTTAAGTGCGCCTTTTACAGAAATCTAAGCTTTTACTTTTTTTTCACACTGCGTTTATGAAAACTTGGGTAATTATATATTTGGTTTTGGGACTCAACATGGGAATAGTATGATGGACCTAAGTTCTATATGATCGGATTATAGACTTTAATTCGGAGTAAAGCGACGATTTAAAAATAAAGTATTAATAAGCAAGTTGTTGTGCTGCAAATGGTATATTTATAATAATAATAGGAAGAAATACGTTTAACGTATTTATTATACTAAGCAGGAAATTATGCTTTTTAACAGTTCACTCCATTGCCGTTAATAAAAAATCTAAGATATTCAATGGTGTAACGAATGGAAAGAGCGTTCCTATCAGAAACTCATCGAGAGCATTGGCAGAGATGCGAGGTGATTGATACCTGCCACTTCCTGGGGCATCCTCTCATCATCATCAAGCAAGGGCTGGATGCCAACCACTGGTGTCACTGACGAGGCAACGTCGGTTGCTAATTCACTGATAAGAAACACTCAGCGACTGCCTCCTTCCACCTCCACCTCCGTTCGCTGGCTCAATACTTATTGGTTCGTATCTCCAGTGCTGGAGTCTGATATCTGAAGCAACTGGAATTACTGCCCATCTCCACCTCGGCTGTAAACTGAACGATGTAATCTGCCGAAGGAAAATACCGAATCCTCGATCGTCTCAGATTTGGCTCCTCCCGTTGTACAAATTCTATCGCCCCCCGTTCGATCCTTTGGATCCCAATCCTGACTTATACCTCAGCGTTAATCCTTCGATTCGCGCCTCGCGATACGAAGAGATAAGAGACCGCATTTATTCCCAAGAAGTCAATGCTTTTCATACTCTGTTAGATTCAAATCAAAAAAATTAACTATATATTCACACACCAGTCTAATGATATATAATAAAGTGTATAAAATGTATATGAAAAAAAAGTGTATTAAATGTGCAAAGTTCTTTCCCGATTTTTATCACCCATGTCCTGATATTAAACCAAACTATAAATCACTCATGGCAACATTTTTTTTCGGCAGACTATAATTTTTTACTTCCCATTTTTATCGTACCTGCTGAATCCACGATATTTGCTAATCATCCACGCTTAACTGAATTTTTCAACAATCCTGTCGCGTTAATCGATGCGTTTTCCACATCAGTGGAGGAACTCTAGTGTACGTAGCAGGAGGAAAAAGTTTCGCTCCAACGTGAAATCATACGGTCTGTTTTACTTTCATCGTACCGAAGAATTTGTCGCTCGAGGACAAGTGCTCGGTTGGGACTGATAATCGCGGAACGCGCGTTCCACTTTCCTATCAAGGCCGCAGTAAATTTAATGTGATACGGTGCGATAGGGCTGAAAGCGGTGAAAGGAGGAAAGCCGAAGTTGGGGTGGAAAACCAATGGGAGGGTAATGCTCGACTAACATTGTCAATTGATCTATCGAGCGAGCGGCGGGAATAGAGAGAGGTAGGATTCAGGCGGGCCTTAACGAAATCTGGTAATGGGGAAGATAGGAGGTGAACGAGAGGTATGGTTTAAGACGAGCTGCGATTCTGCATGAGAGGGTACGAAGGCGCGTTGGAATCGGAGATGGGATATTATCATTCGAAGGAAAGAAACAAAGACTTGAGTCTCATCCCTGCTTATTTCTCATACTCCATGCGCCTAAAAAGCACATCTCCAAAATCCCATCCAAATGGGAAATCCAAATGGCGTATCCTACATCATTCTCCAAATATTTAAATCTCGCCAATTTTCTCGTATTCCAGTGTACATTCTAAAACATTAACTACAGCGTTTTTCTGAAAATTCAAATCACTCTTAAAACGACAGAATGTAAACTGTCGATGCTAAAATCATCATTCACCGAACTCGGAGACCGATGTGTCCAGTACTCGCGCAATTCTCGTCCTAAAGTTATTCTCCGGTGGCAAAAAACAAAAACCACGGAATTCCCCTGGAAGCGCCGAGAAAGAGAAGTCCAAATAAGATTTTACGAGGAAGAAAAAAGGAAGAGGCGGGACGGGCAAAGGGTGTGGGGCGGGTTGGCAGTCGGGGGTGGGCGCAAGGGTGTAGCAGAAGCCGACGCAACGGTGCCTCGATGGGGGGTAAGCACGATAAGACGCCGTGAGTAATGAGCAATGCCGCGAGTGATATCAGCGAACGAGAACGAGACACTTTTCGCCGTTTTAAGGGTAGGAAGAGCCGGGGTGAGAGAAAGAGAGGGCGCTACAAATCAAGTTTTATACCGAGAAAAAAAAGTTCATTATTGGTTCGCCGTAAAAAGCCGCGGCTGAGGATCTTCCGTGGGGTAGCGAGCGACCCTTTTTCCGCTGCCGGAGGAAGGGTAGAGAGAAGGAGGGAGGAAGAGCGGGAGGAAGAGAGAACGGGAAAGAGGAAGAGGCGGAGATAGAAAGAGAGAACGGCAAACTTCCGCTGTGGAGGCCAAATATGAAGTAAGGCCAGGGAAGAGGGGAACGCCTTAAGCATTCTCGTCAATTTTTCTCATCACCTCCGATAACGGATACCTCGAGTACTCTCTCCAAAGGAAGGTCAAATGAAGCGTGTCACGGAGGAGGTTTCTCTCGAACGGTCGGCCGCGAAATCACCTTGTTGATTTTGACGATTTTTCGATGACAAATGACTTTACGAAAGTAAATACATATATGTGTTTTTAAATTGAGAAAAGTTTACAAGTGTTCATACATATAAAATTCCTCTCAAATGATAGCTCGCAAAATCAGGTTGTTGAGTTTGACGGTTTTAAACGCGTTTTTAAACACACCTGTGTGTTTTTAAATTGAGAAAAGTTCAGTAGTGTGCATATATATAAACGATCGAGAAAAGTATCGTGGGATATCCACATGTGTTTTCTGTATTATAATATTATATCGTAAACATGATACACGTGTATGTTGTTATTACCTGTATTTATAACTGCTTTAAGATACATATTCGAAGCAAAGCCTCGTAAATATAGACTACGCTTGTTAATAATATGTATTATGCAGATATACCATTTATAAAGAAAGAAAGAAAAGAGGAAATAGCACATATTATTATATTTCTAATTAAGTAAGGATAATAAGTACGTACATATACATGATTCGTAACATCTTATAAACTTCACCCAATACTCTTAACTCGAATCGATGATAATTATATCTAATAATCAATGGTTCAAGAGCGACATGAAGATCCAAACCATGGATGAATGAGTATCTGTAGAGAATCAACCGGATATAAAAAAAGAAATTCGTCGATCCTAGAGCTATTAAACGTTTGATACAAGAGACGATCATAAACAGCTTCAAGATCCCTCATTCCCATTCTGATTTACGAGCCAATGTGGATTATAATTACGGGCAGCATGTAACCGCGTTTAAAAATGTTCTTGTCGTCCACCAGGCCGCAGCTCCCCCGCGGACGCGTGCAGCAACCCCTGTAAATCTAGGCGGTGTCGTTTCCACATCCTGTTTCACTGTTTTCCACCAAATAATTTCAGCTTCATTCTTCATTTAGCTTGGCACAAACTGCCGCAAACAACCGCCCCTCCCTCGCGCGAGGCGGAGGCTCGCCCAAGTCGGCGGCCGCAGCCGCATTTATATTAAAATACTAAGAAAAACTTCCACCTAGTCCCACCCTCGTCCCCACCCTTCGCCGTGGAATCGTTAATTTTCTGCTTCCATTCGCTTCTCGTAAATCCCCGTACCCCGCCGCGGAAAATAATACGAGCAGGAAATGTTGACCATTATTTTCGGCGCTCGCAACGCTTTCATTAAAATTATGGCCCCGATTCCGAATTCTGAGGCCCGTCCAACTGACAGGAAGCTTAATTCGATGCCAGACCAGCAGGGTCCCGTGCTATTGGTAGCTTTTAAATTCCACCCGACGGCGAACCTTTTGAAAGACGACATTGCACCGAACAATAAGTTTGTAAACATTTTTCCTTGTTTATTGGATAGATATGGTCCTCGAAAAATGTATTACTATTTTGTATAATACGGTTTAAAAGAGGATTTTGATCGTGTAATTATCTTTTTTCGTTTTATAATAAGATTGAGGACTTGAAATTATATTTGTCTATATGCTTACCCATTCCTTAAAGTGTGCGTTTGTAATTATAAGAAAAAAATACTTATACCTGTATTTATGTAAATATAGTTAAAACAATAATTTCTTACTATGGGTTTTATGAATAAGATTTATTTTCGTTCATTATTAATTATTCTTAACCACTGTGAGCGATTTTTGGAGACAGTCCTATGGCAAATGGAGAATTAGAATTCTTAGAAAAGTCACATCTCTCTGAAATATGTAATATAATTATAGTCTATATCGTTTTCCTTCAAATGAATATCGATCCCTTGTAACGATCCCGAAAATGTTTCTAAACTTGTTTTTATAAATTCTATGTAAAGTGTTATAATAAGAGAGTGAAATAAAGTAAAATAATGTAATAATTTACAACTATTTATGTTTAAAGATGTGCTTCATTCACCGTATCATCTTCCCCTTATTGTATATCCGCAGAAAAATGCTGGTCAGTGTCCAGACGCCATACAGAATAAAGTTCCCGTGAGATCTAAGCGGGTGCATCGTTAGGCTATCTCACACGCGAAAGCTTTCCTACGAGGTGGATAGATAAGAAACTCTTAACTTTTTGCAATTACTCTGTTAATAGTCCTCTTATGAACACCTCAATTTATGTTATGCGTGCACATGCGTTACTTACTTTAAGTTTGGCTATCTAACAAAACAAATGTTCCATATATATTATGAATTTTCACCAGGATTTCAACCATTTAATTTGAAATATAATATGCAGTTTTTATAAAATCACAGTTTTTTTTTTATAAAAACATCAATCGTAACCTATTTTATGTTTTTTATTTGACTAGCATTTTGATAAAATATCGAGAAATGGCTAATGTACACTAAAATAAAGTACACTTAATCGACATGCATCTGTTCTGATATTTGAAATATACCATAGCTGTAATTTATTCATCATTAGTAGATACTATTTATCACATTACTTTTACTCGACATACATTAATGCTGAAAGATTACTAATTCAACGAGAAACATGGTTTAAAAACGGAGTCAGCAATTAGCACGCTCTATATCAAATCAGTAATTTGTATTGTATAAGTGCATAATTCTTGCTCAATATATTATATCTATAAGCATGTCAGCTTGTCTAGACCTTCAAGACCAGCTCTCATCCGCTCGAGCTTCGAAAGGTAAAGGTTCGTGCAATACGTGCGTTAACAAAGGAACCTACACGAAGAATGGGATCCGCGACTGGCACAAATTTTTGGCCACACGATATTAAGCGAAGAATTTCTGCGACGTTCGGTATAATCGAAGCGTTAAGGCCGGATCTTGAACCAAGGTAGCGAGCTGAGATCATGCTACATTAGGTCCCATTATCTCGTGCTCGCTTTTTCAAAAAGAATACGAGTACGCCGCTTACAGCGTCACAATTTCAAATTGAAACTCTCGCCCGAACCGCGTATGCCTTCCAGCACTCTTCCAACCCTTTAAATCTCTCTCGTCTGCTCTACCGGACTTTTGTACATCCATTCAACCGTGATCCACCTACACATACGTCTAGAAATCTACCTACCGCCGTGCTTATCCGAGGAATAAATACGCCATGGTGACAAAGGAAACCCGTCTTTAAAAAGACAACAACGTATGATTAATGATCCGCACGAGAGACGCGTCCGTTCTCCTTCTGAGTTCGCAGGACTGAGTCGGGGTTAGAGGAGAAAAAAAATTTACGTCGATATCTTCTAGACTTCCGGGAACATTGAAGATAACTCGGAAAGTTTTCTATTCGCTCGATGCGACGGTATTTTTGCCTTCGCTCGTGGAACGATCAATGTACTGTTCAAAGCTGGATATTATTTCATGTGAAAAGTATTACAGTATTTGAACTGTATATTTAAGAGGAGCAGGAGTATTGGTAGGGCTTGTTTGAATTAGACAGAAGCTTTGAAATATTTCTCTAATATGTCAGTATTACATAGTATCGTTGAAATAAAGATATAAAGATAATAAAGAATAAAGAATCGTAGACAACGTAGAATTATAAGCAGAAAAAAATATGTAACATCTAAATTGTTAACCACGCTTCCCTTATGCGCTTCTAGATACTTTACTACTCAACTTAAAACAAATGAGAATTATACATTCTGGTACACACTAATATAATATATTTAATAATAATACTCCCTTTACGCAGTCGCTTCTGGCGATTCTGGTAAATACTTATTCCACTGTGATTTACACTAACGCGATCTTTATATAAATTGATTACTTTTAGAAACTTTGCAAAGTATCTAGCCATATTCTTGCGGACCTGAATATTACTTATGATATGCTGAATTCTATGTTAGAATTTATCCACACAGGCCGTGTGACCATCCTTCATCCGTAGCACGGTCTCAAAGTCAGATATTCCTTTCTGCTGGTGATGCGCCTAATGTATAACGGCGCTTTATTAATTTCGATCGTCTTACGTGCCCGTTATGCAAGTAACCCGAGGGTAGAATGAGCGGGCTATACGCTTTGAATCACGTATGGAGACATTAATTTCTTACTTGAAAACTTGAGACATGAATTAATAGTACGGCGGACCTCCCTCCTAGGCATGCCGACGACAGGATTCCCTGTTATTACACCGAACATTCTACAAAATAATTTTTTCCCGTGGATAAGATTAATGACTCGACGGGCAAGAACTTCAATAGTGACTCGTTTCGCAAATTAATCTTGGACATTTCTTTAAAACGTATTAATAACGTTTTGTACTTATTGTTGGAAAGGCAGTTCTGCTCCGGGAGATCGTCCTGCTATAAATTATCTCCGGCGATCACGCTCCTTCTTTCGAGTAATTAAACAGATTTTCTTGGCGTAGAACATCTCAATAGCGTGCTTCGGGAAGAAAGTTTCGTCCAGTAGTTGACCGGCTACATTTGTTACGTTGGCATCTTTAAGAAAAGAACGAATAAGAGGAAGGAGGGTATGGTTTATTACCGTATGAAGCTTGAAATCGTTAATTACCGTACTTGAACACATTTTACTTGCCCCGAGTTTAGATCATTTTTCACGAAACGCATTAGAATTATAGTGCAGAAATTAAGGTTATAATGTGAAATTTTATAGGAGGCTTGTATCGTGCCCAAAAATTTAATTACGCATTTCTCGATCTGAGAAAAAATAACAGGTACCATTCCGTAGAGATAACAAGTACATAAATAAAACCACTTGCCCAATTTACAAATACTCAACTTATAACATAAATCAAATTCACTAGAACACAAAAGCACAAATTCAAATACCTTCAGGTTAGATTATTAATTCTCATACGAAATTTACTATGATTTCCAAAAACAGTTATCAAAAGAAGTGCCATGTTTAAAATCGCACATGTACAAAACAATCGCATTAACGATCTTTACCCCACACATATATAAACAAATAAATCTAATTACACTCACGATCATTGCAAAACGCATTTCGACTAACAAATACCCCCAAAGTCCATATCAATGATCACCTAGTCGCTCGCAAAAATCACGTAATCAATACCCACCCCGAGGTGCCTCTCAACCTCAGATCCTCTCCGTCCTCAAAGCCAGGAGTGAAGCGCGAGGATATCGAAAACACGTTCCTCGAAATCAAAAGAGCGAATAAAACTCCGAAGTGCAACTAATTCGTACTATTACCGGTGGTAGTAGTACGGTTAACGTAATTACAAGGTATGTACAAGGCTGGAGAACGTGAAAGACTCACGAGAGAAGAATGATGATGCTACGTGCCTGTTGCTCGCTTCCCTGAGATCGCCGACGCGTGGTCGTTGGCCAGCGAGTATCCCGAGACCACGAAGACTCCAGGAACCAGTAATGGGAGGAGCCACGGATCCTTCAAACGGCGGATCTTGGTCCGTGCACTTGACTAATCGAACGTCAAACGCTAATAAGCAACCACCGATTGCCGGGGCAATTTCATTCGCCGAGGCGAAAGCGGCTCTGCCACGGTTGCCCTTCGGTCGCTCCGCCGCGCTTCTTTTTCTCTTCGGCTCTCTCTCTCTCTCTCTCTCTCTCTCTCTTCACTCCTGGAAGCTTCGGCTTTCACGTTTAATGTCGTCTCATTTCCAGTTTCACGGTTTTCTTCGCCGGTGCCGCGCCGCAGACGAGCGCCGCTTGCGAGCGCTTTTATACGCCGATTACCTAGGCTTTGTTGGGTAATCCAGCCTGGCCCGAGAACAGGAGGACGCCGATTGTATCGTAATTATAAAATCCGGCCTCGTTTAGTTTATTAGGAAAATTTGTTTCGTGCGAATGAGAGGGAGCGTGGAAGATATGGAAGGTGCTTTGTTCGGATGAAACGCTTCGGGAAGTAACGGGGGATATGAACTATTATTTGCTGTTGCGGTTTGAGAGTATGCAGTGGATTATGGAAGTCCATTTAATTCCTGATAGGCCGTGGTTGTAATTGGGAGTAAAATATTTGATCGTAGGATGAATAAAGTGTTTTATCGTGAATTGAAAATTTCGCTCGATTGATTTGATTATGAAATTATCGAATGTTACGATAAATAAGGTATTTTATCGTGAATTGAAAATTTCGCTCGATTGATTTGATTATGAAATTTTTAATCGCGAAAGCAAAGGCGAGGTAGTAATATAGAAATAATATTTGGGTTAAATGGAAATGAGTTCCAAACGAATAAAACAATGAGGCTCGTTCAGATGTATGTATTAAATACGTAAAGTGAATTTGAGTTTGTGAAGACCGACGGGAGAAATCCGTGCTTTTCTTAAAAGCGAGAACTTTCAAAATAATATTATAATGAAGCGAGAGGATTGTCGCGCATACGTTCAACATCGCGTTAACAAATATGTACGCGTCCCGTTCCATTAAGTGGTTTTAAGAGGAAATTATGCTTTGTTAACACATACTTGAGAGTGTAACGACCACTGTTCATACATGGAGGATACAATTAAAAACAGTAATTACCGTGCATTACGCGGACACGGCACGATGCACCTTGCACGAATGTTCTGGTCACCTATTTCTCGCTCTATGCTTTTTTCTTCACTTTCTGAAACGGCGAATCGACCAGCTGTATCGCATAGAAACTAGCAGGAAAGCGACTGTGCGCTCTGAAGCTCTGTCGAAGCGGTTAACCATTGCAATTTTAACCGCGGTGCGTCAAAGAAGTATGTCCTGAAGATCATAAGTAACATATGACACTTTCCGCTCGTATAATTACACATACTCTTAGGAATATTTCAAGCATTCTTTGCACGATCGAGTTTTTCAGAAACTTCATTCTAACTCGTATATGTCACACCTGCGTTTGCAAGAGCATAATTACTGGCGTACCAGTAATTCCTCCTTCCTCGCCCCAGTCCCATCCAGCAAGTTATTATTCGGTTGGCAAGTAAGTACTTAATAGCGAATTTGCGATTTTCCTCTCCAACCAATAGCAAACAAAACACAAGCAAACGTCAGAATTTTCTTACCAAATTACAATCGTAGATATGGAGCGTGAAAACAACACCGTATGTTTCACATTTCGAATATATAAATATACCTAAAAATCATGCAAGCAAAATGATCCCACAGTGAAATCCGCAATTATTCACTCACCAGCTCGATACATCGAATCACCGGACAGGGCCTTTCGGCCGTCTCTCGTTTTTACCCGAATATCGTTGGCTTCCTGCTCGAAAGCTGCTCGCAATTACGAATCGCCTCTAGGAAAGCCGCCGGTAGAAAATTTCCGTGAGAAAGAAAAACGCTTTACGCAACGAGGCCGACGTAAGCGGGCGACATTAACGTTCGCTGCTTACCCCGGCCGCCCCGGGCCGTGATTATTGATAATTACGTAATAGGTACAGAGGCTACCGAGAGGGGGAAGGAGTCCTTTCGGCTCGGAGATCACAGGAGTCGTGGCAAAGCCGGAGTCCCGGTCGCATTTGCAAGTAGATTATCATTCCGAGAAGAGCCGAGACTTCCTCCTGGTCCGAAAACAACTGGGCAACGTCTTTGTGCCTGACGTTTGACAAATAAGAAACGGGGTCCAGCCGTATCATTACCCATCCTTCGCGGTGGATTCGTCCCTGGCCTGAGCCCGGGCATCCTCAAAAACTCTTTCGGCGATCTAATAACGTCGAGGACGCGCCGCCTCATTAGTCAAGTCCAAGCTCCTCACCCTGGGGCTCACCCTATTACAGGCGGCTGCATGTAACCGGTGCTACGTTACGGGCTAACCTGGATATCCTGGCCGCGAGAGCAGGCCTTTCTCTGTATCCGAGCCCGGCCAAAGAGAGTATTCCCTTTCCCGTCGATGATCGATCGCAGATAATTTTGCATCGACGGCTCTTGCCGCCGAGCGACCGATTGAAAATTAAAAATTCGGGTAACGAAGAAGGCCGAGCGTCGGGGCCCCCTTCGCAGGCTATATATCACGGTCAGTATCGTACGGCGAGCATCCTGGAATACTCCGATCTTGAACTATTTCGTTTGATGCGGGGATTTGTTTGGAGAAATGGAGTAGGAAGAATGGATTTGGTAATAGTGAAAGGGTAAGTGTATAAGTGTTATGCTTGTTGTGGATTGTTAAGGTTGCTTAATGTGCGAGAAGATAATGTATGTTGAGTTTCTTGAGGAGGATTTGAGCGCAGGAATATGTGAATAGTGAGAAGAATCGAATGATACACTGTTGGGTGTGAAAGTGTCTCATGGGAGGCTAAGGTATTTTTTAATTGTAACTGTTATTTAGAGGAACAGTACGTATGTAGAGTATATATATTCTGGAATGTATTGTTGAGGGTGATTTATTTCAGGATGCTGGTGTGACCGATATTAATTCCGATACTTTAAGAAGGCAAGTAAGTAAACTCCGAGCTTGTGTCGAACTTTGTATACAACAGTATCATCGACGATCATTTTCTTCTCGACAAACTCATCCTTTCTCGTAAACACCCTCTCTCGATCCTCCACAAATATCATTCAGCACCAACTCGTAATTTCCTTTCTCTTCCTCACCTCGCTATCCAATAACCATTGCATCCAAAACCGGAATCATCCTTATCTCCAAACACCAACCACGACAATTTTGGCTGCAATGATTATTCGATAGCGAGATATAAAAGAGGAAGGAAATCGCGAGTCATCGTTGCTAAATGACATTTATCGAGGATCGACAACGAGAATTTACGGGAAAAAATGATTTCTGTAAGGTTGCCTTCAAAGTGTGATTTAAGCTAGGAGTTTACTCATCCACCTTTAATCACTGCCACAGCCGGAATCATCTTTTTCCACAAACAGCAACGATGACGGTCGCCAAAAGGCGCGAGATCCATTCACGGGGGCGCCGTGTCACCAAGGATGTTAACTATCTAATAAGGGGCAATCAACGCGTGTCAACCCGGCAGGGTTCGTTCGGGAGGACCAAACGCGGCTCCTCTTCCCTTTCAGTCGCACCAGCCTCCAACGTTGCAGGAGAACCGTGGGTGATGGATGGGCCCCCCCTCGGCTCTAACAGTTTCGTCTATACGTGTGCCACGTACCGTTCCCTCAATTAAACAATTGCATTCACATCCATCCATCCGTCCTCCCCGTGAGATCGCGGACCAACGCCGTTACCTCCCTCCACCTTTCCTTCCTCGCTCTCTCCCCTCTTCCACCCACTCACTACCTCCCCCTCTTGCCCTCTCTCTCTCTCTCTCTCTCCCGCCTTTTTCCCCTCGCTCACTCGCTCCGCTTTTTTCATACGAGTCCCCTTTCCTTGCCTCCGCCCTTTCGCACCGCCGCTGGAGGATCTCGCCTCGAGTGCAATTTGCAATTAAATTGCGCGCCGAAATGCGCACGCCGCGAAACTGCGGATACGTGACGGCTGATCACGGAAATTATTGCGCGCGCGCCGTTACTGCCGATTACCGTGCTGACGCAATCTCATGCAAATTTTCCCCGGCGCCTTCGTTGACGCGGAGGAAAACCTCGAGGCGGATGTTTCGGGCCGGATCGAAGACGAGGGCCCCTGGCGTGCTCCTGAGACACGCCATTGGGATTTTCTTGAGAGGTGTGCTCGCTGAAGTGGTTACTTTTGTCGGATGAGGATTTGAAACTTTGCAGCTGGGATTATTATTTTTTATAGAGACAATTAAATTTTGAACAGATACAATTTAGGGGTACTTGATTGGTAGAAGCAGATTATGCGGATGATGCCAAATGGTATTATTGGGCTGGAGATTGTTAATGGCGAACTGACCTTTAGATTTATTCTTCGAGAAGCTTTAGTACTACATTTGTATTCGATAGAATTATAATAAACATCTACTGCCGCGAATGTCTCCTTTGTGCTCATATCTGTATTCCTTAGACTCAGAATGAGCATGGTTTTTTTTCCGAGGTAGATGTATCTTGGTGTAGTGATCTTTTTCTGTTCGATAATCCGCAGGATATAATCAAAAATTAGCGGAACATATTGCAAGAAGATTTTGACGTACAATCTGTAATAATAATTCAAGGTGGCCTCCTGCGCTTGGTTTTCTAACCGATGACTTCTGATGGTCCGTCACGTTTCCCCGTCCATCTCCTGAAATCACGGCTCTCGCCGGAATTTTATGTAAAATCCGATGCGCCTGTTAGTTTATGCGGGCAGCATACATTGGCGGTGGTCCCACGGACGTGCCCTACGTACCAAACCCCTCTCTTTCCTCCCTTTTTCTCTTGTTTCTTCCCTTTTCCCACCCTCCACCTCCTTCGGCAACCCCAATGTCGATCCAAACCGTCCTCGATATTTCGGTACGATTGCTCACGATGACACTGAGATTTAAAAGCCCCAAAGAGTAAAGGGGCGGTAAAACTTTCTTTCTGCCCACGCTGTGATCGGGAATTCGCTATGGAATTTTACGGTTGGATGCAAAAGTCCCATTATGAAACAAGGTATTGAATATGTAATTGTGTAACCCACACTGCCTGATAGGTTTTTGATTCGCTGATGTGAGGATTCAATGGACGTTCTAAAAATTAAATGTATAACGTTTCATTAGAAATAAGTAAGATTTATGTATCGCACGCGTGTCACGTTGAAATATTTAAAATATATTATATATGAACCTGGGAAGCTTCGTTATATAAAAAATTCTTGCATTCAAGCTGAAAAGTTCGATATTCAGAATGTATACTGTTTAATGAAAAAAAAACACTAAATATATATAAATACTCCGTAAAGTACATGCCAAGTATAATGCTTACATAATTTAGAATAAAGATTATACAGTTATAACGTATAAAGTCGTTACATTTCATGCAAGATTATATAAAATCTTAAATACTTCAACAACTGTAGTTAAGACAAATATATGTGCATACCTGTTCTCCGATATTAAATAATAAGCTCTTACAGCGGTAAACCAACCCTATCCCTCAGGATAAATGAGCATTATAATTAAGCAGTACGATTCAAATCTAAATGCCTTTTGTATTCGAGTATTTCGGCGTATGTGAAAGATTTAATAAAGCTTTAAACGGTTTAAAACTCCGAGTGGAAGCGGAGGAAATGGAATGCAGGAAGAAAGAAGCATCATGGGTGGAAGAGACGAGGGTGTACACTGACGTTTGACGTCGCCGGCGGCCACTGACGGCATTTCTCTCTGTTGCGAAGCGCCGTTGAAAAATGATAGGCCGTCAGTGCCCGGGCTAAAAGCGCAAAATTCTTTTTCGCTTGCTGGAAAATACGCTCTTTAAGTGCCAACTACGACTTGGGATGCCCTGGCAATATCCGTACCCTTCCCTTCTGAAATCGTCTCTAGCGGTATATTTAAAGTACATCAGCGTTTAACATACTAAAACCACCCAGTAATACATCTTCGTATAAACTTGAGATCCGGAAACTGCAATACTATCTATAGCGACATTTTTTTACATAAACGGAAATCAACACGAGTATATATCTTTAATTGTAATATACGATTAAACCTGATATCGTCGAGGAGTATAATTACGAGTTTCCTTTAAAATTTTGCTAGAAATATATGGCACAGCTGTTGTTATGGTCTTACAGCATATATTATATGATATATAAACTCTCACCGAGCAAATTAATGCTCCGGTTTTCGGTGCTCTGGTAATCGGAAATGTATCTTAATCAATATTATCCAGGCTAAATTAGCAATCAATATTAAAGTTATAGTGGATGAAAAAAGAATCGATCGCAAACAGACAGAGGAATATGCTTATTATCTTAGTAACCTTTCATTCCACAACATGCATCAAAACCTACACCACATATACAATTCTCCACATATAACACATATTAACCACATATACAATTCTCCGCATACAACACATATAACACATATAAACCACACATATGATTCTCCATCAACCCGTATAACGATTTACACGAAAAATCGAACAAACGTGGCAAATAAACAACCACACGCCTTGAATACACGAAATCTAATTCGCGGCAGTGATACTTACATTCAAAAAATCCAGCATACCAACAACAGTCTCGAGCAATGTGAAAAGTCCAGCATACGTTAACGAAGCTCACATCTCAACAGTACAACGCGTTACATAATCGTGGTTACGTAGTCAGAAAAAGTATAAAAACGAAGGGGGGGAAAAAGTAAATGACCCTCGTGAGTGACCGCACCGCGAGAAGGTCGGAGGTTGTAGGCTGTCGAGGGTTATGTCTCAGAGACTAAGGGTGAAGCAACGCGGACACGCGGGGAGGTCCGAAAGGGCGAAAGGACCTTCCAGCGCAGTATTTCTTGCCCCTGGCGCGCTATATGCTCCCTGGTCAAACACTGTGTCGCCTTTGGTATTTATCGGGCAAGTTCTCACCTCAGGCTCATTTGTCTTTTCGCTGCGGGGAGTTGTCCCGGGGGGAGGGGAGGTGTTTGGCCGGGAGGTGAGTTTGTAACGGGACAGGAGGGCGGAAAGAGAGCGTTTTGGACCTCTCCGCAGAGCTACCAAAAGCTCGCCAACGGACCTAACACGGTTGCCACTTACAGTGGTAACTCCGCGTTGCTATTCACGCGCTGGAACCTACGTCGTGGCGGACTTTCAGCCCCGAAGGCCACGACGACGGACGATTGGCGCGTTTTACGCCATCGAAGAAATCGGATAATTCTTTTGACGCGTGTGAGAAAGGATTTAGAATGTGGAGTAGCCCTCTTTGGTGCATAATGGGATAAAAAATGTTCGACCTTTTTGAAACACGGGAATGGATGGTAGGATATTTTTAGACCCACCTCGAAATGTTGCAATAGCTACATGTGCATAGGTTTGTTTAGTGTTATTTATTTAAAGCAGTTGGTAATACCATCGATAGATTGAATTAAATTATTATTATTTTTTTGTTTTTATATTATGCGAGTTTTTTGTTAATAAAAATATACGAATTTTGTTTGATTTAAAATGCAATTCTGCGCAACATGGGGCTATTTTATTCCCTGAAATCTTGTGTTCCAAAGAGATTAAAAGTTGTGTCCCAAAGAGATGTGTTTATGTGTCGTTTCTTGCGATTACTGATTGGCGAATTATTTTTGAGAGCGCCCGATGTAATTCAAACACCAATGACAGAGGCTAATCTTGAAGATACAATTGAATAAATGAACTGTATAAACTTAAGAATTCCTTGAGAATGGTTCTTCCGTTAATCGATCCTAATGTACGATAATACTAGCTCTGTATACCTCTTTCCTTTATGAATTAAGGAAGAAGACCTTCGGTTGGTGAGCCATATGTCAGGCATTGTATAAAAGTGCCCTATAATGTCGACTCGATTATCGTGTAAAGTAAAAGTAACCACTCGTATCCTTATACATTCATAATTAATAATTAGTAGTGCATCTTCAAAAACATTCGAGTTATTGAAACAACCACGATCAGCAAGATTCTCAAGTAATACTGCTCTTTAAATATCCGTACTATATATTAAAATTAGTTGCTCATATATTCTCTTCTTATTTCTAATCAATAACTAGTGCGAATATTGAATTTAGCCTGTATTAAAACACCAGTATCGATACAATCTTCAGACTACAATGATATCGGCCGATCTATACTGGATACTCCAGCATTAGGATACATACAATCCTATACAATAATCCGAAGTTGACCTTACACATTATCAAGGTAGTTACGAGGGCCAGGAACATGCAAACCGTGCCATTTTTTTCCATAGATTTGGTAATACACGGTATACGGGCACATAATGTGTGCCGGTCGTAAGAAAAAAAAAAAAAAAAAAGATTGCGTAGTACAGCTCGACGTTATTATTAATGACACCCGCTCCGTCCGCATAATATTCATTACCACAAATAGTTGATTATGTACGTCGGCTCATATTTTACGAGTGGCCGACAAAGGACGTTGCTACGCAGCGAGGCCATGACGAATTAATCTACTGATTAAAGCAATCCCCCTGACACCACTGGGTGCTACTACACATTTAATACGTCACCGGGAATCAAATCTCATCCGCCCTTACGGCATGCCTACTTTTTGTGAACATCTGCATCGCTCACTTTGAGACTTGGGAATTCCTCATCGAAGATTGTGCCCATCGTCCGTGGCAATAAACGCAACGTGCAGGATATCATCAAGGAGCGCATCGGATACCCTCCAGTTCCAGATCATTTAATTACGGATATTACTTGTGGCTTAATGACGCTTTTGCTACTCTCTTCTATGTTTGGACATAAATAACAATGGCTAGAGCTCGACGATTAAGATTTGGATATTACAGAGATTCGAGACTGTTTGAGGAATATCGCCCTTATTAGCTGATACTTAAAATGGACTATTTAATGTTATATTTGCACTGCGTCTTACCAATTATTATGATTATCGCAATGAGATACACTGTAATAATTCCATAATTGTTGCGCCAGAGCTTCCTCCTAAATGTCACTGCGCTGTTCCTACGCCTGTGTTATTAATGTAGGACCCAGCCAGTATGTGACACAGCACATAACGCGATACGCGTTGCGCCATTTCAAATCATCGTGTTTGGTTTTTTTTTGATTCATAAAATCTTAGCAATATGTTAAAAAAACTATTCAGATAAAACGAATGGAATTAAGAAAGCTAGTGACAATATGCCCTCATTGTTTGCTGCCCTCGTTGTTGAATAAAATACAAAGACAAGCTCAAAGTCGAAAAAAGCGTGTCTCCTACCGCGTAAAAGTCACAAATCGAACCCATATTGAACAACAATCATGAAACATTTACTGTACCCTCAAGACTAAACTATGAAAGTTTGAAAAAACGTATTTTATTCCAATACATTTAAAATTGTACAATATATTCATTCCAGGATTTTATTGGCTTATTAAAAACGGTTAAATATGTAATAATGTAATTAATAATCCATAATGGACAAAATTATACGTTTTTTTGCAAATATCACCTTATACGGATACTCATTTATTTTAGACTCAGAAATGTTTGTTATATCCTTAGAAATTGTTCTTCATTCGCAAATTTTCAGCACGTACACCATACGAGGATTTTATAAAATACTTTGAACGCACGCACAATGGAATAACATATTAGAAATCGCATAACTGATTCCGTCAATGTTTATAGGTAGCGAGATTTCATCCATCACCATTTTTCAGCATATCTGCGATCATCCATCACCAACGCTCCGGAATCCTGGGGTGGGCCTGACGCGAGTTGCCCTTTCGGGCTAACAACTTGTTCCTGTTGACACTATCGAAAGCATAACCACTTACGGATGATCATGGACGATTTATCTCGTAACCAGTGGTAACCACAGACCGTTCTGATGGTACGAGAGCTATCCCTCAGAAAGATTCTAAGCAATGTCGGTCGGTTCCTTACATCCGTGTAATATGTTCTTCGACATATACTAAAATTCTATAATAACAGATTCGAGATCTTCATGGTACTTGTGAGTGATATAAACTAATAGTGATTTTTATATTCTACAAAAAATGTATAACTGCAGATACTTGCAAGCATTAAGAGTCATTTGATTTCAATACGTCTCTCGAATAATCTAGTTTGCTTGATCAAAGTCTGAACGAGTAACCAAAGTATAACAAATGTAGCTTACTTCGCAATAAGCTGAGAAATACTCTAAAAAGTATACATTGCTTACAATCCTTTGACTTTATATATTCCAAGGCTTTATTAAAATGGGTGTTAAATTATCAAGGAAGTGCCGACGCCTATTAAAAAAAAAGAAGAAGAAGAACAGGGTTACTTTGTGTCATAACTCCAGCCAAGACATCTTATGAAATAGTCAAATAATATTTATGGAGTGTAAAATTCGAACGCCGTAACATTACCGTTGGTAGCAGGCGGATTAAATTCCCAACGTTCATAGATCTCGAGGCTCAACTGTTAGAATAGTCTAAAGTTCCTTCTGGCAGGTACGACCACTGTCCTTATGGCACCGTCCTGAGGAACGACATACACGCGAAGGCGTACTTAGCATCACGAATTGATATCGGACCTAGTCGGGTCCCGTGACCTGAAACATCAAAGGTTCTCTATGCACGAGGTATATACATATATCAAGGCGGACTTTCAAAGCCGATTGGCCGGCGTGGCAATTGACGTAGCGTATCTTAGTGGCACGCCTACCGGTCACGCGAATCGTCTTTGTTCTGGCATCGAATCCAAAATCCAAATTTCTCCGACGATAGAAGGAAAATCTCATCCGACTCGTGCACGGAATTGCTCCATGGGAATGATGCAACAGAAATGGGATCGATCGTGCGAATGCTGACCTTTTTAGTCGCTTCGTCAAATTCAGTCGTCACTTTCAGTGGTATACAAGTTAGTTTTAATGTCAAAGAAATGTCTAAAATGTAAGCAAACGTAGATAGTTTGGAAATTGTGAGGTAAAAATTCTACTTATTGCCTGTAAATGTTTCCATACGATATGAGCTCTGATGTGGTGTTTTGAGAGGCTTGGTGGCTTGAGAATTATATTAAATAAGAATACTAGTTTAACTGAGTAGTTCCAAAATCTTGCCTAGTTGGAATGTAGATTATACTTTTCAATGAAATTAGGATTCATAGAGTCCAATTTTCATACTTGTTATTATTACCGGAAAAAAACATCGCGGTTAAAAATTAATGAAGATGAATGAAAAACTCGAAGAAACGTGAAAGGAGTTCTCGTTCGCATTGAAAATCACTTAACAATTCTTAACAATTCTCAAAAATCACTTGACAATTAATTTCAAACACTATAAGTTCCTACGACCTCAAGTTACAGAAACAAATAATCTGACCAAAACACAACATATCCGACGAGTGATCTAAAAATAAGATAATAAGCCACCGAACTTCGTCATTGCTTACCATCTATCATGAGTCTCCATACATCTATTTCATTTTCCCCTCCTCGATAGTCATGACCTGTTAGATAAAAAGCGAGTGTACCGAGTAAACAACCTCCCCAAGTACAGAACAAAGCTGGCCTAAGAAAAGCACGAAGGACCGAGGATAAGGCTACAATCGCGAAAGACAATCGTACTCTCATAATTCTCGAACGATCCCCGTCCTATTTATTCCGCGGTGGACAGAGCCGAAAATATTCCTAAGACCTCGTGCGGTACTTCGAACCTGCAATATGTCCGCCAAAGCCGACTATTAGGCCGTATCGCTATCTCCCGATCGAAGGCGCTGCCTTATACCCCGTGGGCTCAAATTACTCAAATAATAAGCAGTGCCACTCGTTTCCGTGGCTGGCAACGATGGGCCAATAGCCGCGGGTACGCCTCCTACCTACGAAACAACCCCGCAACGATACGTACATAATTATATGGCGACCATGGCCCACCCTGGCACACATACGTATTACGCGCACGATTCTGAAAAAGAGATATTAGGAACGTGGCTCCGAAGATCCGAGATAACGCCAGCGTGGGGCGTTGCTCATAACGACCAGAAACGCTGACAGCCCGCCGCTACTTTTGGCCTTTGCCCGTATCTTTCGTTCTCATTACACTTACCTATCCTCCTCTTTCATTACCCCGCGCTCCTTGGGCGAGAACTATATTAGCATTGCGCTGGACGTATCGCGGCGATTAATCATATTTTATAATTAAAATTAATATAACTACTCGAATTTAATTAAACTTGCTTTTTGTGTAGGCTTCCATTAGGAACGCTAAAAAGTAGCCACGGCTAGATTTCGTAGGTTAATTAGACGTTAATCGTACTATTTTATAATTGAAATTGGTGTTTTTTTTTTTAAATGGGATTTCTCGTGGTTAATACGATCGTTTGGAAATATTAATATTGTACTATTATATGAATTATAGGAGGGTGAGTGATATTATATCCAGTCCTTTAATAAATTTGATTAATTTCAGCTAAATTAAGTATCTGTGGAAGTATTAGATAAGGATGATTAGTAGTTGATTGCATCGTGGAACAGTATTATTTTAAGATTCACGACGCGATACCTCACCCTGTAATTTTTGATACTTCGGTGCAGGTAATTCACCTTGATCCTGATAATCTTTTAAAATATAATGTGGTTTTTTCCCGTGATATTTACAGGGCATATTTAAATGCGTAAATGATGTATTGTATATAGCAGTGTAACTTCTAATGTTACTGATTTTTCAACAACAATAATTCTACGTCCACTAATTACTCTACCTTAAATCATTAGTAAAATTTACACATGTGAGTAGTGTGTGATTGATATAATCTCAACCATTAGCGAAGCAATTGCATTATTATACTATTCATCGTAAGGAAAAGTATGAAATAAAAAAAATGATAATGTAAAATTATATAATAAAATGGATAATAACATTATATAATATAATGGAAAATTATATTAGAAAGGAAATAAGCTATCGATAGCTTTCGTTCCTCGACATAGCTATTCGAATAGTGAAAAAGCATATAATAATGGCTTAAAAGCATGGATTATTCGCGCATTGGCTTCAGAACGCGTAAGCAAGCTGCTGCTATCATCGTGCCGACGTACGCAATTAATTCGTATTGCAAGCCGGTAAGATCGCACGTCATTATCTCCACGCATCATGGATCAGTCGCTTTCTTAATTGCGTGCATTGCATCTGCTTGTCAGCTTGCATTCACTTTTGCAGGACGACTGCGCCCAGTTCTACGTGCCATCCTCTTCCGAACGATCTTCATTAGAGCAGATGTCTCTATCCTCCTGACCGAAGGCTCGCTTTAAACGGTGGCGTGAGTTTACGCGCGAAACCCGGATCTTTTTTAAAGATGCGAATCTCGAGCGGCGAAATTGCAACCGTGTTTTTCCCCATCGACAAACGACTTTGGAACTTTGCGGCCAGCTGCTCGGCAAACTTCACGATCATGTAAATCGGACTTTACTTTACATCCTGACAGACAGTGCCGATTTAACCCATTTTGTTCAACCCAAGCGACAACGGATGAAATAAAACCGATTTTTCTTTATTATATATTAGATTTATAGCGGAACACACACACACACACACACACCGATACACTCCACCGTGATGTGTACCGATCGGAGGCCGAAAAGGGATTTTATCAATCAAATCATATCGACTAATCCACCGGCTGACAACTTGCGCGATCAATCATAACTGACCTATCAGGTGGCGAATCGGCTGATCGTCAAACGCTCTTCTGAGTCAACGGAAACGAATCAAGCAATCCGGATTCACTTATTCATGCTCCGTGGTATACAATACGAGATATAAAACGGAGGTGGATATGCTTCTCATTAAACCTTCTTTAGTTAACAGTATAACAGATACTGTATAACTCATACCTGTTCAGATCTCATATGTATACCCTCCCAAGCAACTTTCGCGGCTTCTTAACCCATAACCAGCCACAATTAGATGAATGTGAATTGGACTCATTTTCCAATCAATGTATCATCTACATATATCGCTCGAGAAATAATTAAATCAAACCAAGTTCAATCGTAGCACCTACCTGCACCACGAGCCAACGCATTTACAATAAATGATGTCCCTTCAAAATTGCATCCTATAAATGAGACAAACCATCGAATTAAGATTGCACAGAAGTTCCTCGACAATGATCCATCGTCTCCAGTGCAAATCGCCTAGTACCCGAAACCCACGGAAGCCCAGCTCCTTCATCGCCATGAGGGGTACAGTTTCATCTCGAAGCTCCTCCAGGCATCATCGAATCTTTCGAGACTCCTCTACATCAGCAGGTCCTCGACGGGGAGGGCCCTCCGCTCGCCGAAAGCAGAACTTATCCGCGGCCGGGCTAATAGAATAGCGAACTCGTAGAGGCGGATCGTGCCTTCTGGGAGAAGTCAGGCGCACCGCCTCGGGCTTCCTCGCGGCGGCTTCCCGTCCCCGTTTTGCGGCATTCGAATTGCAAATACCAGAATGTTTGCATGTTGTTGTCACCGCATCGGTACCCGGAGGGGACGAAGGTAAAGCATCGCGGGTGAGGCGGGCGGCGGCAGGAGGGGGGAGGAAGAACTCCTCAAGAGGAAATGGAGAGGAACCGACTCAAGTCTCAGATAAAGACGAATAAAAATAGGCGAGCGAGCGGAGAGATAGAGGGTGCAGGATGGAGACGGCGTTTCCTGCCCGGGGAACATTAGCGCCCTCGATACTCACCCTCCCCCGGCAGCCCAGCCACCCACGCTGGGAAAGGGGCCACGTTCCCCTGCCCAACCGTTCACCTCTCTCTCATCCGCATGACAGACATCGCGAGCGAGAATCGGGCAACCCACTCCTTCTCCTCGCTCCCGCTCCTTCTTCGCATTTCCTTTTTTCGGCATTCCTCCCTTTTGCCCTCGCCTTTGCCCCCCTCCTCCTCCTCCTCCTTCGCTCCTCTCCGCTCTGCCCCTCGCGGAACGCCTCGCCGTGCTCCACTTCGCTATATGCCGCGTGTACCTCAATAGGATGCCATGTACCGATATAGCTGTCGGCAAACGAAACGGTCTAGTCGTATCTCTCCTTCCGTGAATTCCCCGCCATACCACCACGGGCTCGCCCGGGACGATAATGCCGGTCCGAATTCTCTGACGAGGTTTCGTCGAGAGTATATAATGGAGGTGCGCCGATATCCAGAGCTCCTGGCACTTTCGCGAGGGAAGCTCGAGATGGTGGAAGAGAAAGTGGGCAGGACCGATGGGGTTTTGATATTGGGATACGTGATATCTTTATGCGGTACGTTTTCTTTTTTTTTTTAAATTCGTTTGCCAGGGATTGTTCGGTTGATGGGATGCTTGGGGGTTATGGGGAGGGAGAGGGTAGCTTCGTGTAAGTGAGGATTATTTAGTGATGCCAATGCGATGGATACTCCTGGAACTGATTCGAATGGATCGTACCATCCCTCGTTTCTTTAGCCCTTAGTGTTTCATATATCGAGAATATCGGATATCAGCTGGTAGGAAATAAAATCGTTGCCTTTAGTATATATGAGAGTAAAGTAACTTCACGCGTGAGCACTCGATTCCTCGCGGTATCCTTAACACTAGAACCTTCAGCCAAATCCCGGACATATATAGAACACCACATAGATCTCTAAAAAAAAAAAATAACAGAGCGCACAGGGAAATTTCAATGAACCAATAAAATAATCAATGGATACTGCATAAAAATCGTGCAAAATCACGCAAAATGCATCGTCCTAAATCGATTTTTTCAAACAAACGACCGACCACCAGTCGTATTAACCGCTTCGTTACTTCCAGTGTTAAAGCTTCAGGTATCCACACCACTGTCCACGAGGCATGACGATAAGAGACATCCGTCTTCGCGTATCCAGGCTCTGAAGGGGCATAAAAATCGCGGGTGCATCGGGCGGCGGATTCATAATCTCGTCGCCGTCCCACGATTGCCGCACGGGAGGATGCTGGGAGGTAAATGCCGGATCTGTCTGTCCCTATTATAGGAGCCATTTCGTTGGTCCCGGCAAGCGGACATGGTGGACGGCGCATTACGGTAATACGGCCTAATAATAGAGTGCCCAGAGAGAGAGGTCGGGGCCCGAGACGGTGCCGCGGGAGAAGAGAAGCCGCGATTGGTGGCCTTAGGCACCGTAATTGCCGCTATACCGTGATTATCGGAGGCGGAGGGGGCCGATCACGATCGAGAGTCCCCGCGGACGAGCGGAGATCTCTCGAGATAGCCGATCGTTCCAGGTTCCCCTGCCCGGCGCTCCTCAGCTTCCACTAAACACACCCATTACCTTGAAAATGCGAGTTTGATGATTGGGTTGCGCCGAGATGCGGCCCTCCCTTACGCGTTTTCTTCGAGAACCCCTCCGTATAGATTTTGTTGCTAATTCGGTCTGCTTACGGATGGTAAGAGAGGATGAGGAGGGAGGGGGAAGGGGGGTCGAGGGGGATGCGAATTTTGCGCATCGAAGCTCGAAAGGTCGAAAACGATTATGTTGTTATTATTTATCTGGGAAGCGCGCCAGAAGGCGCCTGCGGGCTTTCATTTGTCGCGCAAGGGACGACTTGTACGGTTTCCGCTTTTATTGCGGGTCGTGTAAGCATATGCGCTGGCCCGCTCAACCTGCAATTCATTTCAATTATAAAAATATCATTGTCCTTTATGGCCCTGGCAGGTGCTTTGCGGTCAGGGGTTAGTTTTTGCCCCGGGTACCTTACGCGCGCTATTTCCGTGTAACTCCTCGAAAGCTCGGGAATTTCATTCCTTGGACCAAAACTGCTCAATGGATATGTGTATATATATCGAGCGAAAATTTGTTCTGCACTCTCAGCTATCATAAATGTTACCTTAACTTAGAGTGAATAAAATAACAGCCACGATGTGGTATGCAAAATCCTGTCACGAATGATCGTTGAAGCGATATAGCGTACAGACTGCTTGGCAATAATAGAGAGAATAATTGAAAATATCTATAAAACGATTACGTGCACTGATATCGAAGCAAATATCCGGCAAGCCGAGGTTTATGAACTATACGTAATTAGGACTCGATAATAAGCTAAGTAAGGGCCTCTTTTGAGGAATTTGCAATATATCTCCTATGCACAATGTGTCCCTAATCCTTATTTATTTTTCCCTTCAAATTTGCCTTGAAATATAGAAACACCTATATAGATACTTGCTTACTTTTCATTAATCATGTCATTAATCGTTTTCATTAATCGAACCTACTCTATCCTTTCATAAGTATCACACAAAATGCAGAAATATACACTAACAAGTGCAAATGCGCATCGTCAGAAAAGACCATTGCTGTCTTTCTTCACACAGAAGCTGCATTATCTGTATCGATTCAACGCAAAACTTTGCTCTTTCTTTCTTTTTTTTTTCTTTTTTCAATGATCGGACCTTGGAGGTTATAAATCAGTATTCTGGAAGAAATATTCGCGATGCCCGCCGCGGATATTATTCAAAATTAGCAGGGCAGCGAAAGTCGGAAATCCCAATTTCGCGGGCGAGGAGAGTAACTCCGGCCGCGCTTTCTCACCGCCGTCTCTCCGTAAGCTTTCGCGCGGATGAGCGACCGCGGCACAAAAGAGCGGTTAATTATGATTCTTTTATGATTTGATTTAGCCCGATCCCCGGTTGCACGCTGGCAGAAGCCTCTACCGCGGGATATCGCACAATGTACGCTGAGAATTAACGGACTATTAGCCGACGAACAATGGGGCCTTTTTTTTTTTTTTTTTTTCTTTCGCCGGCACTTCCTTCGGCAATCGAGAAATCAATGTTTCGCCGATTCGTTATAACTTCGGAACACCGTTGCTTATCCACCTCTTCTAAAGGGGCGTACCATAAAGACATAAGATATCCGTGGAATGAAGAACCGCATGAGAAGCGCGAAACCGATTTAATAAGCTGATAATATCATTTTTACCAGGAAAGCCCATTTTCACGAATCATGAATATGTTGATCTTGTATCTTTCTGGCTCATAACAAATTTTCCTCTAGAACACAGAGCTTTCGTTTAAATCGACTCGTTTAAATCGTTTCTGAGCGGACTTTTCGTAGTGAGCGAGGATATTGAGTGTTGAATAAGCGAGTTGACATCGTCATCTGTGTTATCCAAAGGTGCACTTTCATACTAGAATCTTCCGCTTGTGCTTGGAAAAAAGGAGCAACGTTGCGCGACTGGTTAGTAAAGAGGCACGGGCTGAAAGAAATCCCGACTTCATATCGTTTAGCCCATGGAGCCCGTGCTTTAAAACAAGTAAAAGAAGCCATCGGGCTAGCGGAGCTCAGAGCCCATTTAAATCTGTTGAATGGCTCAGGAAGGAGCAAAGCAACCTTCTCTTTCAGCGCAGGGATTCGGCAACAAAGGCGGAGGTTTTACTTTTAAATTTAGTACACGGCTGACTTCTCCCCACTCCGGGGCCGCCGTTGGTCGGTAAGTAAAATAGGGATTTAGTCCCACCTCGAGTTTATTGCAACCTCGCTCTCGAATGGGATACGATAAATCAGCATTCGCCAAATAGCCCGCGATAATCCGGCCGTTAATTCGATCGAGCCTCTCGCGTGCCTTTGATCGACAGCTTCGCGACGTTTCTTATCACTTTATCACACTTATGATACTGTAGAAACTGTCAAACCTTGGATGCAGAAGACGAACTTCATACTCGTGCGAGGATCTTGTATATTTCAGGCGATTTAATGTGGGATATTCTTAAAGTATTCAGATTCCTCTTGGAATTACTCCCGATCGCAAACACTCTAACCAACTGTAAATAGAATTACAGCATAGCCAATTAAATAAATGTAGATTCTTCCGGGAAACAAGAGGTGTGAAACTTGCTCTTCCATTGTTCTTGGATCGGTTCGAAGTTTCAAGGCAGATTGATGCGTTCCACAAAGGGTCTATCAACTTTGTTTTATCCCAAAAACCGAGTGGACATTTTTGAGCCGTAAGTTTCTTCGCGTATTAGTAGACTGGACGAGCAACAGGATGTCGTTATGACCAACAGAAGAAAATGTGTCGAAGTTCTGGTAGCGCGGCCGATTGGTCTTGGCACAAATTACCTCTTTAACGAAAGGCTACCCACTGCTCTCGAAGGATTCAGTTCAGGGTGGAAAGATGGAGTGGCCCCAGGAGGGAAGGAAGGCTGTAGGAAAAGAAGGTACGTCCGGGTGTTTGGCTGCTCGGGCGTCACGACGCCCTACGTCTTCCCTGAGCCGTCCACGGGGCAGACCAAGTGACAAATAGATGTACGCGCCGACCGCACGATTTACTCCTTACGAAGGGATAAAAGCTTCCTGACAAAATCCTGCTGTGACAGCGGATCTTGCCATTCTGACCGCGTAACCTCCCAGCGACTAATCGTCCGACTAAAAAGTCACCGGGTCTTAACGTATATAGTTGATCCTGTATGTGCAGTGAATAATAAAAAAAAAAAAAAATGTAGAGTATCGTGCAATTTTTGGTTCGTATTACTAAATTTTTATTGACAACGAAAAAAAGACTTGTTCGTGTATTATACTACTGCATATGATACAGTTAGCAGAAATATAAACTGTACTTATATAATTTTCATATATATAGTTTATCTTGTGCGTACCTAATATGTGAAAGGGCCTATAAATACATCGAACATAGCCTTTATTTATTGCGCGTTACAAAAAAATTTGACTGTATTCAGTACATTTATTTTTTATACCATAGAAAATATTTTTTGCCAGGCGGATTTAATAGGAGAAATTATTTAGAAAAATAAGGTTAATCAAGTAAATTCAACGGTCAATAGGCCGGAGAGCATAAATTTTGCGTTACGCGTGAATCCTGCTCGCTGAATGGCGCTCATTAAAAGAGCGGCCAAGTCTAATTAGCATAAGTGTTTTTCATTTTCGAAATAGGGCTACCTCCACCGGCGGCTTCCTTCGCGCGATAAGTTTGAAGCTCTTCTCTCTATCTCTCTTTCTCCAAGGCCAACACCGCCGTGAAGCAACGGACGCCTCCTTCCGGCACTCCTACTTGTATCTTCTCTCCCCGGGTTTGCCCGAACCCACTCTCATTATTCCAAGGAAATTAAATATGTCATCTGATTCTTAAAGTTAATTGAACTTTGGATCCGCCTCGAATACTCGCTCAATTTCTAATTCATTAAGATAATGTGCTGGGCGCTTGGTGAGAAGTAACAACCAAGGGCTCGCGACACAAAACCGATGACAAAATAGATGCCAGATGGTCATTGGAAATCCAGATAAATCCAAAAAAATGTCTCTCTATATTTCTTGCTGAATGGTAAATTAATAAAGGATTTTTTGTCTATTTAAAATAGATACAACTCGAAGTTCCATTATAATCAGTTTATGCAATACATCAAACTATTTATTTCAAAGGAAATACTAAGATTATAAGTCATTACAGTTTTTCTTATATACTGACAACATTGTTTCATAGTATATGGTATGCAATGGATAATAGAAGTTTTTATCTTACAGGTGAGAACAAGTTGTCGA
Organism: Ampulex compressa; assembly: GCA_038496175.1. Taxonomy (NCBI): domain Eukaryota; kingdom Metazoa; phylum Arthropoda; class Insecta; order Hymenoptera; family Ampulicidae; genus Ampulex; species Ampulex compressa. The sequence continues at coordinate 243,084 of JBCFXI010000013.1, read as the reverse complement.
TACCTTAGCTATACGCAAACAAGCCTTACTTACGTGGTCTTCGACCTCTACCAAGGTTGTTATCCTAAATCAGACGAATTCGACGTTTCTGACCAATGATTAATACGAATATTTATCTCAAATCATGGCCCAAGCGAAATATAATAACGGTGTCTTCTGGTAATCCTATTTCGCAGGCTTGAATAAATGGACCTATGATCTGAGCTGACAACGGGCTAGGGATGAAATACATTCCGCATACACGTAAGGGGATACATCGTTGTTGCCCTAGATGCCGAGTCACGAACGTGCAAGTCACCAACCTCCATGAAAGGATGATGAGACGACTAAAGTTAGAACACTGCTAGGGCGTACGCGTATAACTTAATACACCTAAACGGGAATATGGAAGACGATCGCGTGTATCTGTCGATCGATTAGAAGGACACTGGTTTGCATTCTCGCGCTATGGAATTGTCAAAAGTGAAACATAAACAGGCATTATAGATCCAAACTGTTCGCCATTCCGGATAGGGAATTGATAAGCCCTTGAAGTTATCCATATTATTTTCGTATGTTCATTTATATATAAACGATACATTTCAACGCATCAAAGTATTATATGTAAATGAACTGAATTCATCAGCAAACATGATATTGGTGGATGGGAATTTAAATTTGTATGATTGATAACTGTAATTATAACAGATGAATAAAAAGAAATGCTGACAATATTGAATTTGTGGTTTTTAAACCAGATCTTCCCGAGAGGGAAGGTATTAAAAAAGAAACAAAAAAACGAGCTTTCTATTCCTTATAATAAACCGACGTTTTCACATATCTGTAAGTTCTTTTCAAAAACGAAATTATTCTTGAATCCCCTAAATCGTGATTCCTCTTTTTCGTGTACGAAAGCGCGATTAAATGGACAACGAGTGATAAATTGCCGAATGCATCTTGGAACAATCCAGCCCTGCCATCGCGGATCCTGGCGCGTGGACCTGCGAATTTCTGCAATTATTCGTCGACTTACGATGCAATTACATGGCAATCTGTGAAAACCAGTACGGATAGTCCGTGGGCCGATGTCGTCTAATGTCAAGGCCCAACCGCACTTTGCGACACTCCAGAGGAGCCAAGCGTCTACCAAATGTACTTGCAATGCTACATCTCGTACGATAATGAATACTTAAAGCAAGCTTCCTATTCGCCTCAATCGCATTAGTCCACGCTGTCCTTTAGCCCAGTAGCCTCATCTTCTTACCTAAGTCTCTCGATCTGCAATATAATCGCTCCTCATCGCTAATCATCTTAGGCTACACCGAATAAATCGCACGAGTTGCACCATCAAGGGCCAAGGTCCTTAGCGTTATTATGACGGTTACAGGTGTCTCATAAGTCGACATCGTTAATTACGGCGGATCATCATCGACTATCGAGTTCCATTAGCGAGGACCACGGGTGCGTAATCGCTACCAATTTATTTAATCGGATAAAGAAGGGCTCCCACGAGCACCCAAATTCCCGGAATGCGACATGGCATTCGCATTACGCAACGCTGGACCTGGGTTTTGGTCTTTCGAGTAGCAAGTGTGCGGACGTTACGGTTAAGGTAGCCGGTTAAGGACAAAAGGGTTGGCGGAACTCATAGAACGACAAGTGGAACGGACGAAGGGTAGAAACGTAGCTTTTATTAACCGCGCTCTGTACGTTATACCACGGTCCTCGACTAACAAACTGGGTCCTGTCTTGCTTCTTTTCCAGTAAGTTATCCTAGCGGTATATCCAATGCGAATCCGCCACCTAATTTTGCTCGATGGTTTGATTCTCATTATTGGCATATCGTTTAAATGCCTGGTTACTTTTTCATTTCTGCTTTATTTCATTTCAGTACTCTCTACACTTCTACTTATAAAATTACTCGTATGCTTCTCTACGATAAAATATCCGAATGAACGCCTTGAAAGGATTATTCTGTTGGTAAATCAGGAATATTTGTCGATCATAATTTTATACTTTGAAAGACTTGTGCAAAAGAAGGGAGGGATAATTCTGAGGATTCAAGTTCGATTCGAGCAAAGCGGGACTTTGCGTGCAAAGTTACAATGCCTGCTAGTGAACACGGTGGTGAGACATTCGCAAGAGGAGAGGAACACCAAAAAGGTGGTAGAAGGTTTTGGGATGTGCGGCGTGTCGGGGGTTTACGAGAAATGCGGCCACCGCAACACACGCGGTGGCCGAGAGCAAACCAAACCAAAGATTAATGCACTACACTTACTGGGGCAATTTGCGCCAAGTGTCGGCCGTAGACCTGGGTATACCTCGAGTCCTGGGGGTAGATTTGTTCCAAGAGCATTCGTAGGGAGATCCCTCTCTTTCCTAAAGGCAACCCCCGAAAAATATCCCGAAGAGGCCTTTCGAGTATCACGCGGCTAAATGGGAATAAAGTATAAAAAACTCGACCAGCACAGCGATGAAGATCCACGCAACGTTTACAGTGCGCAATATAATATTTTGGAGGAAAAAAAAAAGTTTTGTCACGAAATTAATCTATTATATGACAAAGCCAAGTGCAATCCAAAAAATGTGCTAATAAATTCGCTTCCTACAATAGGCTAATTAGAGAAAAAATATCTTTATTGAGTTTGTAACTTTTATAGCAGTCGGTACGACATTTGGGTACAAGGATTAAAACTAAAAGTCCCACTGTTTATGTACAAATAAATAAAAAACAAGCGTTCCAAAAAAGAGACAGTGCTAACTAAATAAATGTACTCAACGGTAAATAAACGTGATTCTTCGATCGTATTAATAAATATTATCCTCATTTCGCACCAAGTTAGTTACAAAATGAATCTGCCTCTCCTTCTTCATGCGTCAATCTTAATAATAATCGTAACACGCCGCATAAACAATAATTTCCCATCTTCAACAAAAGCGGCGATAAAATCATTCCGAGCGCGGCATTAGGACAAATTTCTACGACAAAATTCAAGGCGGACAATTATCAAGATTCGCAAGCAAACGAGTGATTACCCAGCCAAAGCGTCTAGTTGTGGCGCATATCAAGCAAGGCCAGGATATAAGCAAATTAAACATGCATAATTAAAACGAAATAGCGACGTTCCTTCCGTCGTTGGTGCGGTGCGCCCTTGCCGAAACTCAAGGGGGTAGAAGGAGAGGGAGAGGAAGTCCTAAGGCAAGGAAGGTTCTCGCAGCAACATCTGGCTGCTATGAAGTATAAAGAGGCATGCGATATCATCCGCAGTGAATGCTTAATTAAAACCTCAGACTCTGGCAGCCAACTCCCCCTAGTCCCGCGCTAATCGCAAGAACTGCCACTCCCGTTCAACGGGATCTCGTCTTTACCGCGCTGTGCATCCTCGTCTTCCTGTGAAAAATGTATTTTTCTTCTTTCATCCTGCTGACTATCAAATTGGCTTTCACCTTGCTAGCGTGTTACCTTAACGCTTAACCGGAAGGTAGTCTGCCCTTTGACGAAGGAATAAAATGATATGCCTGATTCTAAAAAGTGACAGCATAATCTAGAATGTAATCAACATTGTCTGAGCTAATAACGGTATTTGTTTTATACGAAATTGTGGGGTAAGCAAAGCTCGGTAGTTATTCTATTTTGGATGAAAATGCATGGTGTATGGGAGCTTATAGGAGCTTTTGTGCGATGCGCGATATCATTCATTGGAAAACTATATAGATATATCGCTTAAAACTCGTTTTATTATATAAGAGTAGAAGTGTTAATAATTATCTCCATTTCGTTTTGTATTTGATTTGCGAATCATTTTTAGAGATGGAGAAAAGGCAAGAAGTACGGGTTTTCGAAATAGATATAAGGAATTATGTCACAACTGAAGTCCAGCTAATACCTAATATTAAACCTGCGACCATGATTATGTATTATATATAAATTTCATTCAGTATTATATTCGATATAATTGTGTTTTTCACGAAAAACGTTCATTTTAAATATTTAAATATCAACACTTTTAAAACAAACAGTTTTAAGATGTTCATATTTATTATACTAACGATTTTAATAGCATTTTTACAATACACTTATATAGTCACGTGTATCGCTGGTTCCCGATTCGTGGGTCTTGAATCGCCATTGATAAAAATTCAGTCATTCCCTTCGCATGTATATATATAACAAAGAGTAGATCGAAGGTTTGCGGAGAGATACAGATCCAAGGAGGGTGGGAGAAATTTTATTTGGAGTCTTTAACGAGTTCGCCTTTGCTTCAGACGTCGAAGAAGAAAAAGTTCGAAAAGGGTCGGTGGAGAGTCGAGTTTCAAGACCGAAGGGCGAAACCCTCCCTTCTGGCGCAGCGAGGACCGCGCGGACTCGTTTCGGTGATCCGGTGATTGACAGATCGACCCCGCTCACAACCCGCTTCAGTTGCCATGCTAAAATGGCGACGAAAGATGGTTTATTTTTAATGGCGGACACATACCGCGCACGCCATGCACTTCTTACAACGAAAGGAAGTATTCCATCGTTGTCCATAATCAGAATAACCACCACCAAATCAGTCGTAAGCACCTTTAGAGCATCGCCCTTTTCACTTCTTCTTAAATAAGTCTATCCGATATTTCATCTTTAATAAACGCAGGTCAGATTCCACGAGCATAAGTTTAAATGCTATGATGAAGATACTTGATATATATTTGAGAATGTCCCTGAATACCTTATACGAAGAGCCAGAATATATTGATGCATTATATTAATCGAAATAGATCGAACGAAGTCGATGAAACATGGACGATCTAAGTAGAACTCTATTCCTTACTTTGAAAAACTTCTCAAACCTTTTCAATTTGTAGACACAATTTCTAGAAGAATTGTTCCTCATAAAACTGACGTACTTCCGGAATTCTTATTTCGAATAATTCAAAGTCATTTTTTGACGCACCTGTCGAACCCTTCGTACGAGAAATACATATTTCTCTGTCACTCCATGTTTTATAACCCGGAGAATAGGATCAGGGACAAATCTTGGAGAGCGAGCAAATCCTGCAAGGTATTGAAAAGTAGTACCTTGCGGAGTACACCGGTCTCTTTATGCCCTCGAATAGCCTATATATTGCGCATCTTCGCGGGAGAGGCAGCAATGTCAATATATATGCAAACGCCGACATAACGATCTATCGGTACGTAAATATACAGAGGGGTGAGGAGAGGCTCGGACGGGCGACGGTAAAGTGGGGGCAAAAAAGGGAGGAAAGGGAGAGGCAGAGCAAGCTAGATGAGGGAACATAGAAAAGGACAGAGGAAACTCCAAGCTTAATATAAAACTTCATTTCGCAATCGGTGGCAGCCGGAGGAAAGGAGAGAACTGACAGACAGAAATTCCAGTATCGTCGCAAGAAAGGGGATCTTGGAAAAATCTAATTTTTCTAGTATTAAGCTTAAGTCGAATACTAGACACCTTTTTGCCATTGGAGAAGTTATTTATACGCGCTCCGTAGATACAGATGATCTTCTCTCAATGCACCAACATTCAACGCACGGCTACATATGTAACAATAATCGGCATAGGAATTTTTAAACTACCTGCAAAAACTACTGTCGTAAAAGCTTTTAAGATGACAACGAAATAAAGGAGAGAATCCGCGTGAATTCTACCAATGATGTACGATGAAAATTAGAGGATAAAGATAAACGTATTTCATGCTCACTGCTGGTTTGTAATTCTTTCACATGGACCTTTGAGGTAATGCTCGTTTCCTGTAACCTCGTCCTTCTCTCGAGACGAAAACCCTCGTGTAATAGCGATCTCCATTAAAGGTGGCGAGCAAAAGAGCAATCCGTGGAGAAAATCCAGGAAGATAGGTTTTATGGTTTGCAGCATAGCAAACGTGTAGATCCGAGCGTACAGCCCTCACCTCGATATTCTTTCCTCGAACTTTTCATCCGTATATTTCGATCTTCCTTCCTATATTCTTCGACGGTGCGCCAGAAGGAAGGGGTCGAGCGGATCGTCGGTGGCGCAAGCGAGGCGAGGCTGCGCGCGCGATGAAACTTTTAATAAATGGCGGAGTCGATATGAAGTATAGGACTTTGACATATCGTGTGTCTGTAATGTATAGTTAAATCTGGCGGCAGATGTGGCGGGTGTTCTCTTCCCTCTTTCTCCCTCTCCCCCGTTCCCCTGCGCTCTCTCTTGCCCTGTTCTCCTCTCCTCTCGTCGTACTGCCACTCCAGGCCATCCGCGCCCTCTTTGCGTTCCGTGCTGGGTGGCGCCCTTGCAGTCGCTCCAAAATTTCGCTCTAACCCACTAGCGCGATTGAATATATCAACCCTGAACTGCCATTGCGGATTTTATGCGCGCGGATACTCCGCAGTAGAAATTTGAAATTAAGCGAACCTTTTATTCCGTGATTAAAGCTTTTGACGAATGTTCGCTTTGTTGAAGTACCGATTCAACGAATGAGAATTTTCTTCGAAAGCACGTACGATACAGGCTTCTCATTTATGAATATTTGTTTAATTTGCACATTTTCTCTTGCGTTTTCTTTGCGCGAAGAGTGCGACTTGTTACCGAATAAAAATCTAAATTCAATGACCAACGATATTTGTTCTTTTATAAGTGATCGAGGTTCAGATACTGCTGTACAGTTATTAATCCTTATTTAATCAGTATCTAGATACTACTATAGTCGTGTTCCCTCCATATTTATTTGATCATATACAATTTGAAAGTATCTATCAACGCATATGTATAACGTGCTTGAATACATATTTACCCATTTATAGTATTAACTCACATCTTTCCTCGAACTTCCACTATCGTTAAATTGGGGATACCGTTTCTTGAACCAATACTCAAGAATTTGAACTTTGCATTTAACGAGTCAAAAGAGTACCCTTCCCAGGCTGTAGTTATCGATGAACCGTTACTTTCGATATCCAGGTCGTTTCTAAAACTCTTGATTCGACGTGAACACCCCATTTAAACGCATAATGTTTCTCTTCTATTTCAGCGCCCCGAGAACACGATGCATAATGAAGAAACGCTGTTCCCTTTGGGATTTCTTCGCTTCCGCATCGTGGGGTACATCGCACAATGAGGGTTCCAGCACGGTTTTTTTTTGCAAGCGGCGATGAACTTTTCAATCAAACCGCCTGTCCAAATGAGAGCTCCTCCACAAAGCGGATCAGGGTAATCTGTCATCAAAACTGCTCCACGGCTCGAGTCGTCGTAATGCCAGCCGGCGCCCCCGGTAGATCCGACCGTTGCGACAACGTCACGGGTGTATTCGATGCACATCAACCGTTTTCAATTTAAATCACTAACGTAAACCCCGCTATAGCACGTTCACTGTGCCAAAAATGCATCCAAGATCGCGGTTCATAAGGGGTTACATATAACCGTCCGGTTTCTTATACGAACAAGTAATAGTATTCTACACCACCTGAGCCTTAGAGTATAAATTCACAAATTTATACGCGCATATACAGCCGCTATAAATATAAAAGTTCAAGAGCCCATTGATAGTTGAAAGACAAATCGCAAGCCTATACATCGAGTTTAGTCCCTCCCTATTTATTTTGTCAATATACAATATACTTCATTATACGACAGACATAGTATTAATCACCGCCTTCCAAACCACACAGAATTCCCCAGTTTACGATAACATATCAAAATACGCAGCGCACAAGTGAAAAACGTCCTTACAAGCCTCCTACTCGACAAGCGTGCAACACTTAAACCCTCTACATCAGTACTATCAAGACCATAATGAAGGATCGTGGGGAAGTGATACTCCATTGCCAAAGGGTTAAAATCCGAGTGGACGGGCTTCACCTTAAGGACGAGCCGCTCCAACGTCGGACCGCGTGGCCGAGCACGTGAGGAGCTCCCCTCCATCGTCCGCGCTGCAGAGCGGCGCGCTCGCGCGTCCCGCCCACAGTTGCGCCGAGAAACCGTAGCCGCCCAAGCGGCCCTCGTGCTCGGCTGCACAAGAGTCAGCCGCCTGCACTCTCGGGACACGGACCTGGTCGTTGTACCCTCCTGGTCGTGTGCCCTCCGAGCCCTCCAAGGCCACCGTCGCCACGGCAGGCCAGCCCGCCTACGTTGGCGGAGGGCCGAGCCTCACTAGGCCCGATACCGCCACGCGATTGGTCCGCCCGCTTCGCCGAGGCCGGTCACGTGACGGCCGGATCCTGAGGTGGTCCCCCTCCTGGGCCGCGGGAAAAGAGACAGCAGTAACAACAGAGACACGCCACGGAGAACATTGGAGAAGCGAAAAAGACCGCCGCCGTGGAATTTCACCGTGGCGAGCGGAGTCCACCATCTCCTCCTCCTCCTCCTCCTCCTCCTCCTCCTCCTCCTCCACCTCCTCCTCCATCGCCTCCCTCCACCTCCCTCGACCGCCTCCTCCGCGGTTCCACGGCAAGTATACCGCGGCCAACGCCAGCCCGTGCTAGCCTGCCTGCCTGGGTTCCGGCCGATCGGAACTGTGACGGTACTCGCGGCTGCGATATTCTCTCTCCGATCGGTCCCTCTGTGAAAGTGCTTGTGATTTGTCCCCGGGAGACGGGGCTCGGGCTGGAATTCAGGTTGCTCGATGCCCGAGCACCCGCTGATTCCTAGCCGGTTAACCGTGAGTCGTGTGCCTGGAAAAGTGTCCGGTTGGAAGGGGGAAGGTACGCGTGGGCCAAGGGTACGGAGATAAGAAACAGTGACAGTGCGCGGTGAGTAAGGCGTGGATCGTGTGGGAAAGGGGACAGGTCCGGACAAGCGCTGTCCATGATCCGTTCGAATGAACGTCCTTTGCTCGATATCGCGCGCGTTGCCGCCGACGTCCAGCTACGATGTCAAGGTACCGCGCTGGGAGACTCAAGCCGTAAACATTAGCGTTTCTCGTGAAGCCCGTAAAACGAGGAGTAAGGTTCCGTGTAGTATCGTGTGCTTCTAATCGTCGCTGGCAGAATATAACGGCCGCTCCTAAGACCGCTAATACATCGCAACATCGTTGTCCTCGATAAACGCGTCAAAAGTGAACGAAAACCAAGCTCCTCGTCTTAATATCTCTCTTACCAACAACACAATCCCTTAATTACCCTTCGCGCGAGAACCAAAACCATGTGCTGCTCTAATACCCGATGTATAACTCGAAAGTGTCCCAAGGATTAAAAAGACCTATAAACTAACTACATGAACCACACCAGTCGCGATCAACGCAGAGCCGTGCCTCGAGAAACGAACCCTCCGCGTTTCCAGTTAAACCACCCAACGCCGTTGCTGGAACTCCGATCCAAACTCCAGTTATCCAAGGACGGAGACCAAGGTATCCCCTGATCGTTCCATGCGCGGCAAGCAACAAGCTCTGGTGCACCAGGAAGAGGATCGGCAGCCAACGCAGTTGGTCGCTACCGGCGGCGTGCAGCAGCTTGGCAATCACCTGGAAGCGGTCGTCCGCGTGAGCAAAGAGGTCGCGGGCGTGAAGACGAGGCCGACGACACCCGTCCTGGCGAACGACGCAGGGGGCGGCTTCTGGCTGGCCACGGTGGCCGCGGGGGCAGGTGCCCCGGCCGGGCTGCCCCCGCACGGGACTCATCATCCAGCCATGGATCCCACGTGCGGATCGGCGGAGACCGGCTTCATCAACAGCCAACCTTCGATGGCCGAGTTTATGACGGCCTTGCCCCAGCTGACCGGCGACGGTGGACTTCAGCATTCGCCCGGCACTGGGGGCTCCATCAGCCCTGGCTCCCATCATCCCGGATACCACGCCATGATGGACCCGCACGGCGTCGCCGACCCGTCCGGCGTTAACGTCCCCGAGTATCCTTGGATGAAGGAGAAAAAGACCACGAGGAAGAGTAACCAGCAAGGTAAGCGAGATGGCCTTTTGATGTTTATATATATATACATAGGTGCTGTGCATTGACATCACGTCCTACGTCGTTCCTGGTATACGTTAAGAGCCTTTGGTCCGTGATATTGTGAGGTATTTTGAGAAAAGTATTATCGTTGAGTGTAGAGCGGAAGATTTTGGCAGCGTGCTGTAGATTGCAGAAAAGAGTTTGTTAGGATGAAGTTGGATTTATAGTGGGGTTTGATGGGTTTTTAATATTATTGTGGTAATGGTTCGTGTGGTTTATGATTTGTGTTGTTCATTTCTGGGATGATAGTACTGCCAGTGGACGTGAGTGGGAGGGCAATGTACGTAAGATAATATAAATAGTGATATAAGTGATAGGTAGCTTTTAGCTGAGGAAGGTGTTAATCGTCCTGTAGCAATAGTATGACCGATTTAATATATCCATTTTGAATTACTTAAAGACTATGCTAGTACTTATCAGCGTCGATCCGATTGAGTAGCTTTGAATGCAAAAAAGTCGAAAATTGTATATAAATCGTGTTGTTAATGACAGCAAAATTATAGAGAAGAGATTAATTAATACTTCCATAATAGGTTTATAAACTACGTAATAGGCGTATTAGCGACATCATCTTAAACCGACTGCGGTGCGATGGTAAGAGCATCATCGTTTTCCGCGATCAGTTTTGAAAAACGAAGGGTACAGATTTAGGGGCGAAAATAAGAGCGTCGTAATATCAGCTATAACAAATTCTCGCGGTGTTCCTATAACCAACCGCGAGTATCCGCCATTCGCGTAAATTGCACTATACGCGAAGCATAAAAGAATTAACTGCGTGCTTTTGTACGAGCAAGAATATCCCGCAGCATACGTCACACTGATGTGTCGATAAAAAACGGACGTGCATTGAATAGAACGTTCCGATTGGAGTGCAGCTATATCATCGAAACGATTCATACTCTCGTGGATACGTTTCAAAAACCGGCCCAAGGGCACTTTAACCTGAATCAACACGATATTAAATAATGCAAAAACCTCGATACAGACCGCTTACCACGCATATTAACCAAGATGCAATCTTTTACGAGACATTTTACGGTAGACGTTATTCTTCTACACGACAATGTTCTCTATGTTTTGCTACCTGCCACGTAAACCCGACGAATGCTATTCTATTGTAACAAACGTGTTTGCTTTTATACGACGTTATCAGAAAACACAGTTATTCTTCAATCTGAATATTAAATCTATTTCTATATCATAGGCATCGTCGAAAAATGCAAGGATAGAGGCAGCGTCTTGCCCTATCGCGCTATCAGAGTCCAGAAAATCACATATGCGCCATTTTGAATTTTTAGTCTCCAAAATGCACGTCCGTGCCTATCTCCACATTTTTCAGGCACATCTTATCAAGGTTTCATCGAAGTATTTTCCTCGCATCCCCCAATATTATATAAATAATATTAATTCACAGCATTGACTGACCAGTAACAGTTTATCGGTGCCATAGTATTGCATAGACACTTCTGTGGTTAAGATGCGGCTACGCCTGCACCGCACTCCTGCGATCAGCCCGTAGCCCTGACACTCGAATTTGCATTGTAGCTTCCGGGAGGCGTAAAGTGACAAACGTGGAAGCCAATTAACGGTGGCTGTTGGGATCTAGCTTGGCTGTTTATAGCATTAGCCGACCGGTAGGAGTCTATTTGCTTCTCAGCGGCGCATTGTGCCACGCCGCGGGGCGCCCAGTGTCCGTCGGTTAATGACAGTTCTAAGCCACTCCTTTCCTCCGAACGACGCATCTGGAGTTCATCACGTGCGAAAACCACACGTTTCCCAAGCATTTGCAAACATTCGTCGGCAAATTATGATGTATCGCCTTTTGAGCGGCCGCTTTCGGGGCTTACGAGGCTCTCCGGACAATCAATCGGCCGCCTCGAACGATGGTCAGCACATGCGGGCACTCGAAAACCCCTTTGAACCCGGGGGGTGGATGAATTATTGTCTTCGGGACGAATCGTACACTTCCACGTTCCCTTTCTCGGTCACGGATATTTGGGGCTCTTTGCTGGAATCGGCAATGCTCGCGTGACCAAAGGAGATACCGGCGATTCGTTCGGCCACGACCTTTATTCCACGTTGATCGAGCCTGAGAGAATTGTTCGACGATCGCTTACGTTCTTTGCCAGTGTATTAAACTAACAAAACATACTCGCACGTGTATCGTATCGTTTTATCCCCGAGAAGAACTTTGGAGCGTCTCTTTTCATCGCTGTAAATACGCGTATTGCGTTTATTCGGTACAAATAAGCACATTTGAACTTTAGCGTGTTATTAGCATTTTAATTGGAATATAGATTGTGGTGCCTTTTTTCACGACAATCCGAGCTACTCTTTTAATAACAAAGTGGATGCGTTAAGATGTGTTGGGGAAAGTTCGAGATATAATACCAGTATTATCCCCAACGTTGGTTTCACTGCGTTTATTCAAACCTCGCGAAGTGGCTTGACGAGCATCATGCTGATCCTCTCTGTAGAAAGTCAAGTATCCAATGGCTTTTTTATAATAATACAATAGTGAGACGTATGCTATTGGAAAATGATGACACCGGCACATTATTCTTCTCTGCGAGCCGATTAGGCGTCTGCACGACATAAACCGAGGTATTTCCCCGTGGATCGACGCGAGTTAACGTCTCGGAGAAAATAATCGTGCATACGATATTACACGCGTTCTCGCAACACGCACACTCACGATAAATGCCACGACATACCAAGGAAAAGCAGGATCATTTTGCATATTGACAGCGACTAACGAGCGAAGATTCGCCGCTCCTACGGTTTAAATACCAACACTTCGCACTGCGCAAACCGCACAACACACTCGACTTTTACGCAAAACCTTACCGCAAAAATCTCAAGACCACGGCTCCATTCTCAATAGAATTCATCCAGCAACAATAACAAGAGCACCTTGTCACGCTCGCGGCAAAGAATTCGAAGTCAAACGCTCCTGCTAAGCCAATGGAGCAACATACGCGGAATCAGTTCTCCCCCGCTCGCTCGTACCGGTTCATTAAACAATAATCGCCAGGATACCGGACGTCCAATTTATCCGAGTACACGTGCACCGGCTCGTGGCAGAGCAGCACAGCACCGCGCCGGTATCGAGAGCGTGGAACAGGGCGCGATCGTTTTCCAGCAACTTGTTGGCTATTGTCCGGGCCATCGAGGAGCGATAAATCTGCGGAGAGGTCCGCGGCACGCTTCTACGTCCCGGCAGCGGAAGGCAGCCTGTACCGTAGTGGGTGACGATACGATGGCTGAAGGGTTGGCCAACTTTATGGGCCACTAGGGCCGCCATTCTACGACGGTCCTTTGGCCAACGCCTCTCTCCATTTATCTGGCCGTTCGGCGTGGCCTCTCTCGCTCTTATCTGCCGGGGGAGGCCGATTTAATGTCGTGCCGATTCGAAAGCGCGGCCGGGCCGGCAGGAGGACACGCCGGAAGATTAAGTGTTTGGCACGAAGGTTAACCAGCCGTTGGCCAGGCGGTAACACGCGGAATCATCTGTAAATTGAGCCCTGGGCCAACAGGAGAGAGCGTCGGGACGGCCATAACTCACACGGGGTGCCGACACCGACGCCCGATGCCGGGGAGCCGGTGGTCCGCGCTTTGCTTTCATCCCCGCCGGTATCCCTTATCGTGCGGCCGCTGCCCGGTCATCTCTTTATGATTTGCGAGAGGTCCGGCTGAACCTCTTGAATTTCAAGATTCATAATAATATCCTGGATGTCCGGGATTACCGTCAGATATCGCTCGAGTTTTTCCCAAGGGCGAATCGTTGGGCTTGGTGATTGGGGGAAAATGCTTTACTCGAGGCGTCGTGTACCTTGTGCGTGTTATATATATTGTTTTATGTTTGGAAACACTTTGGTGTTTACGTGGACGTGGAAAATTGCTGATTATACTTGCTTATGAACTGAGGAATCGTTTTCTTATCGGTCGATTATCGGTCGTTTGTAGTTTGTAATATGAAGAGGGAGATTTGTAATGTGGATTTTTTGAAATTGGGCATATTATTTTGGATGGAAGTTTTGGATGAGGGAAGAATAGGTTTTGTGACGGTGGGTTAATAGAATGCTCGTCATTGTTGATGTTTTATAAAACGCCTGGTCAAAAAGTAAGCAATGACCTTTATCTTGAATATGTTCTCTCGATGGGAACTTGGCGTTGAGGATCTAGTGTAATGTCGGAGCTAGAATATGGAAAACGCTGGTTCTCTCTCACGATGATTATCATATCTTATCCTCTGGCGGTGCGTGATTATGGCTTCGCGAGTTACGACTCGAACAAAATTGCAAATGAACATTGGAATGTCGTGGTTGCAAAACACGATAGCCGAGACAAGGTCGCGGAGCATAGTTAACATAACGGAAAATATATTATCATAATATTACAGTAATCCTACGATCCTTGAATCGTCAATCTTACAGTCAAACCAAATTACTTCACGAACCACCTAAAACACACTCTCCTATAAAATTAAAAAAAAAAATCTCCAACGGCACTAATCGAATTATCCTCTACTCCTCACACATTCACAAACCAAACTAACGTACCTTAACAACTGAAAAAAAAAAAAAAAATACACAGTTCCTTCCGTACAATATCCCTCAAAAAATCTTATCCCCACACTATAAATCTCTCCGACCATTAATTATTTCATTAGAAACTTCCCAAAGCGCTTTACGATTCTCTCTCTCTCTCGACAAATCCATCCTCAGTCCGCGCCGTCCCTAAATTTCAATTAGTCGAAGCAGCATATTCTCGTAAGGCTATTACGACTTCGAATATCGGGCCCACTAACGAATTCCGGGCGAAGACGTTTCCTCTTCTGCGAGAACGGGGCATATCCCCCGTCGTCGCAGCGTTGGCCAACATCTCGGCTGTGCGTCACCGTGGTCGTATTAAATTCCAATCTGTTACACCAACGTGCCTTCCCAGCCGAGCCGTGTTTCTGGCCTCGCTGGGGAAGAACGGGGTAGCGGTCGGCTGATTAGTTGAGTTATTGGCCAAGAAGATAGGCGCGACGGAGCAACTGACGTTCCATGCTTCGCCGGTAATTCTTGCCGAATATCCGCGTGGCAAAAAAGGCCACGATTCCAGGAGTGTTTTTCTCGGTGCCTTGTTCCGGGCGTCTCATCAGTCACGTCGCTGGGTACCAAAAGCGGAGGCGTCAGCCCAGCGGACTCCTCCAAGACGCCGATGTGTCAATTAATCCCTGCATCCCCACGGGATAGGACTAGGCTAGAGGCTGGATTATCGCCGTCCAAGGCATCTCCTTCCTCGATCTTGCACACCCCACCGCAGAAGGGGCTATCGCCTCCTCCGTCACGGATACGCTTCCTCCTTACGCCGAATCGTGGCCTCGCTACGCCGCTAATTAATGTCGCGCTAACCTCCGCGTCGAGGATTATTCATCGTCGATTGTGCGAAAAAGGGTGCGAGCAGCGCCGCCGAGGGATCTTCGCCTAATGTGAGATTTTCCTTTAAAGATCCATCGAGCATGACGAGAGTCCTTGGGATATTAACACCGAACCTACTTTCTGCCACTATTTTAAGCCACTTTTTGGGCATGCTTATGCACATACTGCGTATGAGCTTAAAGAGAAAGGCTATTAAGAAGAGGCATCGATGGAATGATTTAGAATCTTTTAAGATGCTCTCCTACGAAGTACAGGGATTCATCTGAGAAACGACTGGTCTGTTATTCTGACCGCCTCGGTAGGTTTAGTGTTGAGTTAATACGCGTGGTTTGAGGCTCCTTATATTTCTGTTTGTTTTTTTTTGGTTATATCATCTATTATATCGCGCTTTACAATGGATAGTCAGACCCTTTGACAGTGCTACTTGATACTGATTCTTTCGAGCTGGGGATCAAGAAACTCTATGTGCTGCTAGAAAATCGGTAACCTTCAGTTTTTAAGGCAAGAAAACCGGAAACTATATTTGCTAATGTTACGAGTATGAGACCGTTGCTCTTTGTTACATATTTCCCGAGAGAAGAAATACACGGGTAGGCGGAAGTTGTTGAAAAAGTTGGACGTAGGAAGTGCGTGCAAAGCGCGTTGCGTGTATGTGTACCTCGAGATTCGAAAGTCGATAAAAAAGGGAGAGGGCGGAATTGACTATTTTCGTCGATTTCACGATATTGGTGATTGAGCGACCGGCACTCTACCCTCCTGGGGAAAGCGTAGCTCGAAGAGAAAGGAGCATCTAATTTAAAGATTCATTGGCAAGTAAATCCACAGCGAATGAGAGATAACTCTCCTAGGAAATCCCAGCTACTAGGATCCTTAAAAACCGCTGTCGGTACGTTTGATCCTTGAGAAAGGAGGAGGAAAATGAATGTACGACTAAAGCAGCTTAAGATCGTGATGTATCCTCGAGTGTATTTAATCGAGGACAAAGTTAATGCTCGTGGCAACAACCATCGCCTTGTCGACTGTAAACATTACTCGCCACGACAACAAACCTTTCTTTCGACAACGAAAACGTTTCAATCCACCCAAATATGCCTTAACAGATATTACAATGTAAGTTAGATATTTCAAGGCTCGATAATTTTATTCTTAAATTATTATTCATTATAAAATCAATATTGTCAACATTTCTGTATATCCATTGTACTATACATCCAAAATTCTTTTCGCTCTGTTTTCATCTCACGCATCACAGAAATGATTATCACGATTCGACGCATCGCGAGTTACTTTCACGAGTATCGTAAGGCAGGATGACGGTGTTAAAAAGAAGCGCTAGCCAATTAAGTGAAATTAAAGGTATAAGCTTAAGCATTGCACTTTCTGCTTCGTCCGTCATGACGCAGACATCTGGGCAAAAGAAATCCGTTTTACACGTTCGAGATAATCCCCCCAAAACACACGCACACGTACTTCACAGCTCCAGAAGTTTCCGTGGAAGAAGGGCGGGTGCCTGGACCGTTTGCCGCGCTCAAATAATAAACACGGTATAACAAATTGATAATCCGGAACCCCATAATCGTACGCATATTTTGGCCCGGAATCTGTGGCCCGACACTAAAAGAAGTTTCCACGCTCGTTGTTGCGCCAAATGGGCCGCTATAAAAGTGTGGGGTTCCTACTACCCCTCTTCCTTTCTGATTCTATCCTCCCTGTTCTTGCTTTCCTCGATGCTGCGCCGTCGGAGGAAAGCTTTGGTAAACCTAGCGCCTATGGATGCACTTAGGACCTTCGAGTCGATAATTTCAATTATTTCGTGTATCCGACAAAATAACGCGCGTAAGGTATCGCAAGTGTCGCATACGTGCGAGAGAAAATCACGATTTTATTGGTAAAAATTGCGTAAATACTTTGATACGAGTGACTTTTTGATGAGATAAGAATGATAAGACATTGGAAAACGTAATATTCGTGTGTTGTTTTCACTAGTAAAAGAACCAAGAGTTTTCCCACTGTAACGCGAGTATGATAATACCATGAATATAGTGTTTTATGTATTTACAATCTTTTTATAAAATTAAGGGAAAGGATGTTTTATTAACAACACCTTTGGTGTATATAATAAATAACAAATCATATCGTTGGTGACAAAATGATTCTCAAGATTTTGGTTTCTAGTTTTTGAGTGATATTTTTTCAGATATAGATATATCTTCTGTAAAGTAATGATTTTCAAGATTCTGTATTAGTGACACGCAAAGACGCATTGGTAAGAGTGTTGGTACGAACTTTCTGCGCTGCTCAATTTTTCATAGTTTCGGTAAAATAACGTTCGTGTTATCGTAAAAATGACGATAACGTACGGAGGACTGCTTGATATTCTTTCCACGTCGAATAATCCTGCGAAGTAAGACAAACCGATACTGGCATTAATAATAATTTATGCAAATGTCGCGCGTTGGCGTTATGGAATGGCGATATCGTGGGATAGAAAATCGGGAAGCCTCTCGTATATTCCCCCTTCCAGGAGTTCCTGATGGAAGTTAAGGAACACGAGGGTTCTTATATCTGTTACTCTAGTCACTCGTAAAAGGGAAGTAGGTGTAAAAATTTACAGGGAGGATGACGGCATATGCAAGGGGGTTAACCGCGAGCGGTCATAAAAACCGAGATATAGTGTTTGTCTTTCCCCTTAAAAAAACAGCACTCAAACAGCTCTCAAACAGTTTTTATAGTTTTACGCACCTTATATATCACTGTCAAAATTCTCCTTCAAAAACATTGGCCGATATTTAACGATCATTAATTGAATCCCGCGAGCTATTGTCGCGTAGAATATAAATCATCGATTCGATTCAAAAGCATCATCTGTAAAGAAAATAATCCCAAATCTGATGCAATAAGATGCTCTGTCAATTATACGTAATATAATAATATGAATGTCAAGTATTAGCAGTACAACTTTGCTTCCTCGATTTTCCTATAGATCTCTTTAACTATAGATGAAAAGTTTTTTCAAAGCGGAATTCGTACGTTGCCCAAAAGATGGAAAAATATAATTTCCAATGATGGACAATACTGTGAATCATAAATGTATAACCAGGTTTTCACAATAAATCCTCGAATTTCGGAAAAAAACAGCAGAAGCAAAGTTGTCACACCTAATAAAAAAAAACAATTATAGTAACACAGGACATTTGACCACAACATAAAGTATATAAAAGTGCAATATATTTGAGAAATCTACAAAGATAAAATATGTTTCATGAACGTATAGAATAATCTGAAAAATTCTACTCGTGCAATTTATATCGTAATTTTCCAAATCAAGCTCCGCCAGTCTTTAATTCGATCGGCACACAAAGGACCGATGCAAGACGAGAAACGTATTCAGTAATCTCACAATTGTTTCGAGAAGCAACGCCACATACACAGACGTGAGGATATAGTTTTCGAGACAGATCGGGAAACCCTCCGAAAGCGTGCTAATAAATTGCCGGACTGGGACTGTTTATAAACCGTTTAACCGTTGACAGGTTTCGAGAAGTAACACAGAAAATGGAAGTGAAAAACCGAGAGAAAGGAGGAAGGGCGATGAAGGGGCGGAGGAGGGGGGTTAAACGGAACGAGAGCAATGATGGATGACCATGGACAAGTCATGGAGTTCACTCCGTGTCGCAATAGGAACCAGTAATTATTTATCGTACGTAGACTACGTTGACACATGCCGCTGATCTTCTGCGGTTATAATTTTATCGCGCAGAACAAATACCCAAAGGTGCATATCACGAAGTATTTGATATCCTACAAAATGGTCTTTGCATCGATTTACATATATATAAACAATCTCAAACACTATGCTGACTTTCCAGGAGTGTAACGTAATCGCGTAGAACAAAAGTCGAGAGAATATGCCCTAGAGAATACGTCCCTATCGCATAGAACAGTATATTTTTTGAAAGCTCCATTCTCGCACTAAATCTACGAAAGCGTTCAAAATAACCGGCCAATCGTTCCTTTAAAAAATTACTGTACTTCGCAGAGAGACATTTATAAAGATTTTCCATACTCTTACCGCAAAGTGTGAATCATTATCATCTATCTATCGACATCTCTCCTCGATAGCCTTCTTCTTTAAGCATATACACGGTATACATAAATACATCCAGAAAGTGGCTGCGAGGCTTAGCGTTAAACACGTTCCATCGGAGTGCATATACACTAAAGGGAGATATAGCACACCATAAAGGCCTGATATCCCCGTAACAATTTCAATAACATTACCAATGGCCCGGCATGGATGCATTTCTCACTGTTTACCCATGCGTGAAAAAAGAAATAATTTCGCACGCTCATAAAGGATTCCCCATCTCCAAAGAGCCGCCGGCATCTCCGCAATAGCCCCGTAACACTGATAAATCGCGGAAAGCCGTAATCTGAGCGCGGAATCTGGTTTTTCCTCGGTCGTTCCCGTAGATCCGGAGACGGAGCAAGCATCAACGATATCAGGCGGCCCTATTCTTTTTGTCGTTACGGCAAGACGCTCCCACCCCGCCCGCCACCCTCTCGTTTTATATTAAAAATGAACTGTCGCTTCCACTGACGACATAGACGGGTATTTGACTGTACTACCGCTTTTATTTGATAAATCGCAGGACGACCTTCTCTTTCGGTCATCTGAATTTCTAATGCATTATTTTCCCCGGCTCCACGGTACCATCCGCCCGGCTACGCCGAATTGCGAGGGTGAGCCCTACGACAGACGGGCATAGGCCGTGGGGCGATGAGGGATGAGGAAAAAGGTTCCGCGGAAGGGGATCAAACTTCGGGACACGGGGACCTTCCACACGATCGCAAGCCCCGCCGATCGTAACGTTCGAAACTTGGCCTCCTGCTTGTAATTGTAACGCGATCATCGGCCAGCTTCCTGCGTGGCCAGGAACGCTGCACAGTTCCAACAGCGAGCGGTTTTTTACTAGCGACATTATGCGGGGAGTAGGTCCCTAATGCGAGGATCTTTATCGTTCTTGCACTTGCATTTGATTTTACACCGCGGCTACGTGTCTCGTGTAGCCTAAGATGCATTTTTTTTTCTAGCATCCTTAGACATCAGATCGCTAATATATTTACGACTCGAATCATATGGAACGGGGTACCTCGGTTTTACTCAATGAAATTGAAAGCTGGCTCTCGAGCCGCTTAGATCTATTTGCGTTGTAGGAATGTTACGTAAGCAACGATCTGACGCGGTTCTCGCTCGATTGGAGGTTTGCCAACGGCACGGCCCTTTTGCAACTGAAAATTGTGGGGTTGGAGTATTCGCGAGGAGCGTAATGGTGATTATTGTCTTCAAAATTATGATGCGTTCTTTGTTCATGTTACTTGGCGCACAAATTAATCTGATTTTATATTTTTAAGGCTTGTACCTACTCGAGTCGCATAGTGGTTTGGTATTTACGATTTACCTTTCAATTTCCAATTTTACCTTCTAACTTCTTGATGCAGGAATTCAAATATCTCTTTATACGTTCTTATGATTTACTGTTTATGTTCTATAGTTTGCCGTGTTGTACGATGCACGCTGGATATTGACTTTTTTTTGTACAAACGCTCCTCATCGCTTTTCTTCTATACAGAAGAGAAGTGCCGAGACCGCTGCGAATACGCTTCACACGTTCGCTTTCGAAGTACCGTTAGCTAATATTCTTTAACGTGTACATCGAAATATATACCACACTCCAATGTTACTTCTCTCATCATTTTAAGAGAACACTGCAAAGAAATATACACCTTTAAACAATTCGAGCTCGCACAAGTTAAACACCTGTAATCACTGACAAACTTTCTGAGAAGGGACATTCGAGTGCAAAGGGTCAGTATTACCACAGCACTAAAAGCCGAGTCTCAATATAAAAAAAGGAAGTCCCCAAGTCCAAAGCAGATCGCTTGAATTTCTTAATCTCGCTTAATCGGAATGCAAAGACGTGTCAGGTGAACAATGTCAAGCTTCTATATCATCCATAATCACACGTGGAAATATGAATAAGTACATCTCAGTCAGTTCGCAAAGGAGCCCTGGTGCCACCCGCGGTGAACCGGAAGCAAGGCCGAAAGCTCAAAGTTTGAAAGGCCACTGAGAGCCTTTCGGTCGCGAGCAGATTGGACAAACGCCATAGTACGGGCATAATACCTTCGTTTGGAGTCTACGACCGGGGTAATCGAGAAACCGGCATATCCCTCGCTCACGCTGGATCAACCAAAACCTGTTGCCCAAGATGGGCCTCACAGCGCGATAAAAAGTTTCCAACTCTACAGGAGCAGAAGCCCACATTTCTTCTGCGCCGACAGTTTAGCTTCATAATGCAAAGTCGCCAGTCATTCGGTGATCAAAGTGCCGCTCTCTCTCCCTCTCTCGCTCCTTCTCCCTTCTTCGCTCGCGTAGGCACGCTTTCAAAAGTTGCCTCTGATGTTTCTTTGATTCGCCACTGGGCGCAAGGATCAGGACATTGACACGAGGAAACGCCGTTTTGCGGGGCGCACAGTGGACGGTCCCCAGACGGTAGTGCGACACGTTTCGTGAATCTACCATTGTTCGCGAATAAAGGGCCGTATTTAGTAGCGGAAGAATTGAGCGCCTTCCATTATTGCTCATCCTTAATCTCCTGGGCGAATCTAAAATAGATTTGCGCGATTTCTCTCCGCTCTTTCATAGGCTGACCGAGGAGCCGCTCGCTCTTACGCCCGATGACCAACCGTGCAGGTGACTTTTTTCTCCTACTTTTTGAGAAACGTTTAAGAGAAAAATGGTTGTTAAGGTGCTGTGCCGCCGAGGAGGAAGACTGCTGCGAGATCAAGATGAATTTAGAACATGATTAGAGGCAGTATGTTATAGTTGACGGACAGTAATGCAAGATATTACCTGAAAGTTTTATTGCGCTGGAATTAAGAGTTACGTTTAACAGCGATGCATCAAGGGTTTGCCATTACTACTTCAATCTGTGGTATAAATCTAAAATAGATTTGTGTTTCTTTACGCCTCTTTGAAAGACCAATAAGAAATATATTTCATTTCTCTTTCACCCATCTTTATGAAATGTTCGATAATAAGAATACGATTTGCCAAATATGCGATTGAATTAGACATTTTTCATAGCTTTTAAACAATCCTCAAACATAATTATACGAGTCACACCGTTGAAAGATAATACATTGACATCACACGTTCCTCCGAATGACCGATTATACCTAGCAACGATCGAATCGAGCACATCCATTTCACTATATTTAATCTCAATACGTTCAATTATAGCTTCTGCTGTCATAGTATTCGCTATTATAGCAGTCCAAGTATCGAACAAATACTACTCTTCCCAACCTTTCATCAGCACACCAAACACTTTCCTCTGCATTCCTCGAGATGTTCCAGTCTAACCTCAGCACTCTTCAAACAACCAATCCTAGTACACGAATCTTCCAAATTCGAGAAACATCTAAGTCGCGCATATTACGATCATCCTCGACTTAGCACCGAACCTTCTTGACCGTTCTGAATCAAAAACACTTAACCCTGAAGGGACACTTAGTTCCTCCAGGAATGGAGGAGCCCTTCATTTGGCGCAGACCGCGCACGTTGACACGAGGGTGGAAGTGGGTGGTTTGCGAGGAAAGGCAGAGAGATGGAGGGTGGGAGAGGGAAGGTACAGGGAAGGAAGAGCCCCCGCGAAAGACGAGGTAAGGGGGATTGTCTGGGGTAATTAGCCGGCGGACGTGGCGGTGGCGCGTTGAAAGATTTCCAGCTCCCTGGCTCGGTCCGTCGCGACAGGCGAATCCAGGAGCGCGCTATTCTGTTTATAAAATGTCAGGGCGCCAATAAAAAGTCACGCGACATCAAACATCGGCACGAGTGACGGGATAAAGCGGCGGAGCTTCGTAATTTCATTATTAGCCGGCGCGCAATTACGTCCCTCCTTCGCGATATCCTTTTTCGTGGATCCAGGAGGGTCCCGGGCGCGGGATAAGAGCTCGACCTTCCACGGCACTTTCGAAAAAGGTTACTTTCTTCCCGAAGGACACATGTTTCATAACGTCTGCCAGCCTGGAATAATGGTCGAAGTTTTTAGCGGATAGGAAATATTCCCCGTTGCCTTTGCCCGTAGGGCCGATCGACAGATTCTCATTGTCCTATGGCGACCTTTGAAATCCCGATTTTTTTACGCCTCAGATAATAGTCACGTCGGAATAATGGACTCTTCTCGTTCAAAGGTAACGTACCCTCTAGTGAATTTTATCGATATATTTAATATCAGCATTTCGTACGATCTTTAGCCAATTATTGACATTGAGAGTAATAAAATCAGAGGAATAATAGTCGTTGCAGTGGTCTCGACGAACAGTAATCACTTCTCGTCAAGACCACTGTTACGAGTATTATTCAATTTACCCAGCAAGCAGATTAAGAGTATCATAAAATCAGTGACTTAAAATCAGAGTAATTTTCGTCGATTATCCTATATGCAATATAACACAAAGGAGACATAAGCTATGAACAATTAGAATCATGATATTTGTCATAAGCATCGAAGCAGCCGCGAGCGAAGACGCTGTTGAACAGCCTAATCGATCGCGATCCGCGATACATCCCGCGCGCCTTCTCTATTCCTGAAGTCCTGCCTCTCTTCGGCCTTTACCGGGCGAATTCTCCGGTTTCCAGCGACAGACGGCGAAAATCCCGGGCACTAATTGCGATGGGAGCGAAGAATCGAAGGACTGGATGTTAGTAGTCGGGCTCCGATCGATTGTCAGGACGGGAGTTGAGGCATGACTCGCAGATTCGTACGTAGGTGCCTCCCGCGCGAAACTCTACGCGCTGGATGTGGCTGACCAGCCGGCCAACCGACGGACGGCTGACTGCCTTTCTGATTGATGATCGCTACTGGACTCTCTGCCGCCATGCATACCCTGCCGACGTATCCTCCACCTCCACCAGCCGTCCTCCATCCCACGAGCGAAGCAAGTCCCAACCTTCTACCCTCTTCGCTCGCGCTGAACATGCCTGATGCATTCCCGGAATCGTGCCTCCGCCCTAATCTCTTTATGGCACACGGATCGTGCGTTGTTTCGCCCCGACTCTCCTCTGGACTCACCCCTTTCGCGCTCGAGACGAGGTACATCGCGGTGAAAATCGCGTGCGCGGTGAAAGGGGCTTTGGAAAAGCGGCCTGGAGTTCGATAGGACAGCGCGAGGTGCGTGGAAACTGTGGAATTTAAGAAACTCGAGGCCGAGTGTCCTTGAGCGAGATCGATTTTGTTTTGACCCCGAAGGCCGTTCGATCTTTTCCATGGATAGATTTACCAGTGTTGTTAGAGGTTCCGATTCTTTCGATGTATTGTCTTCCGCGGAAGAATCATCTTGAAAGGCGTGGCGTGGTGTTTTAGTCGGAGGAAGCTATTGGAAGAGTGTGTGCTTTTTAATATTGAGAGAAGTGGATGAAAGTACGGGATAAGTAATGAGAGTTTCGAAGGAGGACTCGAATATCGCGATGAGCTTTTGCGTGTATCGAAATGCGCAGGTTGTGTAAGGGTGTACACTGGATCGTGTATGGTGGTATTATAGGAGTATAATTACAGAAACGTGATGAACTATCATTGGAATTAGTTCGGCTACAGTAGGCAGAATTAGACTTGCCCGTCTATTTCGACGCTTTTAAAGCATAGTGAATGGTGCGCCTCGTCGATTAATCGCCTAACGCCTCACGCTGAGCGGTGTTATCGACAGCGTGTTAAAATAATGAATTGGAATAAGCTGCAGAAGACAAGACAGGGCGCCAAAGTGATGAGGAGTGACTGGACAGAAATTGGATCATCGGTGCGTTTCCTAGCCGTCCTCTATATGCCCGACGAGTTACGCAACAAACCTACCGTGTTATTTTGATGGTCTTAGAATCGCGGTATTACGAATAATAAATATCTTTACATATATGCAATATATTTCGAAAGTGGTGAAAATACGATGCAATACATGAAATTCCAAATGTTCGTGCTAAGAGCCCGAATTACATGCTTAATATTCCTTTGATTTATTCAATAACGCTATAAGTTATGTAATACATCGTGATGTTTTCTTAAAATCGCAACCACCTTGAAACGATCCAAGAATTTCTATAATACATATTCAAATCAAAGTATTTAAACGATCTTGGACAAAAAAATATCAATATTACTCTTTCTTATTTCAATAATTTCTGTTCCAATCATGAGGATAAAATTATGTTTAAAATATAACAACGTTTCTGAGTTTGTTCGATACATTCGAGGAACGTGGATATAACCAATCAGACGCGTTCGACTTTCTCGATAGTCGCAGGGAGGCTTATACGAGGGGATCGCGATAGGCGTAGCGCGCGGAAATACAGAGGAGTGATTCTCTTGCTATTTAACTCCTAATCGAGCAGAATACGCGTACGGATGACCTGGCACAGCCGCCGAAGGAGCAGTTACAAGCAAACGGATCCGTTTCTTCCCCAGGCGACCACCGTTCCATCCCCGCTTCGCCCACTTCCTTTCATTCGGGGCAATATTTCTTTTCGCGAGTCCCCTCGCAGCGTCCTTTATCTAACAAGGAGCAAATCATTTCCCTATTATTTGCTCGCTATCGCGCTCTTACTCCTCCAGACTTCCTCCTCCCGGTTCGTTTTGCTCCTTCGAGTATTCGGCCTCTTTCTCCCTCTCTTTCCCTTTTCCTCGCCGTCGGCCCCGTTCTGCTAGCTATATTTTTTGGAGCCGATCCAAACCCTATCCATTGTGCTGATTTCGTGCTCACTCACAGGGACCGAGTGCTATAAGTTCCTTGTTTTTTATTTCCTGGATCTTGCGCCATCCTTTTTAACTCACTCCCGAATCTCTCGGTATTTTCATTCTCGATAGCTATTTTAAACGCTCGCTTCAGTCCCTCGCGAGATTTGCGTATCCGCAGACATTTTAGACCATCCGCTGGGAATGGCGCTAGGGACTATCCGGATTTACTACCGTTTAGATTTGGGTTTCGACTTGATTCACGGTTTAGCTATAAAACAATTGTACCGCGATAAAATCGCTTGTATACAAGGCGGTGAATACTCGACTACGCAGTCTCTCTTGTTGGATCTCGTGTTCTTTCCTTTGATTGGAAAATTGCGTTATTGTAAAGCGGAATATTGTATGTTACGATGCGATATTCTTATGAAACAGATCGTTTATTTTGAAAGTGGTGTAAGTCCATTTTCTCTTGCTTCGAGAAAATTAAAGATTAGCATATTTGTTGATCAAAAAATATCGATTAATATCACCGAGTGTGGCAATGTTTCTACTTGTACATTGTACAAATGTAAAAAGCAGTAGCCACTGATTTTTACCTTTATAATCAATGGCTACGCAATTTCTTTTATCGGCCAATATTAAATTGAACAAAGTGTTGGTATTTTTTAAGGTATTACATACTAACTAGTTATAAACAAAAAGTTTGCACTAAATTAAACATAAATCACGTGACATCTCATTTTTTTTTAAACGCACTTACATCACTTTCAAAATAAACGATCCAAAT
Source organism: Ampulex compressa (assembly GCA_038496175.1). Taxonomy (NCBI): domain Eukaryota; kingdom Metazoa; phylum Arthropoda; class Insecta; order Hymenoptera; family Ampulicidae; genus Ampulex; species Ampulex compressa. The sequence goes on along the minus strand of JBCFXI010000013.1, from coordinate 216,183 downwards.
GTCGAATGGATCCAAGGAGGAAGGAGTATATTGTCGATGAATTATATCCATATATATCCAAGGAAGTGGCATGACAATTGTCAAAGGCTACTTCCTTTCGTGAGAACATTCAACGATTATCCTCCCGCTCTTTTTTTTCTACGATGTTATTGTACTTTTTGGATATCATCCAAAGTCCGCGTCGTACAATTTTTCCTGCTCATTCTCGAGCACGAAGCAGCACTCTCCGTCTTTTTAATCGCACCCACGTTTTACCGCGCTCCTACGATCCTTTCCGCGAATTTATTTATATGTTTATCGTGGAAATATCCGCCTTCTGCCTTCCTATCAAGCGACACGGCGCATAACATCTCGGATCGGGATACAGAGCCAAGGGGAGTAATTTAATCGTAATTAAGTATCCGCGCGTTTACCTCCAAGTACATAAAGTTCACTCCAGCGGCCAGATCTCTCGGCGATCCTCGAGTTGGACCGAAGGGGTGGTCAGTGGTCGGTTTAAACAATTATCACGAGGGGTGCAGCTTGCACGAGTTGACAAGGGTGATAAGTTATTGCATGTGGGGTTGCTTAGAAAAGGCGACGTGGTCATGAGTACCCTGCCCGGACCGTTGTAGGGTGCCGCTATTGTTCTAACGGCGTTTTTTAAACGCACTCGCTAATTGCTACTTGATACCAACCGAGCTTCGAATAATGTTAGTCACGAAGCTCGCTGTTGGCTTCTGGATGGTATATCGACATACCTACTGCGAGTAGTGTGCACTGCATACTAAAAAGAACGCCCTTGATTATGATGTTGAAAGTATCGAATACCACTGGTTTATCTATCGCAGTCAAGAGATTATTAGAAACAGATAACGAATAAATGGCGTCATAATTTGGATAATTTCTTCAAAATAAGAGTGGCTTATTGGTGTCGATTTGAAATGAGGTCTTAACCATCAACGCGTGATTCTCTTTTAATTCATCAAATATTAAAAGATTCAATCGACATCTAATAAATGCCTCGAGAATCTAGATTACTAACCATTTGCATAAACATCAAGCATACCTTCAATAACAAAGTTAGAGATTAATAATCTCCTGTGGAAATACCACTCGCTTTCTCAGAAATTACGCCTGATTCCTCGTAGTAAATACAGTTACATTTTCATCGATTCCACGAGAATAAAAACAGTCACGTACACACATCATATCACACCTTTCCTCCATTGAAGACACAAAATTCCAAAGCATCGTCCCAAAAATACCACTACACCTCATTCCTCTGTGCCAAAAGACACAAGGATCTCTCGCGATCAAATAACGCGTACAGTCGACCAAAGCTTGCATCAGGAATTGTAGAACCTAACATCCACCTACGTCGAGCTACCTTTGCAAAGCACCTCCACAACGAAATTTGCATTATATTTTTATTCATACTCGATTGTAGCCTTAACCCGGACCCTCGCATAACTGTTTACCCCCTCGATGTCGTTGAGGAGTATTACATAAGAATCGCGCGGAAAGGAGCAGTCGTAAATCTGGCCGCGGCAGAGGAGAGCTGCGGCCCGTCCTGGCGGCACGAAATAAGGGCTGTGGAGGGGGGGGGTGCAGGGAGTGGGGGTGGGGAGGGAGACACAGGGCGAGTGTCCTTTATAGCATTGTTAACAACTAATGTATGCGGGCTGGGTCCTCGAGGCCCTCCCGCATTTAACATTCTTTAACATTATTATACACATGGCGCCCGTCTGAGTACTATCCACACGTCCACCCCTTTCGCCAGGTTTTCCTCGACGAAAAGGAGCCCTTACGCCCTCCTGGGAGGATTTTTGTCGGTTTTATTTAACTGCAACCTTGGAACCCTTTTCCATCTCCCCGGCCTCCCTCTTTTTCTCTCTCTCTTTCTCTCTCTCTCTCTTACGCACCCCTCCCTCTCGCTCCAGCCGCTATCTCCCGGCTAAGCAGCTTTCTTTTTCTCTTCTGGAATCTAGTCACGTTTTAAGACTTACGATCGAAGCCGTAATTTCGACGAACAAGTGGCGCTTACTACTTTCTGATGCGACTTAAGGGGAAACTAAAGGGAGTTCTGGAAATAACGTATTTTTTAAATAATCTATGGGACGTTACGGACGTCGGCCGGCCTAAAATATCCGAAATTTCATACTATTCCTCTATTCGTGCTCGGGATTTAAAGGATAGCCGAATTGCGGGGATTTTGGAAGTTTGATCAGCCGTATATTACGTAGGTAAATTTGGGCGTTCGTTCTACGAGTTATGTTCCAAGAAGATGATATGTAATAGAACGTTCTCTGCTTGGTTTTCGTGGATATTAAAACTGTATTGCGTAAGAAGTGCCGAGACTTTATTATATTCACCAACCTACTGTGCACGGGCTGATTCCGATATTGAGTTGGCAGTATTTGTACCGAGCTGTTATAGGTTTGTACAATTTGGTTAATCGCTTTTGATACCATACAAGCTGTATACATATTCGCTGTTTATATGTATAACCGATCTGTCACTTAATAAGTATTTTCAAGGGAATGCGAATTTGATGTCCCATAAAATGAATAAACGGACTGCTTTATGCCTCGTCCACGTCCCACGGATGAATTCTCCGCGTTATTTTTTTACATCGATTAATTACAGTCCCTGAAAAAAAAAAGGAGTAGCTGAAGTGCGGTTGTGAAACGCCGCCGCGGAAATGTCGCTGGAAGTGAATTATCTTGCCGGGGAGTTTATAATTACCTGAAATGCGTGTGCCCAGTACACTAGACGTTCTCAAGATATTTGTGCGATTTATAATCTCAGGCCCGCCGCGAACGAAAAAAAAAAAGGAAAAAAAACAGAACGATGAAAGAATATGCGCGCTACACGGTGGATCGGAGCACGACTAAAGGTAACTCGTGATATTAGTTAATTTATTGCCCCGGCGCATAAACGTCACTTCTCATTGGCCGAGGACGGCGTGATTCATATTTACAGTCAACAACGGTTGCGTCCGCTTTTCTTGGCCCGTCGTTTCACTCAGTGAACTGGAATAATCCGAAGGATTCATGCCGATTTATTATACCGAACGCAATAACTCAGGGTAACACGATTAATGAACCGTGCCCTGAACCTTGTTTTGTGCTCTGCACAGGAGTAGAACTTTGGTGGATTAAGATTTTTAAAGACTTTACTGAAACACTCGTAAATACATATATATAATATATAACGTATGTTATATATCATTCTTTTGTACTATATTGTAATGTCTATTATGGCGTTATAGAATAATCATAATATGGAAGAAAGTATGAATATAATTCTAATGATACATGAAAATAATACCATATATTTGGATCAGATTATTTCTGATTGTTATATAAGACATTTTTTTTTATATACATTCTTCTATTACTCATTCAGAAGATTTATGAGTATGTAGGTATTGACACCGATATAAAAATACTTGAAGGATGTTTAATACATAAAGTGCACGTGGTCACAATGCAGTAAATGTCGTGCTGCGGACTGAAATTCTTATTCCAATAAAACCAGACGGAGACTTTAGAAATTATTAAGAAATGCGAGAATTAACCGCCTGTCAATGACCGATATAATTCACGCGAGTTGTCTTACAATGCATTAAGCTTCTAATTAGTATAGCGGTCTTGAGAAAAATTTATCATCGACTTACAGACACCCTTGAGACGTGGTGTTCAACCTTGGAAAGTTATCTTAGGAAATAAGGAGGTAGTGCTTGACGAATAGACATCCATCGCAAAATTTGCGCACACTAACGCTATAAAGCGATTTCCAGCGATGATCATAGTTAGTCGCCCTTCTTCTTTTTTTCCTGTAGAGAGTGTACCTGGCTGACAGACGCCTAATTACCGGAATATCGATCCAACCAAACGAAACTTTAGTTTTTCGTCAAAAGTAATCGGAGACCATTACCATAATATTTTCATGTGTCTACATAGTTTCTTCCTTCGTCGTTTATTATTAAAAAATCCTCGCTACAATTCCGTGGCGTCCTCCACAAGCATTTGACTGCTTAAGCCAAGCAAATTACTGTCAATTAACACAACGTTCAAGCCATTATATCAAGTCGTTTGATCGATAATGGACGTACGTATAAGGGAGCAAATGTTCCTTGCAGATTATAAGAAACGTACATTTGTTGCGCATATATGTAGCGTTCCTTTATTACAGGCACACGCTTATATTGTAATATCGAGTTGGCAAGAGATCCATTTCCATTTTGTAATGTGAAATAAAACTGATATTTTTATATACCGAATACAGATTAATCAACAATATATTTCCCATTTTATTCGACGACCTTTTACCATCTTTCTGACAAATTCATAATTCCGCGATCATAAAACGCCCGGCCCTTATCAGCAATATACTGAACCAAGTGCGACTTGAAAATCGAAAATACCAACCCAATAATTCACCATAGAACAACACGACCTGTACTACATAGTTCTAGTATCACCACGTTTTCAAAGTACATATACACACACACATACACATCCAGTACATATACACACACGCGTATTATATACATACTCATAGAATCTTATGAGAGACCCGGTCGGACTTCAGTGACGTATCCAAGAAATAAGGCTCGGACAGCCGAACGGAGGTGGGCGCAAAGTTTTATTATTTCAACATAACACGATGGTTACGTGGAGGAGCTCGGGCGGAATGTCAAGCAGATACACGATTTACATGAAAGAAAGGGGAACGTAGGAACGTGAAGAAGGAACGGGGAGCCGGCGGATCTTATTTTCTGTCGCGACGGCTCGCAGGCCGGCGGCGGGGAAAACCGCGGAGGATTTAAAATTTGTAAAGATTAAAATAAACTTTTTATCCGGCCGCGACTTCTCCGTCCCAGAAGTGGCGGCGGTGCGGCGAGGGAAAGGGGGGGCAAGAAATAACCTTACGCCCAGACAAGAGAGCGAGAGAAAGTTGGGGGATGATCGTAAGTCCACGGTCACGGCGTAACGAGGAAACCTCGAAACAAATCGTCATTTAAAAATCCAGTATAAAAACGCCGCATTGAACGAAATGCGAGGTGCGAGTGTTAAATGTTAATAGATAAAATTGCAAAGCACGAAACGGAGTGTCTTTTGAGAGTAAGAGCGATATTTATTTTAGTCCGATGATACGATGCGAGGTCTAAATTGTGTTTAAGATTATATCTGCATATATAAAAGTGGTATAAAACATTTTGCGTGCTATCGAGCGATGTATATTGGAAAAATAAGTTTTTAATGTAATGGATAAAGGGAAATTTTTCTGGTATTCCTCGTGGAAGCATTATTTACACGGTAATTTATTTCAATATCGGCACAGAAGTTGATCGGATAAAACCGACGGGCCCTTTGTGTTCTGATTATCGCCGGATTATTTTAATCACATTAGTGCTCGAGCTTCGAGGTACACCATCAGCCTGTTACGAAAAGGAGCTCTCGCAAAATCAATCTCGCGTCTAATGGGAAGATGGCGCTTTTCATCCCCCCTGGAGACCACTCCCGTTTTGCGTACCCAGCACCCTTCGTCTTGAGTATCGCTTCCACCCTTCGGTCGCTTCTTTCCAATACAGCGATTCTCACGAAAGTAAAAATAAAACGAACGGTGAATTAAAGAGGAGAGCATATAAAATTGAATCGAGAAATACTGATCGTTTTCTTCAACGCGATACGTATTCTGATAAATGATCAATTTTGAAAGTAAATCCATGTTGATTATTTTAATTTCCCATAAAATATTCCAAAATGAGCGGAGTGAGTAAAAGAAAATGGATGCGATTTTACAAAGTCTTTCGTTCATGCAACGACGCGTCATTAATTACGCGTCACGATCGCTTCTCGATTATTTTTGTAAACCGGTAGCCTACAAAAACGCAAATCGCAAACACGATGGGATTGCATCGGCGTTTATGTAATGACTTTCATCCGTCACAATTTTTATTGCCATTCAGTAACGAGATAAGAGGTCGAGCAGCGTTAAATCACTGCAGGTACAACCTTCTGTACAAAGGCAGAGGGAATATACCGAACAAATTCGCTGCTGGAAGCTCTACCTCTGTGTAATTCCAGCAATTTATACGAGTCACACTAGGAAGAATAGCTAATTACACATACGCGGTTGTTCATTGTTATACGCAGCTTGTTAACACGTATAACATACGGGTACGCGGTGAAGCAATTAAAATCACGTCGTAAGTGATCGACATTGTTCGAGATGCTATCTGACAATACACCAAAATCTATGTTGCACTATGCCTGCTAGATATTCGATAATGCTGATCAAATGTTAATTGCAGTGGAGTTCAGCATTCTTAAATAAAATAATTACTGACTTTATTACCAAACATCTTTAAGTAACACGTGCAATTTATTTAGTTCGCATTATGCTAATGATTATGCAATATAATACAAGAGAGTGCAATTAAAATTATGCATGCAGCAGCAGAGAAACCTTTATTCATAAATATTGCGTATGCGGTGGTACTTGAAGCATCGAGCAAAAGTAGGTTTAATTATAAACGCGAATTTTGCATACTACGTAAATGGCGGCCAAATTCACAATGTCATGCTTGTAAAATTTATTCGAGTCATGCGACATATAATGATTCTTGGTTGTGTCAGAGCCAATCCTAAACCACGAAAGCTCGTGACGGTTATTTCAGCCGCGTTACATGGTTTCGTACACTGTTGCGTGATTACTGAATCTTCGTGCATACTGTAAGCAAGCGTGCCACACAGAGATTTGTTATCGTGACGGTAGCGATAGGATCGAGAAAAGAACATGCCGCGGTCTGTAATTTTTGTTTCCCCTGATAAATTACATTTATATTATTTAAACGTACGTTACTTTACCACACTTCTTAAACAAAATCGTGCAGACTAAAGCACGATATATTAAAGACCATATCTGCGAATGACAATATCAAAAATCTGCGTTAAAAATGTTAAAGCAAATTGCTCCTTCCTGCTTTACTATTCAATGGCGTAACATTCGAAATCGCCCTCTCATCCTTACAATATCTACTTCTCCCTATACTCTTTTAAATAACCTCAGAAGAACGCAATCGAGATTTAACTTGAAACAAAACTTCAATCTTTAATATATTATTCACCATTGTCCATTTTTGGAACGCTCTTTTCCTTAATATATTATTTACCATTAATATATTATTCACCATTATCCATTTGTGGAACGCTCATCCTTTTATTTACCTCTACCTAAGCAGCATAACATTCAGTTTTAATCCCTATACCCAAATGTAATACCAACCTCTGTACAAGTAACAAACTCAATAAGAATATCTCTTCTCTAATCGACTCACTATAGAAAATAAATCAATCAATGCATTCTTCAGCTTTCCACTTCGCCTTGCCATACAACATGACAAACTCCATTATCCCCTACACCAGTACCATCCACTAAAGACATGCAAAGAGCAACAAATCAGAACCACAGCTCGATCATCCCGTACAAAAATTCAAAGGGTCGATAGACCGTCGCAGCCTGGATCGGCGCCTTCTTCGAAAAATCGGCACCAGCCTTCTTACCGCCATCGGTAGATGGCCCGTGCAATTTGCATCGGAGTTTCGCCCTCGCGCGCGGCTAGAAAAAAGAGCGTAATTCAAGACAGGAAGGTGGTTCGAAGATACATAGCCCTGCGGGTCGCTCGGCGATGCATGAACGGGTCGAACGCGGTCGCTCCACCCCGATGATTGCAGGTTACATCGGCACGCCTTCGGAGTACCTGGCCAGTCTCGGCCGGGCACGTATACTTCTCTTTCTCCGCAAGAGAGATCCCTGCATCCAATTTTCTTGCACGAAGGGCCTCTCCGTCGTTCGAGACCACCATAATCACAGGTTGGCGAGCCTTCCACGGCGGTTGCATGTGCTCAACATGGCCGCCAACGCCGTCGCCGGCGGTGCACGGCACCGTTGCCGTATTTCTGGCCCCGACGTTGCCATCGGATTGCCACGTTGTCGATACTTTTTTCCACCTTGCGGCTGCCCCCCCCCTCCCCCTCGCATCCGCCAACCTCCCCCTCCCCTGCCCCTGTCCCGCCACTCCTCACCGTGCGATTTATTCCCCTGCACTTCTGCCCTCGCCGCTGCCGTCCACCTTCCACGAGGCGGCCCCTCCATCTCTTTTTCTGCTATTACAACGAAACGGCGGTATAAAGCGTTATGTTAATGCACGGAGCGAGCTTAAGGTCCCTGACAAGACGACTCGCGAAAAATATGAACGCCGAGAGGGACGATCTCGGTGAAGAGGAGGCACCCTCCTGGCGCAGGGATGCGCGGTAATAAGGCTCGGCTAGGTTTTACTAGCCGATTTCTATGGGAACTTCGTGTTGGGTTATGAGTCGGGAAGTGTTTTTGGGATGGATTTGGTTGATTGGGTGAATTGGTATAAGGAATAGTGTTCGTGATGTGGGGTAAAGGTTGAGGATATGTACGAGGGTGGTCTGGGAGATGTTTGAACTTATGGAGATACGAGAGATTTTTAAATGGCGCGGACTTTGTTGATGAATGTTGTGGTATACGTGTTGAGGTTAGAAATTTTTCAGAGCATGTTCGTACTTAATAATGTAATGAAGGTTAGGTAAAGTGTTGTACAACGAGGCTTAGCTGTTTGGTTTGTGTATGAGATCAGTGGTTGATCGTGATTGAAAAAGTGTACGATGTGTTTGGGGAATTATTATAGTTGTGGTTTGATCGCGGGGGGAAACGTGTTTTAAAAATTGGTTCAATGGACAAACTTGGTTCTGTGATAACTGATAAAGATCGTAGTGTAAGGTCAGATTTAAACGAATGTGACCTGGCAACGCTTAGCTGCAGTTTTCGTATACAATCAATGCCTGATTAACCCTCGAGAATCATTGTTGTCTTTGATAAACCGATTGTTTTATAATGGCGAATGTGACTTGTAATTGAAAATAGAATTTGAAGTACGAGTATAACTTTAATAATTTCAAGTACACTTGTATTACTAATTCCTTCACTTACGTTACAATCGTGGAATACAAGAATCATACTCGTGAATCAGAGACAAATAGGAGACAAATATATAATCGCATTTAATTGCGCAAACTGAAAAATTGGTTACCATATCTCAGCAAGAAATAACAGGACGGCAAATCAGAATTTCCCTAAACAATACCAATGTTTCAGAACAAGTACTTCTGTCTCAATATACGAAGTTCGCTTTGTATATCGGTCCTTAGAACTCTTCAAAATATACACGTTCCACAATATAAGTTCCATAATAAACATCAGTCTTCGGAATCATTACGTCATTACATCATTACATTACATTACATCAACATATATCATCGCAATATTCTAATTTTCCACTTGATACATATACTGCCAACTGTGCCACACTCTCCTTACTTTCGTTCGATCATACAAAAATTTCCGTATAAGCCCTCTCTCTTAACAAAGTGAATAATCCTCTACAGGATACTTACGTACAAGACCCGATAGAAGGCGTAACATTTTCACCACGGAAGGGGCACGGTAATAACACGATGCGCAGTTTTGCTAGACGGTTTTTGCATAAAATCGATACTAGATTACGGTTCGAAAACATTGCCTACGAGATGCGCCGACGGATCCGGAGGACGGCCTCCGGTTAAACCTGGCCTATACGCAAATGATCCCTCGTGACGAAGGGAAGGGCCGATCCGACGGATTTGGCGAGGCTATATAGGATTGATTTTGAATAACTGCCCCCGTTTCTTTGCTCCAACACGCGATAGGCTCTCGCAAGCTCGGAATTCTAAACGTGCTACTGCGGAGAATGCTGATACGGCTTTTGGGGAGCCTGCTGCATAGCTAGATCACGATCAATGAGATCCTCCGGATCTATTGGAGCCCCTATTGAACCTACGTAAACTCATCGAAGTGACAAGCATATAGGGCATACCTTACGTTTCTTTATTCTCCCTCTTTTAACATTTATAAAGTGTCGCATGTCCAATGCGTTATGTCACTATGCATTGCACTGTAAAAATCAGGGTTCACAATGATATAGCAATTCATACTTGGTATACAAATGTAGTTTCAGGATATTCCACTAAAGGAAAATTGCTCGAAAATACTCCAGCTTGCGTACATGAAAAGTGAATCTTAGTTCACATAGAGAAATGAAAAACTGATTTGTATAACATACGGCAATGTTAATCCCTCGATTGACAAATCACTTTTCTAAAATATTAAGGATTCACTTAACAACGATTCATTGCTTAGTTACATCATCGAACTTTGCCCTGAACATTTTCCTTCTTGCCCACTGAGAAACAGAGTCCAATAAAAAAACTACACCACTCTCCCTATAAAGCATATAAAGCAATCAAGTAACGATAAATCCCGAGATGAGATATCAATTCCAATTCCCAGCGATCAGCAAATCGGAGCCTCGCGCAGAGCGCCCTGGCTACCTTCGACGAACGCTTTGGACGAGGAAGTGGAAGAGCCGCGAGGCGGATAGCGCGGGCTCCAGTAAAATTATCCATTAGCGTTTAATTCCAAGTCATCGAGCAGCAATACGAAAAGATATCGATTCCAGTCGGGCACGGTCCTATCGGCGGTTACTGCTCGGTCGGGCCGGATGATACAATGGCTTTCCTCCGAAACTGGAACAGGAAGGTGCGGAATATTTTGCGCCTGCGGTCGGCGGTCCGCCGCAGTTCTTGTTTTGCTCGCCGTTAATTGATTATAGCTCGCATTCGGCGTACGGTCCGCAGGCCTCGGAGCCCACCAAAACCAGAGCGCCCAAAAGCCCTTACAGTCGGCCATTCCGCTCCAACCCCCTCCGCCCCGCCGCTTTGTACATTTAGTTTTGTCCGCTTCCCCTCCACTCCCGGCCTACGCCTTGGCATAAATCTGTAATGAGCCACAGTTTACGGCCGATTCCTCCTCCGTCTCCTCCTTGCCCCCCACCCTCTGGCTCTCACTCTCTCTCTCTACCCCCTTTCTTCCGGCGATTTATCCACCACAAATTACCCAATCGCCCACGGAGCAACGTACCTACGTTATTAGGTACCGAGGGGTTTTTCGAAAGCAATGCCGATTTGCGAAAGCGTCTTAAAGGTCATTTTGGATATTGGTCAGCGCTGTGAGTACGTAACTGAGGCGCGTTCTTTGATCTTTCGATTAGTGATATATGGTATGAAGAATTTCGTTTTCGCTGTTTTTTCCCCGGAATTTGAGGTTTTATTGTAATAAAGTGGTCGTATGTTTGTGATTTAAAGCATTGTGCATCGTTGGCTAGTAATTTTGTTATGTATTGGACGGGACAACTTAGACTTTAAAAGAGAGCTACTTGGGATGAAAAGGATTTATTGGAAAATGACGGAGGCAAAGTTGCACGGCTAATAATAGTTGCTCCTAATAATAATGATATTGATTATTTACGAATCAACTTCAAGTTTGAGGTGTCTCTGTTTGGGAAAGAACGGAACAAAGCTAATTAGCGCTTGATAATTTTATCTATACAATTACAGCACGAATTACAGCCCCTCGAGTTAGAATGATACGCGATGAAATTATCCAGTAGGAAGGGATCTACGACTTGAAGTAAAGCGTGCGCGATAAAACTCGCGCAAGAGTCCACGGCGATATGTTGTGTTAAATGTGTTAATTTATACGTTCAATAAAACATCAGCGTTGGGATTGCGCCTCGGCGTGGATAATTATAGGCAATCTTCAATTCCCGCGTTTCCTCGAAGACCAATCCTTCGACAGGTTTTTGTTTTCATACCTATTTCCTTCGCCATTATCCCCTTTTGCTCTTTGCGCGCTCGAACCTTGCTCTCGGCCTGGCGCCTTTGTTGTTCACGGACCAACGCGTAAACGGGCATTCTGACATTAATGAATTTATAAGCGCCGAAGGAAAGCCCAAAACGATGAAAAGGTTATCGATTAGCTCTTCCACGAGCTCCGGCCCTCTCTCTCTCTCTCTCTCTCTCTACCTGTTTCGGCGAACTTGAAACGCGGACACGGAACGGTCTGTCTCCTCGTTTGTTTCAAACTCTCGTCACTCATTTTTCATACGTTTACACCGGCCCTCGATGGACGGGAAGAGGGCGAGAGGAGTGGCAGGCGGAGAAGGAAATCGTTCTCTCTCGCGCAGCTCGATAGAGCGGCTCTTTCCGTCCTTTGTTCTTCCCCGCAAGTTTTCTTCCTTCGGCCGCGGGGGAAACAAAAGACAAATTACAGAGACGGCTATCATGTGACCCTTCCCACCTGTCTATAGACGACCCGATCCCTTGGAGAGACGGGGAGACCAGGCTCAAAGGGAGACGAGCCGGACGACTCGGTCGCGTGTGGACCACTTCTCTCTGTTAAGCCTCCTTTTACCTTCGCCATTTTTTTCCTTTATTGCGTACAGCCATCCCCCCCCTCCTCCACCTTTATTGTTGGCGTTTATCCGTTAATTGATTCCCCGATGTTTCGGATAATTCGCGCGCTGAAAGGCGCTCGGTGCATGGATGTAAATGTTAATGCGAAATTGTAGTTTCGCCAGGGTTTACGCTGCTTTCTTTTCGACTGGACAGAGCTGCGATGTATGGCATGGGGATAGGAGAATAGGCGAATTAGCATGCGGCGGTTTATAAATTGTGGAATTGAAGGAGAAGAGTGGACGAGTTTCTTGAGGAATGTACGAAACGAGTATTCGGGCGTCTCTTTGGAAAATGATAATGTCTTTATAATTGTATGAGTGAAAGCTGATCGTAATGTACTGAAGCGGGCTGTGTTAAAGGTCAAGTACAATGTACGGTTAATAGGGAGGGAGACGTTGAATGAGAAAGATTGGTTATAATAAAATACCGCTGGTTAAACTGTGCTGCTTATTATTTGGTTTATTTTATATGAGCGATGATTCGAAAGATCGTCCAGTACTGTTATTCGTGCAAATTTTTGTACCGTGGGTTTCATTGGCCCTCCAGCATTTCAGTAATCATTATACATTTTATTTATAGAAACGAACATTGCTATGGACGATAATGGAGACCTAGATATGTGCTCAGAGTAAAATAGAAAATCATATTTATCGAAACTTGCTAAATAAAAGTAAACAAACTTATCGATAAATCGCTTTTTATTTGCAGCGAAAGAGTGATAATTTGCAGTAAATACAATAGTACAAAAGCATTGTAAAGACGTTGAAAAATGTAATAATTGACAAATGATGCTCTAAGTAGAAGAATTCCCTAAATGTAATAGTACAATTTAACAAAAGCACGATTATAGTGAATTATGAGTACATACTTCTCACTAAAGTAAGATATGTATTATACACGTAGGAAGAGCAATTTGACCGCAAAAAAAAACCTGCTTGAAAGTCAGAAACGGAGGGATTGACAGAATCATTAGCATTTTCCGAGAAGGCTGTAATACAGCATAATATTGTAACGACTTTGTACTCATCGAATACGTAATAGGAAGTCCCACGGCATTATGCAAAGGCTAATTTGATTAGGAGAAAATTAAATGCAAGAACTGGGAGTAATCCTTAGGCAAAGTATCTTGGGAATTTCCATTCAAAGCATACTTAAGAATAAGTACGGAGAAAAAGTTTTGTATCTAAATTCTTAGGAAGGTTCGCATCGCTTAGTAATGAATGTAACCGAACATTTAGTGATTTAGTGATAGATGCCTACAGCAGCTTCACTTTGCTAAGTAAAATATTCACATTATGGTTAGTACAAAAGACCATTTAAAAGATTTACTCTAATATTTCAAATATTATTTATATTACACTATTCCACGATTTTGCGTGTTAATAGAAGTTCAGAATTGAAACATTTGCTATATTTATGATACAATATAAGACTGTATTTTATTATATGTTCGTAAAGGTGTTCACATTAAGATGAGTAATTGTTTTGAATAAATCTTTAAATGTACTATTCAGTAAAATTTTTCTAAAAAAACGAATTCAGATCGAGAAAAAGTTATTCTATGTAAATCTTATTAATATAACAATTTCCACTAACTTGTAGTAGAAAAAAGAGGCTGCGATAGTAAAATTTAGAAACGTTTGCAGCCTGGGTTTTTCCCGAGAACAATGAAAAATACGTCACTCAGTATGTTGTAGTCTTATTCGCATTTCGTGTTTGAACCAAACGTAGTTCGGTACTGAAGGAGGAGTTGCGAAGCGACGGCCGTCGGCCTGACCACGAAGATCAACTTTTACGAAGCCGACGACTGACAAACGGCAGGATATAATAAGACGAATGTTATTTCCACGTTTTGATGTCTGAAAATTCAACTTTTTTGCGGCCGTTGCTATTCGCAGAACGAACTCTTGAGCCCCCGTGACGAAATGTTGCTCTCTGAACGAGAATAAAAAAATCATGGAAATAAAAATTGTATGCGCAATTACCGCAGGATTTCCGTTTTCTAGCATCGATGACGCTTTTCAAAATATACAATCAGTCTGGAATATTCAACCGGTTCACGTAACTACCTAATTCACATAGCATTAACCGCTACAAAGTATTACATAAGATACTCACGTATGCTTAGAAAGATAAGCACCTGGATTCTAAAAGTAACACACTAAAAACCAATACTCCATCGTGCCAAAGAACACGTTTACTGTCCGCACACAGTGTCAACGGTGCATGGCTTTAAGAATATCTACATTTTAAAAATTCGTTAGACACAAAACTGAATATTTATGATCCGGTCGTGCCTGTGTAGTTTTAGCTTTGCAAAATTGTAATATATACTGTCCAATTTGCAGCGCGGGTCATTATTAAAGATAGACGTACGTTCCGACCAGTAGTCCGGACATTTTCAACGCAATTCATTTAATTTATGCTTTGAATTAACCGCGAAGATTCCTCCTCGAAGCGCGAATAGGTGACGCTTTTCGAAAATACCGAATCTATTTCGGCGCTTTATCTTTCTCACCTCGCGCACGATCCTGTCAGTCTTCGCTGTTCATTCCGAAAGCGCCTTGACAGTTCGTCATCTTCTGCTCACTCTCCGGAAGAATGAGAAGCTTGCAAGCACCGTGATATTTTCGTCCACTCTGAGTGAAAGGTGCGTAAGTTACAAAGCAGCGAAATCCTGTCGCTGGTTTGGATTGGCAGTGAATGGTCACATTGTAACTTCGTAATCGTTATAACGAATAATCTTTGGCCTGCCAACTGTACTTATAGATATACGCGCTCTCGCGTGAAAGTCTTAAAACAGTTGGCCCCTTAAAGAAGCTTCGTTTATATAATGCAAATTGCCCGAGTTACGTAGCTTCATTGTTGCATACATTTATGAATATAAATGTAATATTAAGTGAGTAATTATATTAAAAAAGGTGTGCAGTTGTTTTTCTATATAGTTAAAGGTAATTTGGAGAGTTTCAAGCTCGTTGAAATCACTCTTAGTTGTATTCCGTTTTCTGTTTTCTGAGGCGCGATAGATATACCTGCATTTTGTTCGTATTTGACATATACGAATGCCAAGAATCGTAGTGTAACATTAGAGACATTCGGAATGAGAACTCGAGGGTCAACTGAGGTCAATCTGTTCCAAGTTCCCATTGAGATCAGTTCGATTTGATTACTTCCGCGAGCACGATAGCGCATAACTGAAAAGCGGCGCTAAATGTTATTAATGATCTTGATAAACTTTCAAATAAATCATTACTCACGTTTTTTATTATCCGCAAACATACTACCTTGTTCAAAACACGTGAGCGGTTTCAATCATTAATCTAGCTCCTTGTGAAATTTTCGTACGTGCTCTAAGACATTTGAACAGTATATATAATATATATGAGCGTCTATTCTGAGCCGTGACAAAGCGTATGTGTAGGTGAGAAATATCGAGTATATATGATAAGAGGTTTTACCAAAGAAGAACATAAATGAGAACAATATCGTATTTCAATAAACCGTGCCTCTATAATCTTTCCGCGCTCTCTTGCTCTCTCGCAACTCTTCTCTTCACGATTGCCTTTTCCATAACATCTCCTTAATAATGAGTGAAAGACCGCTCGCATAACGCCTGTCTCTATTTTTTACAAGTATTAGGCGTGCAACTTTGCTTCCATTGTCTTTTTATAAATGGCTATAGCGATAAACAGTGGTAGAGATAAATAGATCATAGATCTCATGCAATAAACTTTGGCATCTGTCAACATAATCCCATAGAAACAACAGTCGATTTATCTCTGCATCATAAAGTTATTTTCGACTAAAAATGTCAGTTTTTGAGCCAAATTCTCGTTATTTGCGGGAGGTTATAATTTTCTGCTTCAATATGAAGAAATTAGCGGCTGAGGATCGTCGAAAGCTCTGAAATACTTTTCAGGTAGGCATTACTTTATAAAGACCTACTTTGAACAATTCTTTGAATCATGAAGGTATAAATAGTTTTTTTACAATAAAGCCTCGAAGTTCGGGGAAAAACGACGGGAGAAAAGTAGCGTGGCAAATAGTAAAAGTACTTTGACAAAATGCGCTGCTTATATGCAAAAGGTGATATTTATGGATATCGGTCCTAGCACGGGCGACGAAGTACAGCAGTATAGGATACAATCAATAGGCGTGGAATATCGTCTGATTGACAGGTTCGTCCAGCCAATCGCGAGACCGAAATGCTGATGAGGCCCACGTCAATCACGCGATACTTTCATCTCGCCTCCAACCCTCCAACCACCCTTATCCTCTGAAAACCCCACGTGCAGGATTTGCCGGGCCACACTCTGGATTCCCTCTATCTCTTTTTCCCCCGCCATCATCGCGTACGAAGACGATGGAAGCTTTATGATTCAAACGTTATCGCGATGGATAAATTTCTCATCGATTTTATCGTAAAGCCTAAAACAGCGCAAACTTATTGAGCTGCTACTTGGTTGACAATTTTAAAAAGTAGTTACCTATCGCGTGTCAAAAATCTACGATGGACGTTTTATATTCCTACGATTTACTTATATTTTGATCTTAGGTTATCGACAGAATGTCCTTTCCTTTAATACATGGTAATGACTTTTAGGTAAAGTAATGATTAATCAGAAGAAAAACTTAATAAGATATACTGTATACGTTGTGATAGTAGCAGATGACCGACGTATGTGGGATTAATTTTCTACACGTTAGTAAATAAGTCAACTCAAACTTAATTAAGAGAATTTGTAGATTTATTCATCTTTATATAGTAGAGAATTTGCTCTTTCTTAATAGTGCTATCCAACATTTGTTTATGATGATACTTATTTGTGATAAATTCCTTCATTTCATTGAACCATCCTTTTTTGCATCCACAATATTATCATCATCTTCTGTAACGTTTTAAGATTCGTGATATAATAATTGATTAATATATCATAGCTCACTCAGCCGACGGATGACTCGAATCACTATCGAGCCTATCGCAAAAACTGAAATCGAACAAATTTCCAACCGTTGTCGAACAAGATCGCACAACATGCTCGAAAATTGTCAATATTTATGTCAAACTGACACCTTTACTCTACTCTTGAACGCCTTTGTCCATCTTTCGCTGTATGAAAATCCCACGTGTAAAATCGCCGCTTCGAAACTTCGTCACACCAGCTTTTTCTCTGTACCTATCTCTCTCTCTCTCTCCCTCTCTTATTGTCCCCCTCTCTCGCTCCCGCAAGTTCACTGTACCTCCCTCCTTTATATCGAGCCATCTTTGTCTTTTGGTTCTCCAGCATTTTTGTCTCTATACCTTTCCTTCTTCGTCCCCCACTCTGATAATCTTCTCTTTCAACTTTTTTTTTATCGCCCTCCGTCTCTTTCTCTCCGCTTGCCCTCCCGCTTCGTCTCTGTTCCTTAACCTCCGACGACTCATCCTTCTGTCGAACCACCCCTCGGGCACCCTTACATCCACTGGCACGCCATGGGGTAGTTTAGCATCTCGGCCCTCGAAAACGAGGGCCCCTCTGCCCCTTCTTCCGTACTGCGTCAGGCCGTATAGCACTTTTTTCTACCGATACGCCGGCGCTCGGAAGAACGATAACAACGCTGCCCATTAGAAAACATCGAGTGGAAATACTCAGGTGTTGGAAAACTGGCAAGGTCATCGAATTAAGACTCCATAAGATTCAGGGTCTTCTTGGATTTCCGTACTCTAATCGTAATTACACCTGTTAAAAGTATTTAAACAGCGATGTCACACAGTGCCCCTACACTTCTTGCTCCGTGAATTGTATTACAAACGAAATCGTAATCTTGACAAGCAAAAATTATTTCTGCACATAAGAATTTAATTTTTAAAATAAAATTTAACGCACATAAGAATGTTCTTCATTGTTTGAAGATGCCACGTATAAATATAAGAGATTCGTAATTATCGATATAAACGTGACTCGCGCAAGAGAGTTATCTTTACAGTAAAACCTAGAAGTAGTACTGCGATTTCGAACGAGGATCGAGGAGTAAAAATTCGAGCTTCCAGGTGCCTAATGTAGACGATTATCGTTAAAGTTTCGTTGCATCAAATGGGACATTAATTAAGCTCCATCCGGGGCCTCGAGAATTTGTCAAAGTACGTCGCGCGAGCAGCAAGAAACCATCGACTTTGATTGAAATATTACGGCCAGAGGTGTGGAGTAAATTCTGTAATTACGATAGGCGGCTATTAATAATTGTTTACATCACTTGGGCGGAAATTGCTCTTGCAGCACACGCCAGGAGAGGGCTGCCCGTTGTACTCTTGGTTCCTACTTTCTGTTACGTATCTACGAGTATACACCGGACTCTGGCACCCTCTCGGCCTGCCCGTCTTTGCGCCCCGCTATCGCTGCACTTCCCTTGTTATCGCGGCACAAGTTTCTTACCAGATAATAATTAGGAGATGTTTCACATCGACACGGAATACCGGCGGGCCGAAACTTGCCCAAAAGTTTGTAAGGAGCCGAGTAACTCGCCGGAACAACGACGAAACGGCCCTCCATGTCGCACGGGGGCTTTCGCTCATGCATTGTTTAATGTGTCACATCTCTCTGCCTCTTCCACCTACCGTCAATTAGTGGATCATTAATTAAAGCGTTATTTACCGGCCTTAATCGTGCAAAAACGTGGGGGGGCGACCACTGGAAGTTGAGTCTAAGTCAAATTAGCAAGTAAAACGAATACGGTTACCCGGGACAAAGTAAAGCGGCACATTGGAAAGCCTGATGAAAAAAAACATCGATTCTCTAATTATGGGGAATATCTCGAAGGGCGATAGGCGGTTTATACTGAATTAATTAGAGATGTATTATGTAGATTGGTATATAAAATGAAATCGTGCTGTGGCTGCTTAACGCGTTTCCTGTCGGACCGATTGTTTATTACTTTTTTAATTATTGTTTTTTCCGTCCAAACCATGCAGCGTGTATATCGCCACGCTATTGAACCTTGCTTCTAACGTATGTCTCACGATTTTTATAATCCGTAAGGAACGATTTCTTTTTAATTTTTTGCTTTGCAAGGGAAATTCTAAATAGCCTGAATGGAAAATTTAGCAGCATGAGTTAAGCACGTATCAAAAGAAGAGTAACGGATTAATTAAATGTATTTAGACGGATACTTTATTACTCGTTTTGAAAATTGAACAATGGAAGATCTTGGTTTAGTAATATGGAAAGTTTGTAGTCGATCGGATACGA
The DNA here is from genome assembly GCA_038496175.1 of Ampulex compressa. Taxonomy (NCBI): domain Eukaryota; kingdom Metazoa; phylum Arthropoda; class Insecta; order Hymenoptera; family Ampulicidae; genus Ampulex; species Ampulex compressa. Next base: position 196,544 of record JBCFXI010000013.1, on the reverse strand, counting down.
TTACATTTTCGAGCATCGACGTAAACTCGTTCCTTTCTCTTATGCAGAAAACGGCCTGCCAAGAAGATTGCGAACTGCCTACACAAACACGCAACTTCTCGAATTGGAGAAAGAATTTCACTTCAATAAGTACCTCTGTCGTCCACGGAGAATAGAGATCGCCGCATCTCTGGATCTTACGGAGAGACAGGTGAGAGCATAGACCGTCTTGCATATGCCCTAGATATGTATATATTTAATACACTCGGAAATTATTTAAACGACACTTCCATTCGCTTGCTTTTGGATTATCAACGATTAAATAAGCTAAACAATAAAGATATGTATACGTACGTAGAATAATGTTTCACTGACGATAGAGTATTTGAAATATTATTATACAAGCTTGTATCTTCTAAACATAATTACAGGTAACAATAACTATTTTCCAAACAACGTACGAATTAATAAAACACCATGCAGACTGTGAATGTTGGTGGAAGTATGATTTCCAAAATTCATACAAAAAATTGTTTTCTATCAGAAAGCTACTTAAAGATTCCGCAGTATTCATTCGAGCAATACTATAACGTTGATTATAGCTATTAATAATTATATATTTATAAATACTCGTAAGTTACTATACTCCAATCATGCCTTTCTTTGCATATTTACCTCTCACGAACAACCTATAACCATCGTATCTATTTTAAATCCCTTTAAACCCTTTTAAACCCTGAAATCCCTCGAGTCTGTTTTTCAAATTAATATAAATCTAAATATTCTAAATCCAGGTAAAGGTCTGGTTTCAAAACCGGCGGATGAAGCACAAGCGGCAGACGCTCAGCAAGGAGGACGGCGACGAGAAGGATGGCTCCACATCGGACGGAATGGAGAAGTCGAAGGGCGAGAAAATGCTGGCGATCGATAGCGACGAGAAGAAGAGCTGCCACAACTGTGATATCTCGGGGGTGAGCGACGTGGGCAGCACCCTGTCCGGCGACGTGACCGAATTAAGTTCTTCCGGGCGCGGCAGGAGCAACGGCAACAATAACAACAACAGCAGCAGCAACAACAACAACAACAACAACACCCCAAGCGCGACCAACAACAACAACAGCAATCCGGGCTTCAACACGAACAGCAACGGTGCCAGCAGCGTTGGCAGCACCAACAGCGTCTCCAGTTCCTTCGAGAAGATGATAGCCGACGACGACTCCAGGTCTCAGGACGGCAGCGAGGTGACCTCTCCCAGCGTGGCCAGCAAGAAGCTCTCGAACGAAGTGCGCGTCAAGGTCGAGAGCGGGCACAAGAGCCCGAACCCCGCCAAACAGCAGATCTCCGTGAGCAAGAAGTCACCCTCGGCCAGCACGAAGGAGATGTGCTCGGTGACGAGCAACGGCGTGCTACTGGCGATGCCAGACTCCACGGTCAGCACTCCAGTGCTACCAGGCCAGAGCTCCACTCGGAGCTTGACTCCCTCTTCCACTCCGGGCACGCCCGTATCCGCGCAGCTCCAGCAGGGCAGTCCCTTGGGCATCCAGGCGGCGCACAGCGCGTACATGCAGCGACCTCGAAGTTCCCCCTCCTCCACGACCTCCGTGCCAGGGCCCATGCTCCACGGATCCGCGAACCCCGGCACCATGTCCCCCCACGCGGCCAGGAACATCCCCCCAGGCCAGCACTTCCAGCAGCAGAGCGTCTATCAGCCCGCGGTGGACTACCGAAATGGCGCGCCCGCCAACAGGCAGAACGTGGCCGCGCAGCAGACACAGTCCCAGAACAGCTACTGCTCCAGGGACAGCTACCAGCAGCCCCGCATCTCCTACCCCGGCGACGTGCATCCGCTCTACGCCAGGCAGAACCAGGCCATGAGCGCCAGGCACCACGCCAGGCCTGCTGGCACCAGGGGCATGTACAACGCCAACATGCAGTTCCATCAGCAGCAATCCCAATACGCCACCAGCGGCGACTACAACGGCTATCCCCAAGCCGGGCCGCCCTATCACGCGCCCTATCACCGAGGCATGCAGACCGGGGGGGCGTACGCGGCGGGCTACTCGGGTGCCCAACACGACCAGGGTGCCGATAGCTACAACATGGCGCCCAGTAACTACGGCTATCCCGGCAATTATCACGCCAGCGGCGAGAACCTGACGTCCCACGCGGCGGTCTCGGTTCAGACAGGACAGCATTACTACAACGACGTGCAGCAGCAGCACAGCAGCGAGGCCTACCCCGGCCACCAGCCGCCGCCCATGCACCCCAGCTCCGCGGACTACCGAGCCAACAAGTGCCATCCCAACGCCTACTACGAGCAGACCAGCCAGCTGCACCAGGGCGGCGAGGCCTCCAGCATTCCCAACAGCTACGTCTCCTCCCCGGACCCCTTCCCGGCCCCTGGCATGACCACGACGGCCACCGCCATCGCCGCAGCCACCGCCGCTGTCATCACGCCGCCAGGCAGCGCCGGCCAGGCTGACGGGGAGTCCTACGGGAACTACGGGAACTTCTACGCCGAGCCCGTCCACGCGGCGGCCCCGCCGCCCTCCGCGGACAACAGCAACAGCTCCTCGGACTTCAACTTCCTGAGCAACCTGGCCAACGACTTTGCACCGGAGTACTACCAGCTCAGCTGAGTCCACGAGACGGAGAACCCCTGCCAGCTGGACTGGAGCGACGAGCAGTGTCTGCTCAACGCCCTCTACTGAGCCAGCTCTCGTGTGCGTGTGTTTGTACTAGTGGGTATGCGTGATGTGTACATAACAAACCGAGGTCGCGACTGGATGCTTCCTTGGGGCTGGGAATGTTGTTCTGTTTCGAGGAAGGGAACCTCGGATCGAGGTTTGTTGATCGAACATCGTCGAGGCTGGGCTGGCGATCGCCGGGGTTTTGCTTTGCGTCGATGCGCGCTGTGGGTTATGTGGTAGCTTTGTGAGGGTTGCTCGAGGGGTTTCCGGAAGTAGACTGTGTTTGGTTGGTGGAGTGTTGAGAGGATAGGACGAGGAATGCTTTCTTTTCGAGTTAAAGTCCTGGAAAGTTACTTCGCGATGGATATGGTTTGATGACGAGGAGCATTACACGATTCTCGATAATGTGAGTAAATGAGGGTTATAGGATTCTATGCACGTTGGAAATTTGTGATTTTTGAAATTCCGGAGGCAGATGATGGAGATCGTTGGGATTGAAATGTATTACTTAAGGTGGACGTTGAACCACCGACGTGGTGTACATATCACGCGAAAAATTTCAGCCTTGGCAGTTAATATTTAAGGTCGGAATGATAAGTGAAATGAACAACCGCCTGCTTGTTTATAAAGTACCGGTTATCGGCTGTCCAAATCGGTGGAATGCGAGAGCTAGCTTTTAAGCGAACTTAGAAGCGCTAACTTTATTCCGCAGAACTTTTTAAACCCATTTGATGATCCATTATTTACATAAAAGTTCGCGTTCTTAAGTGGAAAAGTCACGTCAAACATTTTATCCGAGGTACCTTTTAAAAGACTTTAATTCGGAAGAAAAGCATACTTTGACTCGTTTGTTACTTTCCGATTTTTGGAACGATTAAAGCACATTTCCAAATTTCGACATTGTGTTAACTTCCCTTTCTATGTTGCACTGGTCGGTCGATGATTAATCAAATTCAACATCAGTTGCATCGTTCCTTTTTTAAAAGTCCCAAATTCTTACAAGGCACTGGCAAATGAATCTCAAGATAACCAAAAAAATGATTAAGTTCATTAACGGACACGAATTAATAAATAACTGAGTTAAAACTGCAACCTGTACAACCGACTCACGCCGTAGAAGTTTAAAGGACAAATTTCTAATGACAAAGTGAAGTATCTGTGCTGCTTTCAAGCGACACTATTCCTTTCCACGCAGCTGCAATTATCTCCGTCCGGGAAACAATAATGATTTTCACTTGCTTCCGTAGCATCTTGGGCGACGTTAGTCCCCCGGTGAATCGCTCGAAAATGACGATAGACTGATTTCGACAAGCAGTGCTTATTACGCTCGTGTCGTTCGCTAGTGATCGATTTAGCGCGAGTGGGATCTGTAAATATCTTAAGCGTTAATTTGGACTTGTCCAAGTCGAGATTCGTCCCGCGGGACGATCCGCGACTGGACGGATCGTGAGGTGTAAGTGCAATCTTTCTACCGCGTACGATTTATACTTTAGCGCAATTAAAGCACCGAAGGACTGAACGACGCGAGGAACCAAGGTGATGTAGATTTTAATTATCAGACGTACGCTTATTCCGATAAAGGTGTTCCAGAGACTGTGAGAGATACAGGGACAATTCATCGAGGATGTTTGGAACTCGGAAGGTTTCAATGGAAGACAACGAATATTAATGTCTATCGAAGAAGAAAAAAAACCGGAATTTAATCGCTAATCACGTCGAACGTTATTATAAAAAATCGAGACAAAGAACGCTTTATTTGCAAATTTCGTAACGATGTTCAATGTGGAAAATAAGGAGCAAAACATTTCCTTTACTTTCAAGCCTCGATAATAAAACTTGATATAAGGAACGGCAGTACTTTCCAGTTTCTTTAATATTTCTTAACCAACGAAAGACAACGTCCATCCCAACGCATTTAACTACGCTTTTAGCGAGCTCAAGGGGATTTCGATTTGATCGTCGATCCTCTACTGGATCAGGGCGGCCAATCGTGAATCCAAGAATGATCTATCTAGGGGAAAGTCGACGATTCCATGAGCAATAACCAATAGTGAGAATGTGTGTATATATGCGACGTACCAGAAAACTATATTTAACGTGGGGGGGGGGGGGGGCAAGAGAGTACTAAAATCACTTCTATGCATAGTCATTCTTAGCACACTGAGTATACAAGTTTCGGATGGGCGGATAGGTGCAGCGCGTTAGTTTTAATTAAAGACAGAAAATAGTCGTTTAACTGCCTGCTGTAAAAACGTTCTCCCGCGCGGAATGGTGAATATAGATAGTGCCGATTACTTGGCCACGGTTGATAGAAATGAGAAATGCACTTGTAAGAGTACCGTTCGCAAGGAACGCTTCGTGAAAAAATGAGAAAAGTTTTCCTGATTAAGTTCTATTCCTGGTCTTGGCCAACGAGTGATCCGACATGAGCATCCGTCGGGTACAAACATTCGGATAGTTCTCTAAGATCAGTTATCTTTGACGCAGCTTAAATTTATCTTAAAACGCCCGATCGTTTGAGATCATTATTCTACATTACAGAGTTTTTTGATACGCTCAAGTGTGCATAAAACATTCTTCGTGTAAATCCAATGGAATGTAAGAGATTTTACGAAACCTTTGTCATTTTTTCACAAGTCGCGTCCCTCTCGTTATTTCTACTAGGTCTACTTTAAGCGAACCAAATAAATCATTGTCTCACAGTAAGTAATACGAAGTAAGCGTAGTTAGCGACATAATTTTAATTTTCACCACGGTGCAAGATATTTAATACGCCGATAATGGTTTGTATAAAAAAAAAAAAAAACACTAGGAGCCGTCGTTGTTTATATAAAGAATTCCTGTACATAGCACGCCTGCGGTAATCAGATATTGTTTATCCATTCTGAATGTATAATTATGTGTTGTTGGCGAGCCCTCAACACGATAAAAAAAATTTATCACACGTGTACATTTGTTCACCGACACACGTTCGTCAAATACAGGTCATAGCGAAACATCAAACGATTGTCTCCGTTCTCCTTCAATTCACCGTTCTTTCTTTTCTCCTTTTACAGCTTTAACGGCCCAATTAAACGAACAAAAGACAGGAGGGAGAAAATAGTGGGAAAGAAGTGGAATACCGTGGAAAAAAGAAATTAATATAAAACGGATACTCGGATAGGTTTTACCCTCTGTAACCCTATCGTCCACGAGGAGCCGGCAAATGTATATATTAGATCGTAATTCCGGCGATTTTTGTGTTGGCGAAGAAAGTGACGATGATGGATGACCCAAAATATCAGCGCAATCGAACTGAAATATTATTTTTAGCACGGCTCTCGTACCGCTGCAGATCCATATTTTACTCCCGCCGCCGATACCATTTATCATTATCCTAAAATTTATTTACTCGACCAAGTAAAGCATCATCTTCGAAGCTTTATGAAATTTGTACGCCTATTTTGCATAATCTAGAATATCTATACATTTTTATAACCTGCTATATTAATTCGTAACTTCACGCACAGTTTCGAATTATCAATATAACTATACTACCATCGATACTAACCAAAAAGCGAGGACATACATTTATTCTTAAAGCAACCGGACCTTGCAAAATCATGGATCGATCAAATTATCGTAAAGAAAATCAATTTTCTGACTTTAAGATGTTTGGCGCTTTGGAAAAACCCCATAGCGCTTCGATACTAGCAGTTTACCAAAGCACGGGCCGATGGTGGTAAACCCGTTACTCGTACCGTTACAGAGCCCTCGACTTTTCATTTCAACCGTCGGCGATATTTCATAGTCTTTACCCCATTATCCAATTATACGACGTTTCGGGGGAAAAAGAGCCGGCGATCGTGCGCCAGCCATCAGCGCTCCGTGGCGAAGAATTTTTCCGCGGCGAGCGGAATCAGGCACTTCCACCGAAAGACGAAATACGAATCGAGAGAATCCCGTATGCGCGTCCGTAGGTAGAACGAACGGCTGTGTCAGTGAAGAGACTGACAATGATGGATGACTGCGCGTGATGCGTGTGAGTCAAGCCCATGCGATGCCGTGGCTCCGAGAGCTCATATGTGGCCTCCTGTCCGAACGAGCCGACCGAACTGTTGCTATCGTTGCATCTGTGCAGAACACCCCACCGAAACACAGCCGACCCTCCCCCGTCCGATCGGCGGCCCCGCGCCGGCTAATTTCTCGGCACTATTAACTTTTTCTACGGGGAGAGACGCCGGACTTCCGGGGGAAAAAGTGGAAAACCAGGAAATTGCAGTTTGGATATATATATAGAATTGGGTGTGTATATGTAATATATATATATATACAACCAAAATTGTGTAAAAACAGAAATGGATGTGTGTATATATATATTGAATGTGTATATATATATATATATATATATATATATATATATATACACATTCAATTCGGTTTTTACAGGATTTTGATTTAACACGAATGAGGAAAAAGATTTAATTCTCTTTTGATGATATGACTTATTTTGATTTAACACGATCGACGATATTCCGAGAAGAAAATTTTGCTTTACTTTTATTTTTATAACTGCGACATTGTTGTACGCGATTTATATTACACGTATTCTTCGGGAGCTTATCTGTCGTGTAAAAACAGAATTAAGTGTATATGCTTCTAATGATTTATAAAGACGCAATGTTATTTGTTGGGTTCAGTAGATCTTATCTGTATATAATATTTTTGTATAACTCATAGCGGTCCAGCTTTGTTTGACGCTTGTCAATTTTTTCGAATTCCTCGTGTTTTGATACTCTGACATGATTTTCTCGCTTAGAAACTAATTTTTCCCCATTTTACGCTGGAATTTTTGTACCGTGACCATGCGGAGTCATAATCGGTGTGGGCAGTGTTGGTAAGGCTCTCTATTAGTTATTTACTTATTTCACCTTCATTTAGCTATTCGACTATATACCTCTGACCGTTACGCACGTGCTTCAAGTTTGCGGATGTAAGGTTTCCATATTTCATCCCATCACCGGTAAAATCTCTTATTTAAGATTTATGAATTATTATTATGAATTATTAGTTTTGGAAATTCCAATGCTAACGGTGATGTTAATACCTTCCCTTTCATATATACATACTCTTTTCATCATTTCAACTATCAAGGTAATATTCCCATATTTATTAAAAACGTATCAATAATTCAACTAAGGGATCCTTTATTTCTTATTCTACACTTCGACACGCTTGAATATACGACAGAATACCATAATATTAGGATAGATACATGTATATACAGTGGCATATGATATTACAAGGTTGATGACGTCAGAACCAAACTTCAAGCGAAGTAAATTCCATTTGGCCGAGGGTAATTTTCCAAATTAGCTGCACGTTCCCCGAACACGTGACGGCTTGAGTTTCATGGGCGGTCGAAACTTCGTAATATCGCGTTGACGTATTTTTCCTCCGGATGCAGGAGGACGAAGGTGGAGATCCTGTGCTGAGTTGACACGGGATCTCAATGGCGCGGGCCGTTCGGTGACGTTTAACGATAGAGTCATATTTTTATCGCGAGTCGTAGGGCGGTATCACGAGCACGTCGGGTCGCCAAGGGTGGACTGCGGAGTGTGCGGAGTCAAGGGTTACTAGCCCCGAGTCGTGCAATGTTTGGCCTCCCCGCCCGAGCGTCGCGACCATAAATCTTACGATCGTCAAGGGACGACTCATTCACGCCACTTTGCTTTCCACCCGATATCCGCCTGGCAGGAAACTCCCGGATTCCCGAAACTTACACCTTGATCCGTTACACGTATCGCCGACAAAACTATCCTTAAGATCCCGGTCAACTGGCGCAAACAGAATCCTCTGGTAATTAACCCATTGATTACGAATTATTTCCCCTTGAAAAGAAAATGATGGCTCTGCCAACCGGTTTCTTGAAAATAAATTATGATCTTTCAGGTGTATGGAATGTACTTAGGGGGTCTCTAAGGGGATGTAATGCGTCTGCAAGTGAGGGTTATGTTAGGGGTATGCTCAAGGGGGTGCAGTATAAGTTGAAAATATTAAATACTTTAGAATACTTTATTATTAATATTCATTTATATGTACAAGTGAGTGCTTTTCTCCTCCAACATATACATTTCTTAGTCGTCGGTGGTCTAAAATTATTCACCAGAGGTACAAAGATGACTTGGAAGAATCCACTCGAATGTGCGTATTTAGTTTCCTTTTGTGGCAACGCAAATTAACAAAGAAGGTCGACACTGTTCTCAAATAAAATCCACGACAATGCTTAAAAACCGTAAAATACATCAAATTCAAGTAAAAACCACACACCAAGTATCCATTTAATTCATCCTCACACGAGGACTCCATAACCGAAAATCTCAAAACCCATCTCGCGAATAAACAAACATTAAAAGCAATACAAATACAATCACTTCCAGTAATACACTCCTTGTACACCAACATATCAAAAAGGAGTCCACGGACCATAGAATAAGTGAAACCGCGTCTCGCGGGGCCCGGTGACGAAACTCCCGCGATTTCACGCAACGTAGAAAGTCAAACTGCAGGGAGCATAATGCGGCAAAAACTCTGTCGATTGGAAATATCCTCTCCCCCCCCCCCAGCCGTTATTTATCGATGCTCGCGAGGACATAGGCGAGAAACGGGTTGGCCATCGACGGAGTAGTCGGAGGTGCCGCGTGCGGTTATCGCGCTCTCGCAGGCCGTAACCCGCTTTAATTGGGGCTGCCTCTTTCACCTTAAACAAAGGCTGGCTATTAGCGGCGTGAAAAGAAGTCCCGAGTCGGGGGGCAGCCGGCTAGAAGTAGCGAGGACGGCTCCCCCTGCGTCCCTGAGCGCGAGAGAAATGTCGTTAACGCTTAAATGTTAATAAATGTAGGAGGAGAATGGAGGGTCCCACGTAGCGGACAGGTAGAGGCTCACCTGAGCGGCCGGAGACTAAGTGAAGAAGGCAAGACGGCGCTGCCACGCTGGCGGCTGCTTTTGAGCCCCGGTTTGTCATGGTTCGCATGATAGATGGAGGAAGCAGGAGCCTGCACTCCACGGTGTATATACGGCGTTAACTTTTTAACCGCGGGGACACCTTGCGACCGGCTCGTCCGTTAATTCGTGCGTCTACCGCAAATAGAATCTTACACGCCACGCGCTCCTCGTAACGCTGGAAAAAGCTAATTCCGCCCTCCCCACGGCCCGAGTCCAACCGCGGTGATCGAGGAGAAAATCGGGATTGCGGAGATGTGGCCGCAAAACTGGGGATTCTCTGGAAATTACGAGTCGGATCCGCGGTGCGCAACTTAGATCGAAATGGGCGTGGCCCAATGGCACGGGATCTTGAATCTTATATTATGATTTATGGTGTATACCGTATATTCTTTCTTACCCCGATGCAGTGGAATAACGAAAAGCACGGAGTCATTACTCTGCGTTATTAGATATGCGTTATTCGCGGACGTCTATTTTTGCGCGTTTGAATATCGTCTAAAGTGAAAAATCGTGTCCCCTTCATTGCGGCATAGCGTACGCCTGCACGGTAAGAATCACCTGCTACTCGCCACGATAACTCTCCGCGACTGTACGCCACTAGCCTGAACAGTCTTAAAACCGCGGTTTATGAATATATTTCAGTATACCGCAAGCTGCGATGTATGAGTACAATCTTTTATATAAAACATACACTGAATTGTTCGTTTCGAAAAATTTGTCTCGTAACCGGAGATTTTGAGGTTCGAGACACGCGTAAATAGGATACAACCCGCGATATATCGCGAAACAGCGAACGTGAGTCGGCCATCGGTCTATAGTCTAGGAATTTAGCGATCAATATGTTACATCTCGTGGGTGTTGCGAACGGAAAATGTAATATTACCTCGCATGTGCGATGGTGGTCCGTCAGAGAGGACTCGGTGCCGCGCACCTACACAGACGCACGGCCGCTCGAACGCGGCTTGGCGAAACGTGAAGATTAGAAGGTAACCCACATTCTCGGGAGACCGTTTCTGGTCGAACTTCGCGCCGGTGGGATTTTTCGGCCGACGGCTTTTTTCTCGGCTCTGCAAGCATGTAGGAATAACGACGTCGCGGTAATTACCATAGCGAGGCGGAATGTATCGCGAGTAGGAAATTAGAGAGCAAGATTGATCGTACGCCGCATTTGGCGCGCCAAACTTAGGATAACGATTGGCTCACACGCTTCTATGGCCTTTGATTTAAACGAAGTAGGCAGATACATGAATTACGATACGGCTCGATCCACCAAGCGGATTATACGAAAATAAGAAAGCATTGTGTGGAAGATACAAAGGATATTTTTACCTTATTTTATGTCGCTGCTCGTCCCAGCTATGGACTTTGATTTACCCTAACGTGTGGTACTCGCGTACGGGTGTTACGAACGTGTTGCGGTCAAATAATTAAACTTTTTTATTTTAAACTACGAAGACGGAAAGTGTCTTCCAGTTTTACGTTTTGCGAGGAAGGAGGATTTTTTGTTGATTTTTTGTATTGTTATTTTAATACGAATGGCCTGTCTCTTTCCTATCACTACCACTATATAACTGTTGTATTTGCTACCACTACATTAAGCGCTTCTTTCTTTTAGCATTCTGGTACTTGAAAAAGTCCCCTACCAGAAGGACGAATCGTCTTTTTAATAAAGTACATTCTTTCCTTTGCTAGTTACTCGCTCGATCACAGACCATTACTCCTGATACTCAAAATAACAGAAATCCATGAATATTATAGTCCACATTAGGTTGGTATATCCATATACATGCTCGCGACAATACAACAAATAATATACAATAATCCTCCAGTTTCAACTTCATCCCTTACTTAACACTCTCAGAAACCCTTAACCCGAATTCCTTTCTATCACTACAAAATGTCCAATAATACCTATAGATACCTCGAGCGAGATGACGCAAGGCGTTTTAAACCGTGGGCCATCTGGAGGATAAGAAAACGGATAAGGAAAAAATGACGCACGGATTTCATGGAAACTTGCGGCACGTTTTATACCGCAAGGGAGTTTCGCAGGAACACCCGCAGAGACTCGCTTCGTACCTCAGATTGTCCGTGGCAAACTGCGAGGCTTAGATTCATAGCTCACCTCCGGCTTCTCGCGCTACGAACGAGCGGATGATCCAGCCGCTCGGCGCGTTTCGCGGCTCGACTAAGAAGTCAAGGGTTACCCTGCGATTTGACTCGCTCCATAAATCTTTATGGGCTGCAACGAGGGTACTAGACGGGCTGCGGCGGTCTGCTGCCCCAGGGGTGACAGGGTTCGAGAATCGAGTGGTAACCGTGCAAAAGCGCTCGTTCGTGAGCCATCGGGCTTGGCCATGCCCGCATCTACGAGACGCATATGCGATCGTTACAATGATTGGTAGTTCCTTGTCACGGCAGAATTCGAATGTTGGTCGAGACGCATTGCCCACGCCGGACACTCCCCGATACTCTTTATTAATTGTTCAGCATCTGGAGTCCGGGTACGACGATAAATCTGCTGCGAAGGTAAGGAGGTAACTAGGAATTTACGAGGCAACGTTATCATAAAAATGAGTACTTCATAGTGATACTGGACGTTGTCGTTATCGCTGGGATATCTGGTGATCGGTAGGCTGTTGTAAACTTATGATTGGGAAAGCAATGTATTTCTTGAATAAAATACAAATAGCTGTTTTTTTCCATTCAGAACGATCATAAGAATATAAAGAAGTACTTTGGATCTAAATATTTACGAATGATTACAGCATTACCTTAATCCAATTCTAGAGAAAAAAAAATCGAGAAGGTACTGATTAATCCCGAATAAATTATATAAATAGTAAAGGAACTTTTCAGAAATATAATACCTCCTTATTTCTAAGCACCGTAAAATCAGTGCCATAAACAGGAAGTAAGTGAATACGTATAGTATCCTTGTACTTTATAAAAATTACGTGTACAATTGCACGTACACGAACATGACAATAATCATGTCAAATTATCAATAATTCTCAACACCGATCAGAGCAGACACTCGAGTTCTCGGCGAATTTCCTATTTCGATATCGCCTTGTATTAGTGCCACGTAAACGGTCCACGTACGCGCAAGAGAGCACTGTATAACGGTCCTATAAAATGACTAATGATGTAAGGTGGGTGTAAAGTGAAGCGGCTATTGATTCGTAGACGCGTAAATGACACGTCTATCGGCTACCGAGGCCACCAGTCATGCTGAGGTTTTAACTCTTAGCACGGTGAACCCCCGAACCTCACTCGACGATCCACTACCTATAGAGATGATGATAAACGGTCCGCGCCACCAGGAGGCTGTGGTTTACAATTACCCAGCAATATCTTCCAGGCTAACCGCGCTAAGAATATCCGCAAACCGGTGGCCATTGATGCGAGAAAAACTACTAGGAATAATTCACGCGGTACGTGCATGTTCTTAGAATAGGGAAGGAGGAGGAGGAGGATGAAGGAGGTGAAGTACGAGCACGAGATAGAAAGAGAGAGATGGTCGATTTGACTCGCGGTAAAGGAGGGCACGGTTTATGGTAACACCCTGGAAATTTAATTATGACGATTGAGTGAGAAAAAAACGTGCCTTACCCGGCGATAGGAAAGGTGTTTACTTCTGGTTTGACGTGGAATCCAATCAACGTCTCCATTGCGACTTGACCTTACGAAAATTGGGTCGAGGATCCAGCGGGAAGATTAATGTTTGCGCTGATTAGTCCCGGGGTCTTCGAGACCGACGTCTTCAACCATTAGCCTGCTCGTGATCTTTGTCCATCCCTCGAATAACGCTAGATTGTTCGTAGGACAGGCATAAAATCATCACGGCGTGTACTTTCGCCCTTCCAGAGACTCGAGGTTGGTATGGATTAACGTGGACTCGATTTTGGCGGAGCTGCATGGACTTTTGAACGGACAAATATACACTTGAATAGCGTTAATAATAAACATAGTATATTCCCGTTAATATCCTATAAGGTAATCGAAGCACCTGCTGAAAACCACCTTCGCTTCTTTCTAATGAATTGTGAAATACTTTAAAAAATTAAGTGCTCGTGCTCGAATACCAAATATAATTAATTCAGTGACTTACTAATCCTTTAGATTAGAAGCGTTATTTACGACAAAATTACGCTACGAAAAGTCACTACGTGGTAGAGTTCAAAACGTCATTTTTTGTCAAACTGCTTAACAAAGACCTCATATACAGTTTCTGCGTATATACGTTGGATATAGAACTAAGTTATGGAGTTAACCAAAATTGCGATAGAAGTCTACACAACGAACAGATTGTTTATAGCCGTTAAAAGAATATTTTTCTCGTGCGAAGCAAAAAAGTCTCGCAACTGAATAACAGATGCATTGCTCTGTACTGGAATGAAGTCGCTTGTTGCATGTTGCATTCGCCGTTTATCAGTTAGGATGCGCAAGGTTTGTTTATGTATGTTAACATGGCGTCGGCGTGTCTCCCCCATGAGCAGGGTTGATTTATAGGCGGAGCATCTGACAGTAGATACCACCCCCAAGCTCGAGACGAAACAGCTGTTTCATTCCAATATGGAATATATGGCCACGAACGGCGCTCCACCTAGGAAATTTGTCCTTAAGAATATTTTGTAACCCCAAATTTCTACCCCCAAGCGGGATATTCGCCCTTCCGCTGACTACTTTACCAACCGTGGAAGGTAACATCAAAATCAGTCCCATCCTTACCGATGATCGACATGTAGGACCACAGAGAAGGTATGGAGTAAAGCCAAGACTTTACGAAACTTAGTGGCGCATTTTCTGAAATACCGATCGTGTAGAAAATCAGACGTTTTGGTATACCCTCTATGATGTAGAGCGGTGAATTTTGGAATTAAACTGTACAGCTGTTAATAAACAACCGTTGAAAAGTTTCAACCCTATCGATCAGCGGTTCCCAATCTTTTCCAAAATTTGGTACTTTATTGTGAGTACAATTTTTAGTGGAACACTTACCTAAATTAAAATTACAGATGTCTTTTGTCCATTGTGATCTGAAGAATCTTTTATACAGAAACAAGAATTTTACGTAGGATCATAATAAGGATACAATAAAATAGGAATTTGTGTCGCCTAGCTAAATATCCTAATTTTTAACTAAATACGCGCCACGCTATTTTCCAGGCCTGTCTTGCCTTTGCTTGTCGCTGTGACATTAATTTTCTAATATTATGTAATATTAATTTCTGTAAGATACTTTCTGTAATATTATGTTCGCCTGTCCCTATGAACAGTGCGACTAAGTATATCGATATGAATCACGTCGACTATGATTATGAGTTTCTGCGCTGTTTGTAAATCGCGCGCATGTCTATCGTAGAGTCGATAAATCAGGTCCAGCTGATTCCTGCCGCTTGGTACCTCCACAGTCGTATTCCAGCTTCTTCTTGCTCCCCTTCAGGGGTCGTGGAACAAATTAATGATTCCAAGTGTACAAAGGGTTTGACGAGGATAACATAGACATAGGAGTAGAGCAACGCGGTCAAGCAGGGCGATACTAATCGAGATTCTACTGTACTTTGCAATTTATTCAAATAAACCAGGAATTACCAGGAAATACTTTCAAAATATTAATGCAACTCGAGTTCTCAGTGGAACACAAGTTGGAAACCACTACTTCAGACCAATATTTAACTGTAATTCCCACCATTTTTGTAGCGCTGATATCTTATTCTATACTGCATCGATAATGTCGGATGTGCAATGTCATAGGAAGACGTCGCCTCCTGAAGGAACTAACGCGTTTTATGTTTGGTCTATTCTATATGATGATAGGTAGAACTTTCCTCCCAACAGCTGTAGGTTATTTAGTAATAGGGATGTAGAAAACTTCGTTACCGACATTGAATACGATTCACGTACTAGCTGCAGCTATACTGCTGTTAATAGTCAAGAATTAATAGATAATTAGGAAGCGATGGTAAATGCACCTTGAAAGATAAATAGTAGAGAATGCTGTAACTACAAATGATACTTGATGATTTGTATAGCAAGTTAAATTAATTGAAGATCGATAAATGCACTGTTGGGTGTGTGCGCATTTTTGTTATAAGTATCTTGGTTATATATCTATTTTTTTATCTCAAAATAACACCGTTAAAAAAAATGAGCGTGTAATAAGCTATCTTTCTTGCAATATACGTTCATAACATTATTGTTCTTATTACTACAATGTGTCCATAATAATACAGTTCGTATACTAAAATAATTCATTCGCAAAATTTTATAACAAACCAGTGCGATTTACAAACCGTAGGGGGAACAAGAGTTCTTTAGAGACAGACAAGTGGGTTTATTCAAATTCACATATATACTCTCTTCTCCGA
The DNA here is from genome assembly GCA_038496175.1 of Ampulex compressa. NCBI lineage: Eukaryota > Metazoa > Arthropoda > Insecta > Hymenoptera > Ampulicidae > Ampulex > Ampulex compressa. The sequence continues at coordinate 180,517 of JBCFXI010000013.1, read as the reverse complement.
TTTGTAGGACAATTATATTATACGAAACAGCGAGCATTTGTTGATAAAAGTATTTGTAGATAACATATCAGAAGTGTTTTTCAATGCCCCGATTTCTGGTGTAGGCTGGACATCGGTGTATATTACTTCGTACATGATACTTTCCAAAGGCGGTAGTCGGGAGTCGTTTCCACTCGCCAGAATTTCCAAAAGCATCCCAGCTTTGGCGCAAATGAAATCGTTGTTAACGATTAATACCTACATTGACGCGCTTAGCCGTATCGTTTCGGACATCACACGCTTTCATTAAAAGGAATTTCTTAATAGAAACTTTAGTCGGGATTGGCAGCATCTGGAAGAGAGTGGTGACGGACTCAGCCTTAGTAGGGCCGAGCAGGGGAGCCAACGATCCCATGTTGACGCCTGAAACGCCGTCCGATCGATCTTCGTCAGACTTGATTTCGCAGCGGTACAATCATCCAACAAATAGAATTGTACGTTGCCCTACCCAGGGCCACGTTCCCCGAAAAACTTCACAACTGCCATTCGTTGTCAACAGACCCTTTCCGAGCTTACTCCCAAATTCCTAGTCCTCTCCGTTTCCTCAGTGGCATCCTCCGCATTACAAAATTCGAGGCGGCCAAAATTTCGAGATAAAGAACTCCCCTTGTACTCTAGACGCATTGAAATATTATTCTCAACCAGAGAGGTGCAAACAGAGTTCATCGATATTTTCCTTTTTCCGCGTGCAACGTGGATTCGAAAAGAGATCTGAGTCACGCGTCATACGATGCACTCTTTTGAATCATAATAACTTATTTTTAATGACATATTGCGAGTTGATTGCCCTAATAACAAATCGCCTCAGCATTTTTCTGATTTATCGATCTAATTTAGGTGTACGTATAATTGTGGAAAATTCTATATAGTAGAATACACATTTTGAAGTAAACATATTTATTTATTATAAATAATACATACCAAGCTTTTTCTTCTGAGAATAAATGTGCACGTAAAGATCACCGATTTTCGATTTCATCTGCCAATGCGATATATTCGAAAGGTGATTTCAATGGTGTAGAGAAAAAAGTATGATTTAACCGAAGTTCCTTTTATTCTCTGAGAAGAAATCTTCAAACGCAGTCGTTCAATCGTGCAATAAATTCAAGAATCTGCTGTTCATCAGTAATCAACCCAACATTGTTTAGAAGAGCGACGTTGAAGTATCAATTTGATTGCCTCATAAATATGTCGTTGGGCATCCAGGGTATATCTAGACTAACGACGGATATCCCGGTTACGATGAAATCTATACCGTAGGATCTTAAATTCCGTGTACATAACAGCGGAATATAATGAATAAAACTTCGTTGCAAGCACGGTGTGTTCGGGGCACGAATTTTATCGCCTTACAATCAGCCGACACGCATAAGTGGCATGATTGATTCTCATTGTGGGACAGTAGTCGTTGCCATATTTACCAACGACGGCGTCCGTCTTAATTAAAACATTACCGTCCATACTGTCAGAACCGGAAACTCGACTAATGCGTCAGCAAAAAAGCGACGTTCCACGTTGTTTCCTAAGCACGTGTTCCTACTTACGATTCGAAAGCTACATAAACTGCTATCGCAATTTTATTTTCGAGAAAGATTTATGAAAGTATGTAAGAACAATAAAAGCACCCAACGATAGACTCTATACATCAAAGTAAGTGATCATATACATCGTCCATCTATTTTTCATACGATATTTTTTTTAAGCGATTATATACATCTTTCATCTATTTTTCATATAATACACTCATATTCTCTTTATAAATTCACACGTGGCGCATTCTGTCATTGCACGTTTTTCTTTCGAACTTCTGGGTTTTAAACAACCACAACTACATTGGTTTTCAGGCAGTTCTCTTCCACCTCAAATTACACCTCAATCCTCCCGAGATTTAAGGAAAATTCAGAATAACCAATGAGAATATACTACTTTATACCAGTGCTCGCCTCTGCGTTTTCCACGCAGCAAAAGCAGGAACGAACAAATCGTTAAATTTCTTCGGCGGAATTTAATACTGACACGAAATGTCGTACGTACGCCAGAACAGGGCGATGATCGACAGGGAATTTTCCTCCCCCTTACCGACAGAAGCCGGGCAAAAGAGAGGAAAGACACTATCGAACGAGAGACCAGGCGGACAGACGGGCGTACGCGGAGGCAGAGGAAAAAGGAAGCAGTGCCAGTGCGAAGAATGTCATAGCTAGTTGTTTCTGGGCGAGGAGGGAGGCTGACACCTTTGTGATGGATGGCCGCAGTCCGCTAAAGCTGCCGTTGCTGTTGCTATTGCTGCCAGTATCGTTGTTGCTGCTATTACTCGCCCTGGCTGCATGGAACCAACTGTCCCTGAAGGTCCACCGAGCGTTATAAAGCCGCTGCCATTTTCTGCAACGGGAAGAGCGCCGACAATGGCTTCATTTGACCGGTTTGAAGCTTCGTATAATCAGGCGCGCATCTGCATATAAACCCGCCGAGAACAATGTCGCTTACGATACAATGTACAGCAATGTGAGCAGAAAGGTACAAGGTTCGTTATATCGGTGGTTCCATGACTTTGGTACACATTTGATCTGCGGTATGTCGAATATAATGGTGTCTAAAAAATGTGAAAAATGTCCGACAATCGTATCGCGATGTTATTCGAAAATTACACGATCGAACCATTTTATTACCTTATGTTTATTTAACACCATTAAACTACTTTTTAATAAACCGTATATCGTAGACTCGTTGTTTTAACACCAGACCTACCAAAAGGATCAAAACGACCGTTCAATGGTTTATTAGAAAAACTGCTGTACTTCTCATGAAGGAGCTTTTTTTCATATTTTCCATAATTTTACCGCGGAGTATAAATCCTTCTATCGATCCGTCGACATCTCCTCTTAGTCCCCCTTTTCTTTAGGTATACACGCGAGATACATAAATATATCCAAAAAACGACTGGTAATTTTAACACCATTCCCACCACGAGCGGTCAAATCACCGGTCAGTTATTTCTTTGAAAAATTGTAGAACTTTGAGGGGCGCTCACTTCTGGGATTCTTCATGATTTTCTCAAAGCTCACGGACCAATAAATTAATCTATCGACATTTTTCCTTCCTCCTCTTTTTCTTTAAGGATATACTTAGTACACTTAAATCTGTCTGGAAAGTGGCTGGTAAGAATAGTGTTAATATTAACACTTAGCCAACAGCGCTCGAAACTAACTTTAAAGCGAGTAAATCTACCCATTCGATTGGCCAAACCTCAAAATCTTCCCGAAAAATTGTCGATAATTAAACCAGCATACGACACAAAGGAGACTGACCCTTAGGTCAGCTACTTCCCATCCAGTAGACTTCGATCGGAGTTCGACATAGGCGATCGAAAATTCGTTATGCATTAGGCATCGGGAGAAAGAGACTAATTTTTTTCCTCGGGGCAGATATAAAGTACGGCCCGGATGGCGCTAAGCTCAGGAGCATTCAGTAGATCCAGGGTGTGTAGCCGCCGGCACTCTGCGCTGCGCCGGTGGGAGCGTGCTAATGGCTACTGACATGCAGTTTTGATGGATCGGGCACCACTCTTCCTCCTTTCCCACCCCATAACAGCGAAATATGCGACTCTGGCGATACTGGCTGGAACCAGAGGAGTGTATACAGACAAATAGAAACCCATGGAAGCGGCGAACTGCAAAACCGCGGGCCGTAAGAAAAAAGGAGGGCGAGCAAATAGATAGGTGGATAAGAGGAGGGCCGATCTGGCCGCGCAGAAATGAGCGGAGAAACCGAAAGGCGAATGCGAGGAGCGGCCAGAGGTGGCGCGAGTAAGGCCACGACGAGCAAGCAGATAAGGGTGTAAATACGGAGGAACGAGCGGAAGATAGGACCTATTATATTTATATATACGCAAGAGTTTGCTAAAACGCAGGGGCTGCAGCATGATACCGGATATACGGCTAGCCGCGCATGCGCCGTGCAGTGAAGAACAGTGAAGAAAAAAAGTGGATACTCAAGGGTAGTAGATGCGAGCTATAGAAAAAGAAATCATGGTGAATATGAAAATACGTGAAATCTGCAGAGAATTCTTCCACAGAGCTTAAATGAGGAAAATACGTTAACAATGTAGCAGATTAATAAAATCGATGTTCAATCAAGAAGAAGTCTACAGTGTAAAATTTCAACTATTACTCGTTCAATCCCAATATTTAACGTCACTTGTAGTTTCACGTTTACTTAATCGCTAACCATTTAAATTAAGATAGATATCAACAATTCCATCATACCCCATTTAAAACTTCGTCATAATCGATCAATGAAAAATTCGGAGATTCTTTGACCAAGGAAATTCCGTCTTTAAACGAGAGCCTCGAACCTCGAAATATTTCATTAACAGAAGCAGACAAAGAATAAAGTTCACCGAACTATCCTTTACTCGTAATCATCGCTTTTTATATGTTATTATATGCTTGACATTACGATTAGAAAAGCACATTATCAACAAGAACAAAAATCTTAATAAAACGCGCATGGCTAATAATCGTGCGAAATATTGTGGAAAAACCCCTTATATAACTTCCAGGAGGATTTTCATATTCCTTAGGTCTTCTTTCGGGTAGAAACTCTCCATGCTCGTCTACAAGAGAACCCAAGCGTCGTTCGAACGTGAACCGTTCTTTTACTTTCCTGTCCGCCTGGAAAAAGGATACTGCTCGCCAAGACTATATCACCAGATATAACATAATTATCGAGCAAGAGGAATAGGAGCAACGTGTCTTAAGGCATCGTATTATCGGAGCTGCGGCGGCGGATGCAGGCAAGGCTAAGAGGAGAACGACGAGGACCGTGGGAGAGGGCGTGATGGAAGGAAGGAGGATGAAGATAGCATCGTGGCAGTATCCCAGCGGTTGCAGTAACGGCGGTAGACGCGACGGCGACACCGGCATCCACTCACGCTGTCCACGGTGACGCATCTGTCCCCAAGGATGCACCCCTGATTCCGAGACCCAAAGAACCAGACGTCTCCGTAGGACGGTCTAGAAATTCTCATTGACAACCTGCTCAACCCCGCTCATCCAAGAACCTCCTGGTCGCAAAATGTCCAACGTAAATAGTCGTCCGCGGATATTACAGCCAGAGGCATATTCTGCACGAATTTTTAGCACGGCTTGCCTTCGTATTTCTGCAGCCTTATTGGTTAAGCATCTGGCATTGAGCTTTGGTCGCTGATAACTTGGGTCCTGGATACAATGTATTTTATGCCAATCGAACGAAAATATTTCGCGCAACGTTTTATGATGTACTATAGGTTTCGCTATCGACGAAGAAAGATTTGAGAGAGTAAATGAATGTTGAATAGATGGAGAAGGTTTGTTGTTATGAGTTTTTGTATGAGAGATATGAGGGCAGAAACGTGATTGGTGAATTATTTGAATATTTGGTTTTAGATATTTATTGTTGAGCATAGGGCGGAAATAAATGTAGCAAATTGTTTGATAGTATTAAGAGAATAATCTTTAGTCGATGAGTATGTGATGGAAGTGCATCTCGAAGGTGGTGAAACAGAGGAGAGTAATGAAGTTCATACATCTCTATTAATAAAGCTTCTAAACCAATATATAGCGCACGATCTTCGGATTTGTTTGTACCAGTCATTTCTTTGATTAAACAGAAGTGAATCAGCGTCCTTCCTATTAAATAGTAATTGAACAGAGCTGAGGAATTGCACGCGCTGTATTTAATCACAGGCGCGTGAGTTGCACTTGAGATAAGTACTTGTCATGGAATCGACGCACGACTCGCAGGGGAACAATATTCTTTCCTTGAAAACGTCACAAAGGAAAATAAATATAAAAGTGTCTCTATAAATAAAAGTATCGCTTCCTTTTTTTATACCAAAATGGAAATACTTTGTTTTAAAAAGTCAAGCCGCTTTGTTTAACCCACGATGCCGATATTCAAGCAGGTAATCGAATACTGAACACGATAAGATCAATATCAATAGGCCGAGTTTCTAAAAGACTCTTCGATCAGTGCCTCCAATTGTTTACTGCAAAATAAACTTTCGAAATATTAAACTCCCGCGTATGCTTTGAACATTGGCTTCTGACTTCGTAGAACTCCGGTTCCGTTGCATGTTTCGAGGGATTAAACGCGTGACTAGGAATACGAATCCTCGGGGACGTGACAAGAGGTCGCACAAAGTGTAGGACCATGTAGGTACCGCCAGTTGAAATTCCCTGGGGAGTTCTCGTGTACCTGGACTTACATGCCCACGAATCCTGGGATTTCGAACACGGTTATGACGTTAACAGCCCTCATTCGCATCTGGAAGTTTAGTGTACACTTTTAGTCCACCAAGAAGTTTACTTCGTACAATGGAACTTTGCAATTGTGGTGGTTAATCAAAAAAAAAACCAGATATCGGTGTCTTTAAGATAGTTTCACGACCTCTTGAAATATTATTGTTATTAATACAATGCTATATGAATGAAAGAATAATTGTTTTTCTCCGATTTAATTATTAATTATAAATTATGCGACGATGTTTTTTATATCTCGAGAGATTTATAAAAATAAAACTATAGCCTAAAGATATGACTATCTAACAGCTGGCAGACGTACAAAAAAAAAATGTAAACGCGCGGATGCAAGATTGGCGATATTTATTCGTAAATAAGATTAATCGTCTGTGTAAATAAACAAAACCAAGACAGCAGATTAAGATGTCGTTTGGGAAACTTTGTTTTAAGCTTGGTGATGGCATACTTCCTTTCTTTTTATACACCACGCGTCATCGGATACGCACTCTTAGGGACGCTAAAATTATGCTTTCCGTTGAAAAAACACTGGCATTAATTTTGGCGGACAGCGAAATCCGCATAGATTATACGATATCGCGAATCCAAACGTTATCAAACAATGCAGAATTTCTTTATTAACAATGCATAACCGTGTCATTGCAACAAAGGAGGAAATCAGTATTTATCTTTCATAACACGAAAACCAACAACAAGTTACTGTTAAATACTTGACTTTACCAATAAATATAGCCGTGGTGGATTGCAAAATACGATAGCATCTAATCGAGCAGAAAACATTCCGGCGGCTTATCGCGTTAAATGTTATGCGCTTATTTTACATTAATAGGCGAATTTAAAAATGTTATGGAATACATGTATAATATTTCGTGTAAAAATTGAATGCATAGTATCTTTGCTAATTACAATGCTCGCCCCTCCGTATCCATCAAAAGAAGTACCGGAAGATCGATGACGAAGACTAAATTCTTATAATCTCATATATACCTAAAAAATTTTTTAAAATATCATTTTAAACAGCATAATACCTGGTACAAGGATATAATATAAAATATACATTTATAAATGCACCTTTAAATTAAGATAGATGGAATATAGTATAATAATCATTTTGAAGAACCTTTCTATATCTTAATTACATTCTTCTCACCGTTCTCATTCGTTCGTAAGTGTCGATTCCTTACAAAAAGTGTACAAAACACACCTCCTTCTTCTAAGAATATCCTATACAGCATACATTTGTCCTTGAACGCTCCTCTAATCGAAGAGCAGCGCACAAAACACACACTTCAAAAACCCGTAACTCGCCAAAAACTCGTATCGCCCATTATATAAACTCTTTACAAAAAGTATACAACACATACCTCATTCCTCTAAGAACATAACACGCAGCATACATTTCTCCTTGGACGCTGGTCCAATCGAACGGCAGTACTCAAAATGCACGCTCCCAAAACTCGTAATTCGCCAGAAAAAAAAAAAAAAAAAACTCCGCTCTGTGCCGCTCATTTATATCTGTAATCGCCGAGTTTTTGTCTCCTCATAATGCGTTATGGATGCTCAGGATATTTCTCAAAGTTCAGGTATCCGCGCGTTATCTGCGGCTCGGGTCTAGTCGTGTTTCGGCGGGTGAATCCTGTATCGGCGATCCCACCGCCGGCAGCGTGGCTAGTTAGAGGAAAGGGATCCGTGGAAGAGGAAGAAGGGGCTGAATGACACGGTCACCGAAAATGACAGGTACATGGCTTCGAAGAGCCGTGGACGTGGAGCCGATATCGCAACCGCATCTGACACAAACCTTGGTCAGCCAGCCCCGTCGTCTCGAGCTCTCTCCTCCAGCTTTCGTGTCTCCCTGCCAATATGCCTACCTGTCAACACACGCTGCATTCAATTAACTCGTGGGCCAGCGCCACGTCTGTGTAATGACGCGGAAATCTAACTTAACCCACCCGCCATCCCAACTCCCAACTCCCCTCGGGCTACGCCCGAGCATTTTTCATCTAAAGGCAATACGCGCAGCCGAGTTTTCCTTGCAGATGAAGTACGAGAGCTTCGATATGGAGGCAAGAGTGCGCCGTGGAATACCAAGAGTTTTGCACCTCCGTGTACCCATCGGACTTCTGTGCTTATTTTCTCATTGATGTGGACATGGATGAAATGTTCTTCTTGTGAACTGCCAGGCTTCTAGACGATGCTTGTGATATTCTTGAGAAACTGTGTGATTAGTTTACCTTTGAGACCTGGATCGTTCAAGCTCAAAGTGTTCGTGGACATTTTGTGGTATAATCTGAAGAGCCTTGAATTTATATCGACTCTTATCGCGTTTATTATCGGCATCTCTTTTGTTTATGCTAATTATTCACTCGTTTGTGATTAAAAAATTGTCAAAAGTTTTTTTCAGTAGTTAGTTTCTTCTGGTTAATGAAGGGAATTGTGATTAACGGTAAGCTTCTTCCTTTATCTAGGCTGTTTACTACCCTCCACGATACTCGCATTAAACTGATATATAATGTTTTTAATGTACAAATGTCACGTGTATAGCGTAAAAATTCTAAGAATCTTCTGTGAAATCGCCTTTAAAATTTGTCTGTCGCTCACGCACAGTGTTTCCGACACCCCAAAAGGACCGCGATTTAGCAGAGGTGTCGGCATCGAAAATCCTCTACGCACACAATTTGACTAATCTTGCAATCTACGGGGTGGATGTAAGGTACACGAATTCAGATCAGATCAGGGAAGATTACCGAAGGACGTAGATAACCGTATCTTTGGCAAACAATTCATTCTCGGCCGCTACTATCGACGACGAGAATTAAGGAAGCTTAGCCTACCGATTTAGATTAAATTAAAATCAGTCTTTATCGAGCGCACTGCGCATATAGCGTTATCATAACGGCCGGACGATAACGCGGATGCCTCATGTGCGAAAAATTCTTAGGCGGATAAGTCTAGATTGCCGAACGCTATCGTTTCTCGAAGGTAAACATATCCTTTTCTGTTAAAACAATACTGGTAATGTACACGAGGATACATTTATCACTGCTTTATATAGCAATAAAAACAAAAAAAAATATAAATATATTGTAATATATACATCGACACTCCTAATCAGCTTGCTCGTTTCAGATTTAAGACAATCATGAATTTTAGTGGCGTTATCGAACACTCTAATTCTCACACTTAATAATTCTACATTCCCCATCTGCTTTGTTGGAGGTAGACTCTTTCCATCTACAGAACAAGATTGTGTGTCAGAAAGTTGATAATTTCTCACTAACGCGTGGCTCGAAAATAATCAAGGTTTATTTATTAAATGTATGAATTCAATGAAATTATAACGAAGAAATGTAAGGTGGTGAATTAAGTTATACATGGAAAAAAGGCGTGGAAAACATTGAACACACGAAGACAACTGCAATGTGTTGTACATTTCCAGGAAAAAATTTGAGATGTCTACTCAAAATACAGACAAAAACATTTCGATATAATGCACCGAGTATAATAAACCATATGGCGAATAAGACATTGTACAACTCGGTGCAACTTCTGAATGCTTAACGACGGACAAAATAGCTTACGGAAACTTGACGCGAAGAACTCGAGGGAAATTAGTAATCAGAATACTTTGAGCGCGAAGTGTCGATCCACCGGCTTAGCTACGTATTCGAAACTTGTTTACGGATGAAACAGAATTACACGGTGGTACCAGCCACCCCTTGGTTCGCCGCGTCCATTCATTAACACTTCATATTCCGTAGCGACGTGCTGGTAACGAGCCTGTCATAATTACCGTGCTAACTTTATTACTGCGGATACACGCTCTCCTTGCCAGGGCTATGATAGCCGTGCGTCATGGGGCAAATCAAACACGCACCCTCTCGTTGAACTCGAGCATGGTACGCCTGCTTTCGAATGACAAAACTCCAAATTTGGGCATCCTTCAGGTTATTTCTAAAAGCGCGAATCTCTACGATGGCAAACACTCTATCGTCGTGGCTAAAACAATGTATTTATAAGTTGAAGATTTTAATTGTAGTATTTCTTCGTTTTTTTTGTACACATTAGGAAATCCTAATGTATACAAGTCCTTGCTCGTGAAGAGAAAATCAATAATTTCTGTCTACTTGCTGCGTGGCTCAATAATTAAGGTTTATTATAAATTAGGGATAAATGAGATGGAAAATCTGAAATATAAGGCGATCAATTAAGCCATATCAAGAAAAAATGCATAGAAAACATTGGATACCGAGGTAACTGGACCGAGATGTTTCTTCGTTTTGTTGTACATGTACCTTGCGCAATACGAAATTGTTAAAATCTTTATCCCAGTAGTAAGTCAATCCTACTTTACTGGATTTGAAAATTATTCCGCAAGAGAAGCTCTCACTGTTCCATATAAATGCAGAAAACTCTCAAGAATCAACAGTCCAATCTAGCTTTGTAAGTGAGAATAATGTCGCCAACATAAATTAAAATAAAATAGCGCAGTCTATAATCACGTTTACTGAGAACTGTTCACTATGCACTACGCGATGCAAAAATACAATGGTCTTATCGAATGAATCATGATGGGCTTATAATGAGCATAATACTGTAGCGCACTTATGTTGCACATCTACATCCACGTTGAAAATCGTGGAATTATGCGTGAAATCAGTGCGCGTATTTTAATCTTGCGGCGCTAATGCCCAGCTTTGTCGGTGTTAAATAGGAATTAGATTTCATGTCGAGGTCCAGAACATGCGACTCATGTTCCTCAAAGGAAGGAACTGGCACGTACATGGTTATACGGAGGTTACACACTCACTGAAAGCCTTAGGCCGTATATTACCACTGCTTGCACTCGCCCTCCTAACACCAGCGGCTAATTACATTTATTCAATATTTACGACGATACGATCAACACGTAGAATGAACTGGTCGTGAGTCAGGTTGAATGAAACGGCATATCGGGCCCTGCAAAGTCATCCTACACCGGTCGAACAGTTCCGTTCTGACTACCGGTGATTCCTTTTCTATATATGAACATTTCCTTGCAGTTAGCGAAGTCTTTGCCGCCCTTCACAAACTCGAACCTCGCCAAAAGTATTGTTTTTCCCCGAGACTTTCAAAACTCTGTCGCTCGAGAGATAAATAGTGGAGTAAAAAAGTTTAGGAAAAAGACGATGGCAAGAAGGTGGACTTAAGCTTAAGAAATGCGTGTAGTTGACAAGTTAAGTGTACTTTGACAAGTTTAAAACGTGAAACTTGGTATTATCGGTATGGCAATGGAATATAAATTCTATACTGGTCTTTTATTTGATACGTATATCTACTTAATTATACAGAAATATTGGACATATAAGATATCGGATTCTAGAAATTCTCGTCACTTTGTCTGTGTCAATAACTGAATTATTTCCTATTGTAATTTTACTATATTCATCATAGTGTACGTATTTTTTGTATTTATATTTAGTGTAGCATACCACGAACCGATCAATAAATTCCCAGGCAACGTGCATTCCTGATACATTAGTGGATGGAAAAAGTAGATTGCATGATTTCCTACTGTATTGAATTATACATCTCTATATTTATCTAATTATGTTTCTATTCGTATCCTATTCCGTACTTACTCTTCAACAAACGATCAATGAACAGAATGCGCAGCACTTTCCTTGCTCAAACCTCTTAATGTGCCCGATAAATGGATTAGCCTATATACTTGCAATGTGAAACGAGATATTTTTTGGAGGAAAAGCCGAAGGACACGCGTGGAAATGCGTGCGTTTCCAATGCTGACACGAGTGTAGTGGTAAATGTATTCGATTACGTTCACATTCATGCTCAGGGCCGGCAAGACCCCGCACAGTTAGAGCAGCAATCGAGCAACTCTCATACGGAATGATTGATGACTCCATTGTGCGGGGTTTCCCATGTCCCTGGTACGATTTCGTGCGAGCGGCATACAAAAAGCCAGGCGCCATTTCCAAAATGGGCGGAATTATGGAAAATTCGGGGTGGAAGATCGATCGGGCGGTACCATTCGCGCCGAGATTTCGATATGCGCTGCCCGATACGTAATAGATCCAGATCTCCGTACTACGGATTACATGCAGACCCCAAAATTCTTGATAGCCGTGATGACGGATTCACCAATTTTTTCTGCAAAAAAAAACGTATTCACCGCAGAAAATCGGGATATCTTTCGAGTAAGAGAAGTGGTGCATTGCGAATCTTCGTTTTTGTAGAGCGGAGGGCACTTTGTATATTATTTGCAAGTCTGCCCTGGATTTCGATATGCGCTGAGCGATACGTAATAGTTACAGATCTCAGTACCATGGATATATATATATAAACCCCAAAATTCTTGATAGCCATGATGATGGATTCACCAATTTTTTCTACAAAAAAAATTAGTCACCGCAGAAAATCAGGATATTTTTGGAATAAGCAAAACGTGCATTGTGAATGTTTATCCTTGAAGAGCGAAGGGCATCTTGTATATTATTTACAAAACTGGCGTATGTATTATATAGGTATTAGTCGCGTTTATTTACAATGACGATTTATTGAACATCGTATGCAACGCGTAGCCTTGAGATATTAATAGGTAGAATGTCAATAATTGAATAAACACGAATATGAACCACGAAATAATCTGCTTCAATGATAATATTACAAGAATTTGCGTCTTACTTATCTTACACTCACAAAATATTATAAACAATATTCATAGAAAATTATAGTTCCTTGTGAAATTTGCGGAATTAACTATTACTATTATTAAATGTACAACCTAAGCGACATATAAGCGCTTATATAAAAAAACCGTATGTAAAGTCATTCAAACTGTAAAGTAGATCTTTTCCATTGTAATTCTATAATGTATTCTCATACCAATCCCCTTGCATCTCTATACTTTTATATTACCATTAAACAAACCCGCCATTTTTCTTATTTTAGAATCAATTCACGTACTACAGAATGCTCCAAGTAATTACTTTCCACACTCATTTCTAATACACGCGATATAATCGACTCCTTATTCTTCCATCAAATTAATAATTACAACAACGCGAAGTCTGTTACGATCCAAAAAGGAAAAGTCGGTAGGTCGTTGCATACCGCTAGCCCAGTGCATGAGACAATGAAACGCTTTTGAAAGTTCACGTTTCCCAAGTTAGGCGGAGCAGGTTCGGCGGAGAAAAGGGCACAAGGTCTCCTTTCCTCGAGGGAGCCACCTTCGTGTAAAAATTCCGCCCACCGAGCGAAGATTCCTTCCCTTTATTTCTCGCGGAGTTCCGACTACTGCGCTTTCCTCCCAGAATAGAGACGACTTTTCAATGGACAGCGCGCTATCTAGTCCTGAGCTCGGTACGGAAAGCGCGCATTCTTCTTCCAATAGACAGCTGTCAATCCACGAACAACCTCCCGCCGGATTGTTGTGACTCGCTGTTTGAGTGACAAGACGTCCGACATTAAAAGCGGCGCTTAAAACATTCGCTTGACCCCGGGCGATTACTTTGTTCGATGCTTAAATAAAATGTTTTTCTTGGCGCGACCAATGGCAGTCGGACTGGACTCTGAATTATTCGGATCGACGCTCGACTGCCATCTTCATCTTTCCCTGGTTTCACACGCAAGATCGGTCGATTGTTGTGCGAGTGAGTCTTTCACGATACAGCACTATTTTCGGTTTGGATTTTGAAACGCATGCATACGAAACTTTTAATGTTACTACATTTAATGTTGTCAGTGCTGTGTAATTAGAAGTATTGAAATACTTCTGTATGACTTTGGTATCTTTGATATTACGCGTATTCCTGTAATTTGTATTTTAGAATTTACCTCGCGCTTTTCACTCCAAACTTCGTTTCGATCGGAGATTCTCCAAATGACATCTCCAATATCCTTTAATAACTAGGAATATAGCTTTGAGTGGTGATCTTTGATGCCTTTCCAATGACCAGATTATTTTCATACTTTACACAGACAAATGTCCCAAAAGGTCTATTCAAATCTGTACATTGAAATAAATACAACGATAAATGTATATTCAACGTTCTTTCTGGGAATGCGATAAACGCCAAATGCACCTTTCCATTCTTTGGTATCGCAGAAAGATATACGTTGAGTCAGCAAGCGCGACACATTGGTGTAAATAATTCGTAAAAAGCGGATACCGCGTGGAGAACGAAAATTTGTCTACGCTCGAGATGCCCTTAGGCAAGCACACGGCACTCCAGAAGGCGGCGGGATATTGTGGCTTGCGGATAAAAGGGGACTGCAGCGGGGCGACTGCAGCTCAGCATGACAATGCAGGTGCCTCATCCCACGTCAAAACCCAGCGTGGCGCCACGGCAAGATAGGTACCAGACCGATCGACTGGTCTGTAATTGTTTAAGAGGATTAGCCAGAGCAAAGTTTACGCGCGCACGGATGAGGAAAAAGAGAAGGCACACTGATATTTATCCCGCATTAGACTGGGCTAAACTCGAATTTACCGGACTTATCCCACGAAATTCCATTAAAAGTCGCCTCGAGTCTTCGCCCTGCGAATCACACGCCTCATCGACCAAGAATCGTGCGACGAGCTTCAAAAGAAAATTCGAGTCAACGCACCACAATTTGGCGACAAGGAAGGCCGTACTAGGGATGATCCGATGTAATTTTACGCTGCATTGCGCACCTTCCAGATTAGATAGTGCGCTAAAAGATGTTATACTTGGCGCATTTTTTTAACATACGCGTATCTCGATACGCAAGGTCGAGGATCTTGTATTAACACTAGAACTACCAGCCACTTTCTGGGAATATTTAGAACACCACATACATATTTAGAAAAAAGGGAGAGTAAAACAAAATTTCAGTAAATCAAAATGATGATTTAAATACTGCATGAAAAACATGGAAAATCTCAAAAAATACATCGTTATAAAGTACTACGATTTTTTAAAGGAACCACTGACCTCGAACCTCATTTGATAACTTACGATGGATCACGTTCTTGCATAGTATGAGAGATTCCACGGTTAAATATACTCCTTCAAGCTTGCGGCTGGAAACCTTTGATTCGTAAAAATTGTACGATTATACAAGCTCTCGAGCGTTAGATCCCCTCCTCTGATCGTAACACTTTATCTTAAACAAAATATTGTGGGCCGTTGGATGCGAGTTATCTTCGGATGAAAAGCATCTCGAGGAATGCAAGATCGAGCGTATCATCGCCAGCTCAATCACTGAACCCACTCCAGATTCGAGCATAATCTGAACCATGATTGTTCATCTGTCTGCTTAACATTCAAGTGTGCAAAAAAAAAAAAAGAGAGAAAGAAATACGCGTTGGGGCAATTAAGGAAATAACGGAGAGATACAGTCTTCGATAACCCAGCTTTGCGCGCTTGCGTATAATAAAGATTAACCGGCAGTGAGAATCTGAACTACGAGATGTCAGTGAAGCTCGATCAAGATGAAGATTTCCTGATCTGATGTTCGAGACAGAACGGATGTCGCGGGTGGCCGCAGGTGGCGCCCTCGATGTAAGCTCTTCTGACTGAACTGCTGATACGGGACCGCTCTCCTAAAACTTTCACGGTGGAATGTGTCATCCTGTCACTGAACCCACATGGGGTATGAGGCGTCCCAAGGGCCCGTCATGCGTCCTTCGACCAACTGAACTCTTGTCAGTTTCTACAGAACCTAGTCCCAAAGGCGACCGTTTAATTGTTTATTTAACATTTCCGTATCGATCGCTAGGGTTATTTAACCTGGAGCCTCTTCTTTGGGACGGATTGCAAATCAGCTTTGGAATAAGCACGTCACGTGGAAGATTGTAATGAACGAGATGCAAGCTTGTATCTATGGAATGAACAGGAGTGTACGGAAAATTTCTGAGTAATAACTATAGTTTTATCTATATAATATATTATTATGTAAGATATATGTATAAGCAGTGTGTTTTGGAATATTAGAAATCTGTATTCTCTCGATCATTTATTCATATCTGGAGTATATAAAAGAGGAATTTTCAACGAAACAAGATTATTTAGAAGTAATTTGTGACTTTCATCGGAGCGTAAGGTGCGATATGCTTATACGGTGTCGCTCTTATTGTAAACTATGGTTCAGTGTAAATTGATCGCAAAGCACGCAATAAAATTCTATATCACTATATAACCGTTTATGTAAAGCACAGTACTTGGAATACAACAAGTTATGCTTTACTATCACTTATAGAGTTCGCGAAACATTTTTCAAGAATTACACGAGCGAAATGGACTGAAATGTCCTTGGATTTATATTCACGTAACTGAATTAAGACTAGTAATGGAACCTAAGCACTGTACATAAAGACTACCGCATTAACGCTCGAATCAAGATTCCACGTTTACTACGGAAAAAGCCGTTACGTACAGTTCCCCCCTTCGATTTTCTTTGCAACAACTTGTCCGGCGCGTACTCCGCGAAACGCACGGTCCGATTTGCGGAGGATAGCTTAAGTAAGAAATTTCCACGGCGCACATCATACGCGCCATAATTAAGCCATCACCCGTCACGCCTTAATGAAAGCGCAGGATGTTGGTACCGAGAGACAGGTGAGACACGCATGTACATAGAAAGACCGGTCACAGGCGGGAGGAGGGAAAAAAAAAAAGGAGACGGAAGGCACAAAACGACCTACCCATGGTGGAGGAACGAAGGTCGGTAGGCTCCGGGTACCCTGGAAGGTGGGTACCGAGATATAATACTCGACTACCTACCCGATACGATAAGTGTCAACTGCAGCGTGCCAGATAAAAAGAAGGAGCGAAAAATAAAATTTAGCCTGGTGATCCATCATGAGGTTGCGGATTCGGGACGCGCAGGCCCGCCGCCGATTGGCCGGCTCCGCCCAGGCGGCGTCACGTGGCACCGCTTCGTGCCCGCCCACAAAGGTGGAGGAGCTGCCTTCTCGGACTAGGCGTACGTAGCGCAATGTTTCTCCCTGAAAGTCGTGAAAGAGGGAGAGAGAAAGATGGAGGGAAGGAGAAAGAGAAAGAGCGAGGTGGGGATAGAGGGAGAAAGAAGGAGGGACGGAGTGAATGAGCGAGTGAGTTAGGGAGTGCGTGAGCGAGTGAGTGAGCGAGCGAGTGCGAGAGAGAGAGAGAGAGAGAGAGACAGAACGAGAGAAACCTGGACACACCAGACCCCTGCGGGTCAGTCAGTCTCACCTGCGTGCAGCCTCGACCGTGCCGCCTTCTGCCAGGCGAGTCTACCTAACCAGTCCACTTCAGCGACCCTCGTCGGCCGGATCGACGACGAACACGAGTCGCTCCATGAATAATTTTCGCGCATAACGGTACGCTATTTCGTGTGCCGTTTTGATCGATGCCTCGGGGGGTCGCGCGTCCTCGTGCCGATTCAGAGCCTCTGTTTCAAGTGCTAATTATTCCGGTGCAAAGCCCGGGCTCGTTAGCCTATGTCCCGCTCGTGTTTATCAAAGACTGCGACGTACCGGTGACACGGATTCGCGCGCCGTATTCAAACCCACGTACTCCAGTGTCCTCGTGAAGCAAGCATTGACTTCCTCGTAATATCCGCTTGACATACTCGAATCGACTGTAGTCAAGGTTCCATCATACTCGTGAAGTTCCTCGCCGCATTGCCGCATGTGCTATTACTTCCGGTTAGTACTCGAGCATCCGCGGTAGCAGTGCCCCGTACGCGAGAGAGACTCGAAGTTTGTACCCCCCCCCCCCGTCGTTTACCCAAGGAAGACGCTTGACGATCCTCTCATCGTTCACCCAAAACGGTTTACGTCCAGGGGCCACGCGTGTGAAGTGATCGTTACGATGTAACGGGTCTTCGTGGGGGAGCTACTTAGGACGACTTTCCTTCCTTCCAAGCGGCGCGCGAGGTGAGGGACGGAGTGGCGGTGGGTGGCCATTTGATGTATTCATCTCACCGCCACGAGGATGATGATGATGGACATGGGCATGTACGGGACTTACGGCAAGCCTGACTCCTACCCTAACTACGTGTGCGCGGGTCAGGGCAATCATCATCATCATCACCAGGCAGTGTCCGTCGGTGGACACGTGTCCGTGCCACCATCGCCCGAACTGGCTTCAGGCCATTACTACCCTCAAACCGCCGTGGCACCGTACTCGTCCTCGTCCTCTGAGAGCTTCCTCACCGCCGAATCGGGGGCCTCGTCCAGCACTCCGCCCCAGGGCTTCTACTCACCGACGGGAGCCGTGCTCCACGAGGATGGCACCGCGACCGCGATCATCTCCTCGGAGAATGGGCTGAGCTACACGAACCTGGACTACGCCTCGTCATCCTCCTATCAGCAGCAGCCCCACGGGCCCGTGGAGGCGCATCAGAACTATCACGTCCAAACCACCGCCTACCGGGAGGAACACCACCATCCTCCTACCGCGAGTGGCATCCATCAAACCACCATGGTGCAGCCCGGCCATCCGAGGCCGGAGCACGAGCTCCAGTCCTCTAGTCATCACCATCACCACCATCACCACCACCACGAACCCGAGTACCAGATCGCCGTCGGCGGCACCTCCAACTACCTCCACCCTCTGCAGCCTACGGAGGAATCCTTGCACTATCATCCGCAGATCCGGCACGGGGAGTTCTCCGGACACTCGTCTGGGCATTACAAGGAGGAGAATCCGGATCCAGGATGCTACCACGCCTTGCAACAGCCGGCTCACCCTCAGCACGGCCACCATCATCAGCAACACCCTCATGGCCACCATTCGCAGCAGCAGCAGCAGCAGCAGCAGCAACAACAGCAACAGCAGCAGCAGGCGCAAGTACCTACGTACAAGTGGATGCAGGTCAAGAGGAACGTGCCCAAGCCCGTCGGTAGGTAACGCCAAGTCTGCCTGTTTTTTTTTTCTGTAATTTCAGACATCGACTGCCGAAACTTGCGTGATTAATGATGTGGTAATGTTGTTAGGGAAGTTTAGGCCGGCAAGCGATTATGGAGAGAGATATGATGCGCGTTGGTGTGCGAGTCAATACGCGTATCTATCTCTGGATTAATGTTTCCTGCTTATCAATAATTTCGAGGAAAGTCTGTCGAGGTTTGGGTGACGGAATGTGCAGCGTTCGTGGAGCCTAGGTCCACGGATTGAGATCACATGGGCGCTGAAATGTTGGGATCGTTGTGTCTAAGAATCGATCCTTCAGAGTGCGTTCTGGAGCATCGAATTTATGTATGAATAATATTCAGAGGCGACGGATGGGATTGAAATTCGTGGCTTTCGTGTAGAAATCCAAGCATCGGTCTGCTATGTCGAGGTATCCGTGTGACTATTCCTTCTTGGTATCAAGGTCGCTACGCCTATGGCAGCTCGAGAACTAGCGTGAAATTAGGTATTCTGTGGAGGCGATCCGGTAGCCACTTGTTAAACCTCGTTCATTCATCCGTCGATTGGTTCGGACTTCGAATATGCAAAATCATGCCTGACCAAATCTTTTTTCTTTCGCGTGGGCTTAGATTTTGGAAGCCGCGCTTTTCTTTGCTCCAAATCCGTGGCCCGTGCACAAACTGGTCGATACCATTGCGGGTACGCGTGCAGGAATTTGACGCTTTACTCACCGGTCACGAAATATTTTCTCTTTTCATGTTTGTTACGTATCCATGCAGTACAATATACTTTTTATATAATTTCGTTAAGGAGTTCTTCTATCAACGTCGGTTATTATAATCGTATACGCACACTAAAAATCTAAGAAAAATTTCAAAAACCAACGATGACGGGTAATTTCTATGCAAATCTATGTTTAATTTAGCATTTTTTAAGTTTTCCATCTAATTCATAGACTATGAGCCCAGAGAATTGAAAAGCATCGTAAAAAATAAATTCTACACTAGATGAGTTTAGTTATCGGTGTCTAAAGTAATGTGAAACGTGAAATTTATCAAACGTTTATTTTACACAGGCAAAAATGTTTACTAGCAAACAATGATTGTTTGTGAAAAACGCAAGACGATAAAACGTTAACGCCTATTTTGTAACAGCCTTTGCGTCTCTCTTGTCGGTGTTTTTAAATCATTTCTACTGGTTATTGGAGTAGAAAACGATGTCATAAATCGACGAATTAAAGAAACGCAGCTTCTTGGAAGTATAACTCATAGCGCTTAAGCGGTAGCACGACCTAATCGTATCTCGTTGAAGGCACTTTACATAAATTCACGTGCCAAAGTACTATAGGACGTCTCGAGTTGATCGAAGTTCAGCAATTTTCGCTTGGGTGGTGAATTCAATTAAGATTGACGGACAAGTAAAATGTGACGTACTCGTTAGTAGACGACCTAGTGTCGCTGCAATACAAATTGTACGTAACGAGATTAATAAAACGTGACGTGTAATTCCGGTTCGACAGTGTCATTAATCTCGTACGCACTTTTCTGCCAATCGCGGGTGTCTATTTTACTTTATCATGATCACCATCTAATTTGATGTTATTTTCATATACTTTGTCATTGATGACACGTGGAAAGTGATGACTACCACTGTAGAAATTGGCAGACCGTTATTTTGATCTTTAAAAACATAGATACAATTCATTACACCTTATAGCTATATCGTATGTCTGTATTTTTATACAAACTCGATCAATAGCCATTTTATTCATAATTTAATTTACAAAACGCATAACGTAAAAATCGTATTTAATACTAGCTACATTTCCCATATACTGTGAAAAATGTGTGTATCTAAATTGTTTTTTGTAGAAATACTGCAAAGACGCAAATTTATATAATGTCTTTTATTCTTTTAGATTCAATTAATTCCCAGTAAAGAGATGACACGTAGTTTTTAATGTATAAACTGCTGCAAATCAGCGAAAGGGTTAAAAAAATAGAACAACATATCCTTAGGATCGGTAGCTTGTTCACTGCTGGGTATACAAGTAGTGCGATTTGGTAATATCCGTGCAAATCAGATTTCATAGATGCCGAAGATAACGTACTCTTCGCCTGATACCTACTTGTCACGAAAATTCATCGTTTCTTCTATTATACCGCCAAGTTATGTAGACACCATTTACGCCTATGCGACAGTCGTAAACGCGGTTGATAAGATTATGCACACGAAACGAGTAACAGAAGATACTCACGGCTTACGAGAACACCGTTTCTCCGCGTCCATAAATCAACCGGCAGCAAGTCGCACCAATGCTTCTCTACCTTTAATGCACGGACATCTCGATCCCTACGATATGTCAGATTTTTCATAAAGTATCGCCAATTTATACCAATGCCGTATTGTTAATCACGTTAATCATCGCACTGAGAAAAAGGTGACGCATTATAGCTTGTAATTTTGATATATTGAAACAGATAATAATGAAGACATGAGTACTATTTACTTTTTTATTTGAAAATTTTCGTTCTCTGTTTATTTTGCCGTTTATAAATGTACATAGTCTTCAGTACTTTTTGATATTCGTTTACTTAAGTGATATTCGACACTGAAAATTGTAACGATCTTTCTTTTTATTCGATTTTACATTCTTGCATTAATATTAGCAGAAATTAGCACTGTATTTGACAAAACAGTCAATACGACGGGTATATAATTTCTTAGAAATATGAATGACATTCATCATTTTTCAAGCATTTGTCTCCAGATGTATATAGAATATTTCAATATGTATAAAGAACTAACGACGAGTATTTATAGTTATAATAATATATTTTTTAATATGTCATTTGACAGACTTACGGCAATGAATTTATAAGAATCACAAATTATATTTTATGAAAAAGAGTTAATGACTCATATACACATCTTCTCTATATTTGCAATAAAGTGTCTGAGATATATGTGACATTCAAAAGTACCTTTCCTACTCGAGAGTCGATTTCATTTATTGCTTGTAAGCATGTTTATAAATAACACTGCTCTACAATCTCGTCGGCAATCTCATGATCTACAAACATGACGTAGTACAGACCTCAGATTTGCCAGTAATAACGGACATATCCAATCGATGCGATAAGATTCACGATTAAGAACGGAATTCGTGCATTGGGATTGTCCGATCTGATATCGAAATGAAATACCGAATGATACTGATAACAGAATTCGAAATTTAATTAAAGTATATTTCTCCGAAAAAAAAACCTGGCCCGAAAAAGGAAAACGTAAATAAGCATATCGTGAAATTGAAGAAGTTGAAACGATTGAATTCCAAAAATAATTTACATCACTAATTTATATTTACAGAAGTATTTTATACCGATTAGTGTTAGTGGAAAGTCACTGAAGAAATAAGCGCTTCTTTGTAATGGCTAGAATCCACCAATCGTAACGCACTTCTCTCACAATGTGTATGTAACACGTACACGTAAAATCATCGTCCACTTAATATGCAGAATAAAATTCTAATACCGCCAATGAAACCTTTTATCGCTCGACCCAGAATTTTACACTAGACCTGCAATGCTAAAAGTACTTAACTGCTTGGTATTGAATTTCAAACAGCTTTTATCGGCATTAGTTTCCGAAACAAGATAAGGAACAGAAATTGTATCCAAACTTCTACATATCAATATCGGTAAAGCCACCAACACTCTCAGGATACTGTTTATACGGCACGTTACGTATCGATCTTACATTTTTAACTATTTACCTACGCATTATAAATATTAACAAGTCAAGAGCAGTTGCAAGATATGAACTATTACCCTATTCTTGTTATGTAATGCATTGATTTCTCCATGATTTGCATAAATATCCAATTATCCATATGCTAGAAATCTCAACGCGCATAAAGCCGAACAAGAAGTAACGCCAGTTGTCAAACTCTTTATATCGCGAACACGCAGCCAACGTCTATTAGAACGTTAAATCGATAAACTTACACTGGTCAGACGTCGCTTTGCACTATTCGCCCAAGCAGTGACACAGAAATACGTCGTTCACAAGTAAATAGGCAACATGAATAATGCATCACGCCGATAACTTATTACGTAATTGAATTTAAGTAAGAGGCGCGGCCTTATAACTAAACCAAGTACAATAATTTGTATTTCCACCAAGTTCTGAGCTCTCCCTCTAAACCAAGTTCATAATTTCACTACTTCTGAAATTGACCACTTGACTGAAACGTGAAATACGCGAGCACGCTCCAGACATGCGTGCCATTAGCTTACGGTCACCGATGGAACGTGAAACGCACAGTGAAATTTCACTTAAACGTTGGTGAGCAGCCTGGAAAAACTAGGATATTAGAAAGAACAGAGAGAGCGCGGCGCGAAGCGCTGAAAGGAGAATCGAACAGGCTCCAGAGGTTCCCCTAGAGGTTCGCATTAATTTGCTTAACAGCCTGCGGGGCTCGGCGCAATCACCAAGCGCGGCGAGTGACTGCAAGCTTAGCCGTTGAATGGAGCTTGTCGGGATTGCCAGGGTTTCACTTAATAGCTCATTATAATCAAATTAATAATACCAGCCGAGAGAGCAGGGAGGGTGAGGCTTATTGCAGTAGAACATGCAAAGCAAAACGAAACTCCGCCACCCTTGTTTAACCTCCCCCTTTTTTCGGCACTGATTTTCCTCCTTATCTCACTCCGCATCCCGACCAACACCTCGCACAATCGCTCTCCAGAATTCTCCTTACTTCGATTCGCTCGTTAAACAATTTCCGCTTCGACCTTCTCCAACGCCGCGCTTTCTTCCGCAGAATTCGCGGACGTATTCGCGTACACTTTGGTCAGTGTGTAAATAAGATTCGGCGATAGGGCGATACGCCGGAGGAGATTATGGAGATACAAATCTTCCTTCGAGGCGATAACGCGCGCATTATGCGACGGCCTGGCGAGGAAAAATAACAGGATGGGCGGGGCAGAGGGGTGGGGGGATTTTGGTAGTTTTTGGTTGGTTAACTTTTTTGGTTGGTCAGGATCTCACAATAGCTTCCCGTTTTCCCTTCGTGCCTCCATAATGTGTTCCAGGGGGTCCAAGATGGGGTCTCTATGGGGACGCCCGGTGTGGACCTCCCTTCGCAGAGATAGAAAAAGAGAGGGAAAAAGATAGTGAGAAGGAAAGAGCGCCGCGGCGCCGTCAACCCTCCCGATCTATCATACTAAATTCGATTTCTTCTTTCTATACTCAATAGCGAGATTGGCAATACCGCGAGGAAAAGGAACGAGACAAATGAGCGGGGCCCGTGTATGAGGCGGCGATAATTCCAGGCTTTCAGGCTGGATACATACAAATTCTTCGGGGGTAGTTACGTCGCGTGCCTTGACACAACGCGGTCGACGTTGGATTTTACCGTTACGATGTAAATCCGCGGACAGCGAGCACACGAATCAGGAATTATTCCATGCATCTCGAAGGGCTTTTTGATGTAGCATTATAAACCCTTGTAGGAGGATCGAAGATAGGTCTCAAGGTCTGCGGACGATGAATTATACAGAGGTTCGTGATGCGCATGTCGTTTACCAGAAAAAAAAAAAGATCCTTAGGCTATAAATCTGTGAAAAATATTTTTGGTGCAGAACGTGCGTGTTTAAAAATCTTTTAGAAGTTAGCACTGCGCTTCATCGCGATAATCGAAACGAATCTCTCTGTCCGGCGAGGTTAAATCGAAATCGCGTAATTCGGGGGTTAACCGTGTATTTAACATAAAACTTTAATGCATACGTAGTGCTCGCGATGGGTGTGCATCCGTATTTCAGTTCTTCACGTATGAATTTACATGGGATTACTTGGTGTGCGGTTTGCCCCGTGACTTTATCAGGGGTCGATAAGTAGCTAAATCAAGTAGACAAACGGGCGTACGAGTGGTTGACGGGCCTAGGAGTAATTCTCGTGTTGTTCCAATAAAAGCCCTGCTGATGTAGAGGCCCGTAAGATACGGTAAATTGTACTCACTGACCCCGTAGCCATGTTTGCACTGTTTTGCCGGTTTTATTGCAGTATACCGCGATATTTAAGAATAGAACGAACAACCGCTTGATCGTGTGCTTTCATTCCTCCGCGAATAATGGCCATTAAACTCGACCGTACACCACTTTTTATATATTTATTCTATACGATGTATCGTATATTAAATAACTGGAGGACCATTCTCATGCATCGCATGACTATTACGAAAAACACGCAACACGTTTTTATCTCTGCATAGATTTAATAAATTATAAATTAAAAAAAATAAAAAATGAAAAACTCTTTATAATTACATTAGCATCCTACAAATCTTGAATATCTCTATTTTCAGTAATAATTATACACATGTGTTCCAAGTGGACCGACTAATAAACTCTTTCAATGTCTGTATTAGCAAAATTAAAGACAGATGATTAACGTAGATACTGCGATCCATTAACGATGTACGCATCGTCCTACTCGCCTTTGAACGACTGCCATCTAGATGTTCAACGTGTGAATAACTGTACTTGTGGTTAATACATCAGCAATGTGACGTAGAGTACATGTAAAGTAAATGGCAAAGGATCCTATTTATCCCGCATATTGTAGATTACCTCCACTTTTGACAGCGCCTCGCTTCCTCGAAGACTATCACCTTTTAGACTGACTTGAAATATGCATATCGTTATCGACGCCCTGACCGAATACACCAGGGACGGCGTGTTGTATAGGCGTAAAACCTGAAACTTGCCTTCGTTAATTTTCTCCACCCGTGCCTCGTTTGCACGATCAATTAACCGCTGTTTTCACGTTCACACGGTGGCTACGCAGCAGTGACATTTCTCTTTATCCCGATGTAGAAAACTTTGATCGATCAACTTCAATTCGTGTCGCGTATACCCGCGGCGAATCACAACCGACACGCACAAAGAAAATAGAGGACGGAGAGGAATGAGTGAAATACAGCGGTGAAGGAGGTAAACGAAACGCCCGCATGAGGATTTTACCAAGCTCGCCTGATTATCATTGAGATAAATAAAACAATAATACAATGTGTTAAAAAGGCGCAAGCCTTTAAACTGTATGGACAATTTATGTAATTAGAGTACAATACAAATATTGTGCACGGACCGCATTTCCTCTGTATTACGCACTGACAATATCACTGCAATCACAGCACTGACAATCGACTGTAAATATTTCCAAATGACGTATCAGTGAAACTGTCATACCTCTCATCGATGAACAGTTTCGAAGATGCAATGCTCCACATTTTTCGCACGGGCTTTCTCACATACAATGTCGTCCTGTCGACGGACATTTTTATTCCAATGGAACCAGATGAAGAATTTAAAAACGATTAAGAAGCGTGAGAATGGATTGTTCGTCAGTGACCAATATAATTGCCTCAATATCGTCACGAGCAATAAAGTTAGGAGCACATATGTATACATTAACCACTTCCATTCAATAAATACATCAAACTTTCCCAAAGAAGCACAATAAACAAAATCAGCCTTGTCCACATTACTCCAATGTCCCGGCACAAGTGCAACTCATACATAAAGCGAAGCATCATCAAAATATCTCCTTACACGCTGCAGCTCTAGCGGTTCAAAACCCACCTTAAGCAGCATATCATAAACCCAACAACCTTAACAGCCAGTGCCCGAAATAATGAAAAAAAAAAAAATCCCCTTACACACTTCAGCTCTAGCGATTCAAACCCACCTTCGACAGTACATCCTAAGCCACTCGACCTTGGCAGTCGGTCTCTAAAATAATCTGAAGAGAAAAGAAATATCCCCTCACACGCCAAAATCAGCGGTACCAAGTGCCAAACGTCAAGAAGATCGATACTCCCCAATGATATCCAAAGCGCGCAATTATCGCGCATTACTCTTAGGGCGTCGTGTCCGATCCTTCCCTCACGATCCAGTGCAGCGAACGTGGGAGCAGCTTTCCTGTAGCCGCGGGTGCAGCAGCCCTCCCGGGCTTATCGAAAGTTCCAGGTAGGCCAGTCCGCCCCTGGATAAGTCCGGCGGCGGGAAAGAGAGGGCAAAGAAAGGGAGGAAGAAGGAGAGGCTCTTTGGTGTGGGTAGAGCCTGGCGGACTGGCTGGGCATGTTGCGCCGCCGCTAGCGGCCGTCGGCGGACGCGTGAGTGAGTGGCCGATATCTCGCAAGGGGATCAGAGGATCGTTCGCGTGTTTCCACCCGGGCTGCCACCCGCCGAACCTGGCAACCCCGGATCCCGCAACTCCCGCAACAACCCTGCCCGCCTAAGTAACCGACTCTCCCCTACCACCCACCCGCCCGGACCCTGACAATCCCCAACCCTGTCCACGTGTCTCGCCCACGGTGATTTTCATTTCCGCGCCACTTCAGCAACACATCGGACCTGATCGTGCACCCGGCCGACCCTGGAAAACGTCCCTGAATCGGGGCCTATCCGCCAGAAATCTTCGCTGGCGGACGTGTTTATTCCGTGGGATTTTTGTTTCTCTTCGATGGCATGAGCCACTTTGGAGGCGTGCTTAGGTGTACCGAATATGTCCTTAAGCGAGAAGAGCGTCTTATTTTAAACGAGAGAGTATATTATTTTAAACGCCGCTTTTCTCTTAGATGGGTTTGATTTTGAGCAATTTCTTGGTACTGATTATAGGTCTTGATTATTATTACTTTATTAATCCTTTAATTGCTCGAGCTAGGAACTAATGTGGGTTTATTTATTTGTAGGATGAGAGTGGAAGAATGGAAGAGTGTATGAATAGGCCGCTTTGGAAGAGCGCGAATGTGTATTATTGTGAGGACGTAGGAGGAACGTTGATAGATTAATGTAGCGATTCCCCGATGATATACGGTACTATAAAATCGCGGAACCTGGTGTTCGACCTAGAATCACTGATGGTTCTTGAAAATCGTGGAATATTTTGAAACGCTTCTGGGAAGTGTATGCTGTCGCTGAGTAGAAATTTCCTTTGCTAAATCGTACACTCTTTGCGTTCATACGCACGAACAAGTTGTTTGGAGTTATCGTGGTTTCAAGTATTCCTGTCGTTTTTAACAACACGGGAGGTCAGACGCGTTGCAATCTATTTTCACCCTCTATCTACAAAATTTTCTTGTATTCGATTAGTTTATGTGAATAAAGCCAAAAAATTTGAACGTGTGAATTGATCGTAAAAATTTATACATTGTTTGCAAGCTGGGATTAAATTTGGTTATTATTATGTCACGCCTGTCCATCTGAAAAACCTTCTGTTATGAGAATATTATTTTTGCATTTACAGAAATACTGCTAAGAGCAGAATCAAATTTTAGCAATTGTTATGTCATGCAAGTATACCGTGTGAGTATTTTGCGAGAGAAAAATTAGCTTTCATCGTTATTCAGCCATCCTTGCGATCGCGTGTTTTAAATATCAAACTTGAATTTTGTTCTAAAAATTCGCTAGGCATAAATATCACATACCACGGTAAACATGTAATTACTATGTTAATCACGGCGTTACCTGATTTAATAACGACTTTCAATAACTGCTATTAACATACCACCGAATATCATGCCAATTTATAAATAAATCCACTGACTAAATCGAGCCACATTTTTCCCACGTTCAAAATTAACTCAATTATGTCACAGTCGATCGTTCCATAAGCCTGCCAAATGAGAAATATTAACATTATTAGCATACGATAAACTCCCCGACCACAAGCCACGAGCACAAATACCGATAAGCCCGAAGACCAACGAAAACGGCGTAAATTATTAATAGACCCGATCGACTGACCTCGAAGACAGGAATTAAACCGGGCGCACGCGAGCGGTCGCCGATCTTGCCGGATCACATAATTCGGCTTTATCGCCTTGGGGCATTTTTTACGGAGGAGGAACGCGACCGACCGTTTCGTAAGGGCGACTTTAGCGTTTCACGATCGCACTCGATACCTGCGTCGTCGCGCCGAGAAACTCGTGTACCGCCAGGCATCGAAGCCGAATTTCGGTGCGTCGCTCTCCATTATTCACGCGGAGAAAAAGCCTTATCGATAATGCCAGCTAGGTGTCGTGCTGAGCCTAATTTCAGCGGCAAAGACTTCGAGCGGCGCTAACACATGCTCAAAAGCTCGCGCGGCTCGCGTATACACGCAAAGTGGATCTCGTCCAGCTTGCAGCACGCAGCCCTCGCCGCTGCGATACGGGACGTTACCTTTTCATATTCGGCTGTGACTCAGGATATTGACTATCATAATTCTGAAATCAACGTGTCCGACAGGGCAGGATGATGACTGTCGAGGGGCTGCCGCGGGAGGAATTGTGACGGTGAAATCGTCTTTTCGGCTCTAGCATGCGATTAAGTTGTATGCGCAACATTTGTGGAATTATTTTCTCGGGTTCCACTGGATTCCTTGTCGCACGATGCGAGTCAATGACGATTAACGACGCGGGGAATATTGATTGGATAAACCTCGGTAGTCTTGTTATATACTTGTGTTGTATACTTGTTATATTGAATTACTTATATGTACTTACTTACTACGTAGTCTTGATATTATATATTGCTTACTTATATGTACATTATTTGGGTTTTACTACTACGTTGATAATAACATACAACTTATTAAGTATCTGGATAAATTAACGTAGTGTAAAAACACTCGAAACTCGTATCGATGATGATAATTATTGATCAGGAAAAAGTGTACAAACGTCAGGTAATTGAAAGCTTTAAGTATACAGTTACACGAGCAAGACCCGCTGATTCTTAATACACGAGCTTTTGAGATCTCAGGGCCTTTTAACGCTACTCCCGATTCCCGTTCATTAGATTTATCGCAATTACTACGCACGCGAGTGGGTAGGTAAGCGCTAGTACGACGTCAGCGTATAAGAGCTTTATTACGAAGATAGACGCCTCAGAATGCACGTAACAGTAAAACGGCAGTAATATTGATGCCATTAAAGTAACAGGCCCCTTTTACGAGGGCCATTAAGAGTCTCGATATTCCATACCACCGCAAACCACAGTCCATTACTGGCCAAACGAACACTACAATCAAAATATACTTGCACCTACAGATACGAAGTCCAGATGTATTATATATTCTTTAAACAATCAATCAAATATCAAAAAAATACATAACCCAATATAACTTCCTTTCATTTTATTTCAGATCATGGAATATTTGAGAGAGATACGCATAGAATTTTCCACGCGAATTAACCTATCCTTTCTCTTAAAACCGAGATAACGATTTTCAAATTAATCGATCGCAATGCTCGAGTAAAGTAGAATATTACACGTTACGTCAGCACGTTACTTCCATATTCTACCCTTATCTTGTATAAACAATAACATATTCGAAGCCCACTGATTGGAATACGAGGAAAAATCAGCATAAAACACTTTATCGGCTATCGATCAGCGATCAAAACGCTCTATACCTCGCGCCAGTATTCACGGTGATCAATGAGCATAGTTTGCGCGCGTTGCGCGATAATAATTCAGCGGAAAATATTTCAGCGCCGAACGATCGGCGCTCCAAGATCATGGCACACCTCTATGGACGCGATACCCGCGCGTACATGGGCAAAGCCACTTACGCGCGTGTGTTCGGTTACACCGGTAAACACCTAAGTGCAGTTTCGAGCCGCGCATGCCAGTCCACCTTCGTTCAAAGACCTCCGATTAAATCTCACCCGGCTTAATATTATTATTTTACGTGGCGTCTGCGAGCGAGGAAGGAACAGCGGGGAGTTGGGCCGCAGCGAGGGGGAAGGAGAATCGTAGCTCGGGGCATAGTCGTAGACGTCCAGTAGTTCGACCGCTTTTGCTTTTGCCAGGCGCCGCCGATTATTGAGTTGCGAAAGCAACACGAAGGGAGGAAATGGAGATCGAGGCGGGACAGAAAAAAAGGATGAGGGAGCGAGGCGACCGCTGGATCGAGATTGTCGAAGATACTAACCCATACGTCGTAAGAAAACAGCTGCCCCACGGTAAACTAGAGTTTCTGCCCCCGAGCCGGTTCTTCGCAGATCGGCGGATCGATTCGATCGAACGGAAATTGCTTCGCCGATTGAATCATCGTACGCGTTTAAGCCTTCCTCCGTGCATCTTTAGTTACGCGGACGTTCCGTGCCGATTAGCACTGAACCTACTAACCACTTTTTGAATATACTTATGCACACCGCGTAGATCCTCGAAGAAAAAGGCCGTTAATCAAACACTAATAGTTACTTCAACGACGTACGAATGAATGGCGGATAAAAGAAAGTCTCTACTGTTTAACAAAAGACGAGAAAAGATAATGGACTCTTTATATATGATGTTAAGATAGCGCAATGAATTTTAAGAGATACAACAGCTACGATAATTTTAAATGTTGAGTTAAGATTCTACGATACATTTTTGAAGAATTCTTCGTTCTTCGTGTTAGGAAGAGATATCGATGGATCGATAGAATGATTCAGACTCTTGGTTAGAATCATGGAAAATGTTTCTAAAAAACGACTGTCCACTTTGGTAGGTTTAGTGTTAAGAGACACGCCGCGAAATGTTAAGTCGCGCGTGCCGCGCAAGGAACGACAGAAAACCTTTCACTGCGGTAAGCGCTTGTACTGGGTGGACCGCGCATTGTGCATTACACACGCTCGCTTGTTTTTCCATAGACTCTCTTTCGCTCTCTTGATGACCTCAGACCTTTCATTACCCAAGAATACTGCGACTGCCCGCTGTAAAACGATTCGTGAGTAGCAAAGGCGACTTCGGCCGTTTGCTGTAAAGTAAACGGACAATGTTGGAATAATAGCCTTTAAATAACGATCGTATTCTTTGTCTTAATTAGCGTAATTCCGTTCATAGGCAACGAATCGTTGAAGAATACGAACTATTGTGTTTCGTTAAATTGAAATTCTAAAAACTCCATTATTTTTATTAAATACATTATAGTGTTCAATTAGAAATAGAACACTTTTGAACGTAAATAATATGTTACTAATGAATATGTACTGGAACTTCGTACACAGTAAATTGCTTGTGCGAAAAGACAAAGTATTGCAAAAGACAGCCTAAAAAAGTGACTTCATTCATTCGTCAACTAATGACACGAGTGTATCATACGAAATCATACGAAAAAATTTTAAGCGATTTATACGAAAGAATGCAGCAACGAAAGGTTCACAGCACGATATGATGCAATTCCCGGAATCGTAAAAAACGCAAATGGAATACCGTTAAATGTACCGCCTTACGAAAAAGTACGACTGGATCGGCAAGTTTATCGTCGAGTAATGAAATGTTGCGTTCGCGGAAGTTAATCCGATAATCATGCAGGATCGTCTACTTTTATCCCCTATCGGCCCCTCTTGAAAGAGCATTATGCAATTCAAATATTATTCAAAGGCTAAAAGCCACAGGGCCACCCTGAAAATGACGTAAGGAAATGCCCAGGCAAATATATATATGGGGAAATAAGAGGTGGTCTAGTATTATATTACCAAAAGGATAGACACAGATACGGGCACCAATACACTTTTCTCCTCGATCCTTACGATTTCTTTAATCTAGAAAAATGTATAAGTTTAAACACGTGCACAATTATGCGAATATCTTTAATGCAATTTCTATAATACGTGTATCATGGTGGATTAAAAACATATTTGTCCGAAAGCTTTTCAAGCCTTCATAGAATTCCTACCTCGTTTATAAATATTTAATTCGTACAAGAATTTTATATCACTTCAAGAAGCTCTGTGAAGACACTTTAATCGTACGAGACGTGCATATAATTTGATTTATAGTCTTCTCCTGATTTACAGTCTAGTTGGACTTTCAAGTTTAATGTAATTATATTATGAGAACGAAAGAATGACTTAAATATGTCTTAATACAACTGCAAGCAGTATATATTACATTAGAGTCAGAAAAGAAAGTGTGGGAAGCTTTTCTTCGGTGCGACTATCGAAACGTAAACTCGCATCTCTTCGAATTCTTAGTTTCAGAATTTGCATTATGGATTACTCGAAGATATGTAGATATCTACTAACCGGCTATTCCAAGTGATGTAAAAAACGTACTGGTCCGCCGGAGTCCAGCTGTATTTGATCCATATCTGATTTCCACATCCGATTATACGGTAGAACGCCAGCTAAGCGTGTTCCTAGATAAATATTTGAATCCTGAGTGCCGATAATTGCGTGTTCTGCAGCAAAAAATTTTCAGGCACTCCAACATTAAACTCTCATTTTGTATACGCGGTAATCATGCAATGACGTTTCTTAAATAGCCTTAAATACTATGATGATAATTTCGATCACGGGCGTAACATAATGTTGTATCATACGCAAGAATACAAATACGTGTGCAATGAATAATTGATCTCGCATAATACTTCTGATAGGAAGAGGTAGAAATAAACTTTTTCGTGGAATCGTGTGCTGTAAAAGCTGCGCATCAAAATTAGTTTTGAATTCTAACGTGTCGTATGATTGCCACGACAGCTCGTGGCAACGTGATAAACATACTGGCTAAGAAAGACCAGAGGAGGGTAACCCCACGCTTTGTGGAAGATAATTAGCGTTGTCAACGCCTCCCTTGACTCAGCGCTATTAAGGACTCAAGCCTGTGCTAATCTATTGCTTTATTCCGCCCTTTCGCCCCTGTTTCGTCGCTGCCAAATTTTCGTTCCTTCATAAGACAAATGATATCTCATGTTAGAGCAGCTATCCTACACCTAGGATCGATTAAAATATCGATTGCAGCAACGATGTAACTTAATTTTCTTCTAAAAAAAAAAAAAGAATTGGATTCTGGTTGAACTGCAATATATTTGAAATTAGCGATCTTTGCAGTTTTAGCAAAGACTCTCATATCGTGCTTACTATGGTTAGAAATAATACATTACGATAAAATAATCCTCGGTCTTGCTTCTCTTGAATCGTGACGAAACGTATGTGAAAAGCAATATGGAAAGTAGACACAGCAGACAGAGGTTATTAGACAAGTGGAATATAATATTCTAGCATGGAAAAAACATACTTTTAGTACTACTGTCCATGTGCCTCGAAATTGTAGGATAATCATTTATTTCAAACATACCAAGCAACTTCATTAACTTTAATTTAAACGAGATCATTATTTCTACGCGGTACATATTTTTTATAAAGCCATTCTAAATTCCGACATCCGTAATAGAATTTGGTGCTCGGTAAATTCTCCAGTGGAGATAACGTCGTATAGAAAATCAAGCTCAACGTAGCCGGTCCTCTTGTTAAGGTGCTAAATTGATGAATGAGTGCGCGAAAACGGCAAACATTTCATTGTAGTCGGCTGCCACGCTTAATAG
Source organism: Ampulex compressa (assembly GCA_038496175.1). Taxonomy (NCBI): domain Eukaryota; kingdom Metazoa; phylum Arthropoda; class Insecta; order Hymenoptera; family Ampulicidae; genus Ampulex; species Ampulex compressa. The sequence goes on along the minus strand of JBCFXI010000013.1, from coordinate 145,965 downwards.
AACTTGTCCAACTTTATTATTCGGCTTGGAGATGCCTAAGCTTAATGCTCCTGCACTGGCCAAGTTTAGGGCACATTATATAAGTGACGGATCTTTTCGGATAATTTAAGAAATCCACGAAATCTTTACCGCTCTAACCGTATTATCCAAAATTCGAATAGATTTTAACCCTCTTTTAATAGACGCTACCAAAGTTTGACATCGAATAATAGGAAATTTTACAATTATTTCCCGTAATATTTCTTATGCCAATTAACGTTACGAATCACTTGTTCACCGGTCAAATATAACTAATAAACGCGTTTATAAGTGCATTAAATATTTACGAATTTACGTTCAGGGGCGTTATAGGTAAATGTACAGAATGGGGAAGATGTGGCTCTAAGGCGGTGGCTTGACAGTTTCGTCCTCCCCACGCCATTAAGTAAATTGACTTCTACATACCGGCAATGTAAATAACAATCTAATTTTCATAATGCGCAAACGAGCCCTTCTTTTTGCGAAAATGCAAATTCTTCTTACTTTACAAGAAAGATACGTAGTAGTATAACGATATAAGATTATTTTCAACCATCGCGGTTATTTTGATCTAAGAGTATCAAATGCTTGCAACAGTTGAACAAATTAAAAACATTAAATTGACCTTTCAGTTCGTTCATTTAATTCACTCACTATCGTGACACGTTAATTTGTATCTTTCCTGTGGCGAGAAATGTTGTACGGAAATATAAAATATTTCTTGAAAATATTAGACAATGGAAAAGTGAACGTTTAAAAGCTCGTGTAGATCCAGATATTATACTTATTTTTTAATCCATCAGCTTAGTGGCTTAAGCCTGAAATGACCACTCGAAGAGTAGATATGGACAATCAGGTAAACAATGGCGGGAGAAATAGCCAGAATGACGTAATGAGATATTCGCCCTTGACGTTAGACTACAGCTGATGCAATTTGATCCAGATTTAGGGCTCAACCCTATCGTTCGTCTACCTTGATACAGGTCGCCTTCCTGAATCCACTTTTGGGATACTGACCAGCTGTGTTGGACAACGGACGACTGCTGCTTAATGGGTTCAACTTAATCTTCATTCCGTAGATGTAATTCCTATATTGCGCCAGCCGATCGTGCAAAGTCACGTTACCACTCGTTATTCGGATAAATACACGTGCAGATTTATTAATTGAAAAACTCGTGCGCGACTAGAAATATCTGCGTCAAATATTCGTAAACGATAAACTTTGAAGGTTGTTTCAACAGCTATTATCCTTTTAATTCGTTTGATTCACAGAAAGAATTTCATTATTACAATGATACATGCTGACGTTCACATTTCACGTTTTCTTCCTAAATTTATGTTTTTCCAATGAAATGTTTTTTTAATGTTGCATACTACAATGTCAAATAGAATAATATAAAAACTTCGTAATGAAATTTACGCGGTTACTAAAATTGATATTATTAAAATAAGAGTATAAGCGTTCAAGTTATACTTTCTCAATAACGAATATCGATCAAGTAGTAACAGCCGTATTTATTATCTGTACACATTTACCCCTTAAATATAAACGCATATAACATAAAAAGTCAATAACATTATTTAATTCATCTTTCTGACAGTTTCTCAATTACGCTGTTGTAAAACTAGTCATTATCAGCAAAATACCGAAGCAAGTGTGATTTACGAAAATACTTTCTTTCCAACCCAATATTATGGTCAATATTATTCAATCGACAATCCGATACACATATCGCAATCGATTTAGCAGTCAATACCCCATTCTTGTAAATCCATTTCCTACACCGACTGCTAAGGTCATTTAGCCTAGGACCTACTGCTTAACATAGATTCCAAACCACCAGAGTTACAGTATACATATCACATCAGTGATGCGCGGGATTCAAACCCGGGTCTCTCGCGTGGAAGTTCGAGCTTCCATCCCCTGCACCTCCGTAGCTCTACAAAATGGCGTTTTTTCTCATTCATTTTCTGCACCGACTCCTAAACTCATTCAGCCTAGGATCTACTCTTCAACGAACATTCCAAACCACCAGAGTTACGGTATACATATCACACGGAAAAACCATCAGTGATGGACAAAGTCCCAGCTTCTATCCACTACACCACCGCAGCTCTACCTCTCAAATACGTCATCTCAATACTCGTAACCTCCTTTAAAGTAACCCTACAACTACACCACCGTAACTTTATCTCTCAAACTCGTCATCTCAATACTCGTAACCTCCCCCAAAGTAATCTTACAATTATACCACCGCAGCTCTACCTCTCAAATTCATCATCTCAATACTCGTAACCTCCCTCGAAGTAATCTTACAATTAAACCACCGCAGCTCTACCTCTCAAACTCGTCATCTCAATACTCGTAAGCTCCCCCAAAGTAATCTTACAATTATACCACCACAGCTCTACCTCTCAAACTCATCATCTCAATACACGTAACCTCCCTCAAAGTAACCCTACAACTACACCACCGTAGCTCTACCTCTCAAATTCGTCATCTCAATACTCGGAACCTCCTTCAAAGTAATCTTACAACTACACCACCGCAGCTCTACCTCTCAAACTCATCATCTCAATACACGTAACCTCCCTCGAAGTAACCCTACAACGTCATCGCTTTGTTGCAGCAGCAAAGGCGAACCCAAGCGCGGCCGACTACGGGGGTAGCGCGGTCGGCAGCGCCGGCGCTTCCGTTTACGCCGCCACGACGAACGGCCAAGTGAGTTGCCTTACCGGCGGCCCTCTCGCCGGCATAACCGGCGGCTTCAACAACACGGGCCGCACGAACTTCACGAACAAGCAGCTGACCGAGCTGGAGAAGGAGTTCCACTTCAACAAGTACCTAACCAGAGCGAGGCGCATCGAGATCGCCTCCGCCCTCCAGCTGAACGAGACCCAGGTGAAGATCTGGTTCCAGAACCGGCGGATGAAGCAGAAGAAGAGGATGAAGGAGGGCCTGATCCCGGCCGACGGCGGGAGCGTCGGGACGCTCGGAGGCGCCAGGAGTAGCAGCAACTCGCCCACGAGCTCCTCGAGCCACGAGGCGGGCGGCCTCGGCCTCTCGAGCTTCGCCAGCGACAACAGTCGCGAGTCCCCGCCCTCCTCGGCCAAGGATTGACGGGTGCCCTGCTGCAGCAACGAGCGGCTCCACGGCGTACGACTGGAGGACGACTGGTGAGATCCCTCGGAATCGCGCGTCCACGTCGACCATCGCAAATCCCCTTGCTGCAGCCGAAGGCGAGACGCCATCGCGTCCGGCAGGAACATTCTTGTACGATAACGTGTGATACAGGTCTACGCACTGGCGAGCGACAACCTCGCGGCTCAACTACCAAATTCGATTTGAGAGTAGCTCGACTGGCCCCTCGAGGCGTAAAGGACCGGTCGATTGCGGAGTATTGTATTGAAGTGTGGTACTCGATCGATGGACCGATCGTACTTTTTGGGTGTACCTGTTTAGGTCAATGATGTTTTCCAATGTGTTTTTGGTGATGAAGGAGAGGTATGGTCGTGTATCGCGGAGATGTTGGTTGAATCCCTTGAAAATTTGAGTGTCCGTAACGAGGAAGTTTGAAGGAAATGGTGCAGCGGAAAAGCGATGCTGGAGGCGATAATGTCATAGGCTTATCCCTGTACGGTACCTGGTAGTTTATATTACGATTTCCATAGCGTGAATAAAGTTTGAAACTTTTTCATTGAAATTAAACTTACTCCCTTTTTTACTCAAGGTTCATTGACGATGTGTACGAAATTTGTGGAGGTGCGCAAATTTGATGCGTAGGATAGCGTTTTGGATTACGAGTTTTGGAAGATACATCGCCAGAATGGTAAAATGATTTGAAGCTTGTCGGCGCCTATGAGCATCCGCCGGTAACGATGAAAGGATGAAACAAATCAGCTTGACTTTGTAATGAAATCTTATAACACTTATCTAAACTCCAAGATGATTCGTAATTATGCGATGAATAAAACATCAGCCACTTTCGATACTCACGATACTCGACCGATCGTTTAGGCTCAGAGGAGCGAGATGAGTATAAACACTCGTCGACTCGCATAGGTGTTATGATCTCGGCACTTTGTATATTAATTGTATCGATTATTTATTATCGTCCATATTGATATAGCGTTGAGTATACACCGCAGGGTTGATACAGCTAATAAAAGTACGGTGTCAGTTTCCAAGGTTACCACGTACCTCAGTTCGCGCAAACAATGTAACGATATTCGTAGTTGTAAGTTATGAATACCGACGATGCAGCACCCTACAATTTATAATGTCCCGTAATGTGTAATTTTCCATAAATTCTTACAGGCCTTTACCCTACCTGTGGACTATTGAAAGACAGTTCATTGAAGGAACTCGATTTGCGGTAAACCGAATTTACGAATTTATTCCGATATATTTTATTTTTTCTTTAATATTTTGCAACGCCTTCAAATTATCGACTGCAAAAAGTAAGGAGCACTGTCAAATTTAATTTGCGATATTAAATTTTGTTTTACCTGTTAATGATTATATGTAATTATCGAAGCTTCAAGTACGAGGATAACATAAAACAATTTATATTCTCTTGTTGCGTGCAATGACGTCAAACATAATCAATACCACGAAGAGAAATAAGAATACCATACTTCGAATCTTTACCACAAAATCAGTGTTCTTTCTTTAATCTTACTTAAAATGTATTTTTACCTCGTTCCTTAGCTTAATCGTCTTGTATTTGGTTTTACAAATTTCAAGCAGTAAAATGGATAAATCACCATTTCGATAACAAACAGAGAGTAACTATATCGATTAGATTCTTAATCGCAGAAAATAACAGAAACATTTAGTTAAAACCAAGAACGTACTTTGAACCATCCTATGGTAATCATCTTTGGTTCGTATTGCAATTTCATTAGCCTCTCAATAGTCCTCCATTAAAATCCACATCTACAGTTCGAAATACTTGATAACTGTAAATCTAGAAAAATACTCTCCCATCGTGTACGTAAATTCATAACATCGTATTCTATAAAAACGCACCGATCTCCTTGAGAGACTTTATTCTGTATATACTTGTCCATCGTTTTTATTTCCCAAGACATTTCATCGAATCTAGATATTAAAAAGATCCATTCTAAGCACGTTCGAAGGAGTGCATACACTTATTCAATTTTTCTGGGAATTTCGCGAAAGCATGAGCATTAAACGCGATACGAGAAAATATGATTAAAAGTAGCAAAGATTATTCCCGATAATCGTGAAACCTCATGAATAGACTGTACCTATCCTGTTGTGATAGCGTGATAATGGTAGTTGTGTCCCCAACCTGCAGATTTTGTATATGTATATGTATATAAGGTCTAACGCGAAAGCTTGGGTTAGCGTAAACGCGAATATAAAATCGTACCGACCAGCACGATTTTCTTCAGCCCAAGCGTGTGCAGTCAAAATGCACGGAGGAATCAATAGCTGCGCGATGAAATCATGATCGGCCAGCTGAGAAGTTTGCCCCGTCTCTATTTAATCCAATTTGATCGTTTTAAAATCTACGAACTAATGTAACCGTATATAGGGTTATATCGCAGCTCATCGGAAAGCTCTGTACCTAAAACTTAACTATGACAAATTGTGATTAGCATTATAGTGTAATGTAGGATCTATAGAAGAAAATAAAGTATTATTGTATTGATTTATGGAGTAAATCTACGTGTTCACTCGAAGCTTTATGGTGAAGTCAATACCTGTTCTATTATCATATATGTTTCAGTAAATTCAGCATGAATGGTAGTTTAGGTCAAAGAGTATATGTACTTATGCACGAGAAAAAATCTTTCTACATAGTATTTAACACGCGAAGTAACTTAGGTATAATACAATTTATTATTAAATGTAAATAGATCTTTGTTAGATTCGCAGTTTTGAGTTTCGAATGAAATTATCTTTATAAACAGTAGGTTTATTGTGAACTATTTTTAAATCCTTTCTGACTTCTTCCCTTTCTGTATCGATGTAACTGAATCCATATTAGGTTTATGTTGTGAGAGATGTATATAACTGTAGAACATCTTGTGCTGGAAGCATTAAGGTTGAAGAATACTAAATCATTAATAATCTCTTCCTCTATTTACTTCGAATAAATTTTTATGACCTACCATAAAATATAACCTCAGACCTAACATATCCTCACATAAATGTATGCCCTTTTTATATATCGATTGTTCTAGATTTTATACATTGCTTCGTGTACGGCTATCTGTTCATTTATTTCATATCAGTACTCTCTTATTTAATGAAGAATCGACTGGAATTGCAGAAATCTTTATTTATGTGCATATTTTTTTTTATTGGTGTTACAAATTTGAAGCAGAAAAATATTTGAAAATTGTATGTTTTGACCTTTTTGCTATTGGACTTTTCTTTTAGCGGGATTAGAATGCTTTTATTACACACATATATTATGTTGGTTCCAATAATTCCAAATGGATGGCGCGTTACAAAACGGTATATTCTAGGGGTTTCATTTTGCGCATTTGGTAGCGTCGGAGTGAGAAAGTTACTATATTTTACCAGTCAAAATTCAGCCATGTATAGAAACTTTCAGAGCCGAAAAACACTAGTATATTTATGGAAACATCAACTTGTGCATTATTGTCAACCGCCAACTGTCAAGGTGAATGCTTATACCTAAGTGACTTCAAAGATTTCTTATTCATAGTTACTACGTATTGTTCTACGTACTACCGTATAATCTAACTACCTGATAAAGGATGGATACAAAAGAAACAGGTAAATAGAACAATCATATTAGCTGATTCACAGATGTTTCCTGATTGATGTCTGAAAATAACCGTGAGATATTTTAAGTTTGCAATTTTATCGTACATAGAAAAAGGGAGGTTTTAATTCAGACAACAGGCAATAGTTCTACATATCTTTGCAGATGGTAATCTTTCTACGCAGAAGGTATTATCACCTTCGCACGATCCAGGGTGGAACGATCCTCCAAAATGGGCATATTCTCCCACTCCAGGAGTTTCTGCGACGCCCACCAAGAGGCTATTAAACAAAAGAGTGGCATTTCCTCTCAATTTTCAAGAGACTGTAGATAAACAATCCACGTCAGAAACAAATTCTAACCTTATAAATATGCCACCACCGCTGCAAAGCTCTGTTCAACTAACAACTGCACCGCACCGCCCTTTAGTTTCTCTGGCCAGCCAGGAGGCAGAGACGCAGGAAAGAGAAATAGAAATAGATAAGAATCAGATGTTGCACGACGCATTAAAGAATTTGATTATCGTGATCAATGACAATATTACAGAAAAAAGTATGGCGGATGAAATAAAAAGGAGATTGGATACAATGAAGGAGGTATGGTTGGATGACAAGTTAAATGGTACGGTGTGCCAAAATGTATTAGAACTGTCTAAAGGTTAGTACATAATCGTTCCTTTCAATTGGAAGATACTATTTTCATCGCGGTATAATACTAAAATATTGTCGTAGCTTTGAAGGAAAAGAACATTGAACGAGCAGATAAGATCCATATCGCATTAATGATGCAGTACGCCAATGTATGCAGTTCCTGGATACCTGGTATTAGGCGCATCATTTTAGAGTTAAAAACAAAATGTAAGGATTCGGCAGACGCTGAGGGACAGACTGAATGTCAAGATTTGTTAATGAGTGAAACAAACGATATAAAATAAACGGCTTTTGTTATAAACGGCCGCATTCATTTCCTGTTGTTTGTTACTAAGTAAACCGTTAATTTGATTACTTTATTGATCGAGATAAAAGAGCTTAGACAGCTGAAGGTAAAACGTTCGGTGCGCCATCTGCCAACAAGGTATCAATATTTTGTACGGAGCTGTGAGTAATGTAGTGTTGTGATTATTCCAGCAAACAGTGAAGTATTAGTTTGAAGGAAACGTTATAGAATAGCCGTAAATGTCTTAACATAAGTTTAAGATAGTTTAAGTTTAAATATAGTAACATAAGTTTAAACATAGGTTAAGTCCTTTTTATACTTCTGAGAAAGTTTTATGTACAACTACTACATGCGTATACACTTATTAGTAGGCCTTGAAAGTTATTGTGCCTGTGCTAGTTAGCGGATGTAACCAATGATTACTGTATATATACTCGTACAGATATTTTGTAAAGAAAGCTGTATATTTATTTTAGATACTCGTAAATTTTTTTTTTGAAAATTCTAGTATTACGATATATTCTTTATGTTCGATTTGCTATGCCAGAGATAAAAATTAGAAATATTTATCTCGTTCAATTTCGTTCCTTAGAATGGGAAATATGCGTCTTTTTATTATTGTTGTAATATTTATTTAAATATAATAGAAATAGAGGATAGAGAAAAATTTTATAAACTGTCCGAATATGTAGAACCAGTGAAGCATGTTTTTTTAAACATGGAACACAATTTTCAAATAAGTATTTTCCTAAGTAAAAAGCTGATGTCTTTAGTTTTATAAACTTACAGATTAAAAATTTTATAAAGCTACGTCATATTTCAAAATAATGTGACACCGTCTATAACCGAAAAATAATAAGTGATTGACATAATAAAATCAGATCCGTGTTACTCATAAAAGTTTCTTGTATTTTTCATTTCTCTCTTATGTATATTCACAAAGGACAATTACATCTTACTTATAACATATTCTCATCTAAATTGTATTCTTATATCAATAATAGTCATTGATAGCAATAATCAATTATTCTATACTTATACCTATTACTTGCTACTATACTCTAAGCATACTGTGATCCATCGCTCAAGCACACCTGCTTACGTACATTTGTTTTTACTTTTATCCAACCAACTAAATGCACGTATCAGTTTTATACCCAAAATTACATTACCAACGTTCACGGTACAATAAATTTAATTTTAGTATTTGTTTACCATCGAAATGAGTCTTTTTTCCATTGCTTCGCTATTCCTTTCGCTTGTTCGCCTTGGCTATCGAAAAGCGAAAGTAAAATGCTTTACAAGTATATATTCATTATAAAACTTACAGCTTAACTTACGACCATTTATTTAATCATCAATATATTAGATTTTTTTCCATTCTTTTATCTCGCGTAAATAAATATTCATAAATACATTTGGGCTCGATGCACGCCAAAGTTTTCTCGACGGCCGTGTCCTCATACGGTTGTCTTCGGAAGAACGCATTTTAACGATTAAACGTAGAAATTACATGGAGTGATCGACAAGTTCTGTGGAGCAATCGGCGCGCGTTTCTGTCGAATTAGTCGAATTCCGCGATCCATAATTGGGCGCAACGATCACACGAGAAAACAATCCGCCGGGACCACCTTGTTCTTGCGTCGGAGCCCGAATTTCGATTTAAAATTTCTTCAGGGCTTCATCCAAAAATATATGTACACATATGTAATCGGTGTATACGTAGCGCTATATTCGTATGCCCTATGGGGGACCCAGGGATATTTTGGTACCAAAGTGCAAAAATTGTGAACGCCCTTTGTTCCTCTCGGCCTCTTTAGAAATTCGGTGATTTGTACGTACATACAGATATGTATATACACACATGTATGTATATACGCATGTATATTTATATTTATATGTATATGTGTATATGTATATTTGCCTTGTATGCATATCACGATTTTTGCACCCCAGGTATGATTGGACAATGCAACACCGTCGTGTTATTTTTCATTATGCTACTGTTTATTTTCAAAACTCTGTTTACTGCAAACTACAAATATTGTTTTTTTTCCTTATTTCAATTCTTATCATTTCTCCTATTGTATTCTGCTTCATCGTTCATAAGGCGGACAAGTTTATTTCACGAGACATATACATCAAGTTATTTTTTTTTTTCCATCGTTACGGCTACATACGTTTGCTACAAACTATTTAAAAAATTTGTTTTCCTCACTTCGTTTTTTTATGTCTTTTCCTAAGCTTTTTCGTATAAAACAAAATGGCATCTTTTTGGCATCGGAAGAAAAAATACAGTTTTCAACTTTTTCTTATTCATTCTTGTTTTATTCAATCGTAACTTCATCCTCCTCCTTTATTCCTTTTTTTTTCCCCTCTCTCAAAATTTACCGCCGTCACCTTTAATAATCAGCGTTGTTACTCCCTTCTCCTTTACTGTTTTAAAAATCGATTTTCTTCCTTACATACATCAGCTTTCATAGTTTCGTATAGCTATTACAAGTATCTTTACGCTCTAATTATTACCTTTAATACTATTTTGGCATCGTCGCGTTAAAATTCCGAGTTTCCACATTATAAAAAACAGTAATGACAACGACCTTCACTTTTGTTAATTGTAGACAGCTGGAAGTAGTTAATCACCCTGTCGCGCCATGCGCAGGACCGTGGACGCTGCGCGGTGCCGCGACAGGGCCTTAGGATGTATCGTCTATCGTACACACAACTAAGTATAATTCGGAAGTCGATTAGAAACTTTGACCCTAAATTGCCGGTTGAAGATTAGAACGAAAGCGTATCGCGAAGACGGGCGTCTCGTGGGGCCGCGCGTAACAGGCCTGCGGACGGCCACTGCCAGAATTCAAAGAGGGAAAAATTGCGACGCGGGAAGGAAATCTGCTGGCCGTTTAGGCGATGAACTTTGAAGTACGTAAGTATCGATTGCGGTGTCGAAATCTAATCCTTGCACGGATGGGTGGTGAGTGTTTGGGGCTTGGGGGAAAGCGAAGGAACGGGAAAAAAAGGCTGGACCGACGCGAAATCATTCGCTAACGATTCTCACGATCATTCGCGGCGATCGCTTCCAATGTCGAGTCCATTTCATCTACTGGCGCGACCTCGAAGTACCATCCTTCGGCGCCTCGAAGTTTATCGTCAAAATTGCTATCGAGCCCCTCTCTCTCTCTCTCTCTCTCTCTCTCGTTTCAATTTCCACGGTAAACATCGATGCGATAAGCACGACGATGTTTCTGCTCTGCTTAAACCTTCGTGGCCACTTCTTTTCTCTCTCTCTTTCTCGCTTTCTCTCTCTATCTCTCTCTTGCACTCTATTTCTCCCTCTAGCATCAATTTTCCATATTCGGTCGGCCTTCGAGACGAAGAATCCGGGGGAGGGCGGTTCTTTCGGGACGTGCGCAAGGGAGGAAGATGCGCCCGAGACCCTTCGTTCCTGTGCCTTTCGCGAGGACGAAAGGGGGCTCGGCTCGCCAAATTCGAAGCAGACCGTGATTAGCCCGGGCCCGATCCCCGAGGGAAACGTGCTTCGCGGCTTCTGCGGTTTCAGTGCATGGTACTCTCTCGATGCGAGCTCGACTTAACGTGGATACCCCGCCTAATTTCGAAGGTCGCCATTCGGGTAGCCGGTGGGAGATAAGGAGAAGAACAGAAAAGGGGAGGGGGGGGGGGTTCCTCTGTTCGATACGCGTCTTCCCGCACGCGTTTCGCGGTTAGACTCGACGAGCGATCGTCGAGCATCCTTCGTTTTCACCGATGCGAATTAACACTTTGCCGATCGTTGCTTCTCGCGCGCTTCCCCGACTCGTTCGATTTTGATCGATGTAAGTTTAGATTGATGCAGCTAACTTCGTGTTACGTTGCAAGGATAGTTTGTGAGAAAACGTACGCTCATGTGTAACGAGAAATGTGTCCCGTTTTCTGGAAAAATCGTCGAAATCGATATTACGAAACGCTATAAAATAAGCGGACGTTTGTTATCAAGATTGAAGATCTATCAATGGATTTAGCGGTCGGAAGAGTGTTAATCGTTCGTTGAGATCCATCGCCGGTGTAACCTTCGTGTTTTGTCGAAACTCATTCGTGATGTTCGCCGTTTTGAACCGAGAGTGTTTGATCGAAAATCTTGTGACACGATCGGTAATTAAATGCGATACAGAACAGATCGTTGTTCCTAAAATAGATTGAAAAAATGCGCATATTTGATCGATGTTCGAGATGTAAATAAATGCTGTGCAAAGCCTAGAGGCAGGTCAAGTTTATTGGAACAAATCTTGAACTCTCAGTAAAGGCATGTCTGAATGTTGTCAATCTCAAATAACAGATCGTTATTTAGCATAATTTAATTCCTTTAAGGAGATTAATTCTCCATTGATCGTAAACAATTGAAAGCGTAATTTCAAATGAATACGAAACGTATTCAGGAGTCGTTGTTTATTAACAACATTTTCAATCTTGCAAACATTGCTTAGCTGAATGCTGCACTGAACTCCTTTAAAATCATCGAGCTTTGGGCAAACATTTACCAAGATTTCCCCCATGTTATTCAATTAACCCTACCGGCCCTTAAACTTTGCATCCACTATTTATTTATATCCTCTATAACGATGTATAACAATTGATTAAAGTTAAAAGCGCGGAATATTTCATTAGAAATAAAATAGATGTACGACTCAATGCCTTTCCATGTGATTATACACTAGTAAATAAAAGTGGTCGTACGGTAATTAAGAATAGAAAGGGGGGGGGGGGACGACTAGCGTTTAAGAAGTACCATATAAACGTACCAATGGGCGTACATTCGTATGAGATACTTGGAAACGTGAAAAAGGCGCAGGAGCTACTGTTAAATCGATATCAAACTGAACCACAAAAGGCTCGGCGCAGTTTCTGCGTGCTCGGTAGTTCGATCTCGGGCTGGCTGCCCGCGTGAAAATAGAATAGTAATACAACAACGCTTTTATCAAACTTAATTAATAAATAATAGATTAAATTAGATTATATTACTAATTATTACTGTTGCCGCTATAACTATTATTACTACTATATACGATAATAATGGATGATAATATATTAATGATTCTTATAATACTCCGGTGGGCGAGGGTTGGAACGCATACACCTGCACAAGATTCCCTTTCAATTTAGTATCATCGTCCCTTCCTCGGCCCCCGCGTGTCAAAATGCGGATACAAAAGAAAGATCCCGTGACCGTTCCATGCTTCGTTCCTGGCCGTCCCTAAATTACGTGAAATTAATGCGGGCGGTAATAAAATTTATGATCGCACATAATCGTTAAACGAGAGCTCTTTTTCCCCGCCGAATTTCCAATAGACCGTCAATAAATAAATATGTGGTAGCGCGTTAACCGTATCGCGTGTACGCGCCGATCCTTCCTCCCCGTCCTCCGCCTGTCCGACATCACGACAGTTCTTACTTAAAACCCTACCATACGTAAGTTATAGCGAAGGTTGATGAAAAAAAAAAAAAAAAAAAGCTATGGAAATGCGGATTTGAGGCGAGGGGGACGCTCTGAAACAACACGAGTCACCTAAAAATATTTACAAATGGGTCTCGAACGACGTGAATTAGATGCTCCTCGGCTACGTGTCTCCGGCAAGCCTCGACGGACATCAATAATTTCGATAAATCGTGCACGGCCTAACGATCCGCTCGATGCACGGGCCAGTCGATAAAAAGCCAGCCCCGGGCATTCACCCCCCCCGATTTCGCAGCGATTCGGCCGTACACGCTGCTCACGCGTCGTCCTCCGAATTTGAGAGGGAACTAAGATATCGGTACCAAAAGGAAAAGGAAAAGATGCGGAAGAACGTCGAACGCATCGCGAATTTAGCCGCCGCTGATCCGAATGCCTAAATACGTTTCCGCTCGCGTCTCTCGTGTGACTGTTAGAAAAATGCTTTGTACTCAGCCGACCCGAAGGACGAATGGTTAGTATTATCGCGCGCCTTTTCCATTATAACCATATTTAGTACATAGCTACGAGTGCAAACACGTGCATACAAATAAATACGATGATTAACAACCGCAATGTACAAAGGCTAAAAATGAGATATTTACCGTTTAATTAGATATTAAAATTTGAGATCATTTCCGTGTGGTGCTCCATCCCCGGCGGCGTTAACCGCAGAGCCTCTTCGGGATTGTGCAGTGACTTTTACAAAGAATCACAAAAACTAATGGGCGTACTTATACGTCTCGGTTACTTCAATGGACGAACGGGTGTGGTCGATGCAACATACATTACAAACGTACGGAAAATACCTGATTAACGATAGGTTCTGCGTGTGACTATACGTGTAGCTTTGTACGTGACGTGCCGGCGCGCACGTTATGCGTGTGCACGTATGCCTCCTGCGTGCCGTGTAACGTTGCATGGTTTGTCATCTAGGCTTGGACTAGCTAATATGATTACGACTCTACCAACATGAAACCGTTATGCGATATTACTTAAAGTGTACAGTCAGATACGTTTTTTTTACCTCCTCCTTCTCCGCTAACCCTATCGCATCAACGTCCTTGCACGATAAGATGTAGCCGACGGCTACCTTAATCCCGATTGCTTGAATAGCCTCAGTTGCGATCAGTTCTTCCCATCATCCGCTTCTCGTTCAGCTGCTTCATACAGTTTCACGTCGACTCGGCCGACTTTACAGCGCACCGAGCAAACGATCGGAGGTTACCCGATGGCCTTCGTGCTTTTTCCTCCCTTTCTCTCTCTTTCTCTCTCTATCTATCTCTCTCTCTCTCTGGTACACTCAAAAACTTCGATCTGTCGTTCGTGCCGCGACGTAACTTACCGTGATTCGTATAAAATATCGATATAAAAAGGGAAGCCCCGGTAAAGATGGCTGATCTGCGAAGCTGGTACACCAGTCGTACGATCCTCTTTCCGCTTGCCCTCCAATCACTCGCTCTCTAGCCCCCCCCCCCCTCCTCTCACTCTTTCTTTCTCTCCCGCATCATAACCATCCGCGTAATATGTGAAATAGAAAAATGGCAGTGCAAACGTGTTTTTTGTTTTTTTTGCTTCGTACGATAACTAGGTATACGCGCGGTAGGACAACGGCATGAGCTACGTGAGTGCACGCCGTATCGCTGCGCGGCGAGTTTCATCGAGGTAAAGGCTTGAATTGCTCCTCCCGTATCCGGTTAGATCGCCTCCTCCGTGAGCACACTCGCTTGCGGATGCTCGTCCTCGAATCTCGAGCCGCGATCGGGAACTCGATGGGTCCTTGGCACGGTCCTGGGTCATGGCTGACCCGTGCCGCGCTTCCCGATCAGCACTCATCCGATGGCGCCACCCTCCTGATACGGGCCTGTTATCATGCACGGATGCATGGGAAAGAGCGTCGTCCAGGTCATGGTCGTGTAGGTGGGTGATCTCATCATGAACTGGGAGCTGGGCACGCTCGGCACGTGGGGAAGCGGCGTGGTTTTCTCGCTGGTGCCAGTGGTGGGGCTGGTAGGAGTCGTTGGCGTGGACTGCGAGGCCATCGTCGTGCTGGAGGTGCTGGTCGTTGTGCCGACACCGAGTTTCCTCAGTCGCATCTTCTCCTCCCACTCGTCCCAGCCGTGCTTCGGCCTGTTGAGACTGCGATGCTGATAGAATACCAGGCTGATCCTGGTAGGATTCAAACGGTTGGGTTTCTTGAGTGCCGTGGTCGCGTGCATCTCGTGCTTCGCGCACTCGAAGAGGACGCTGCCATGGCCGAGTGCGATGGCCACGCCGCCCATCTGCGAATCCTTGAAACACTCCTCGTTGTCGGAATAATCCGCCACCTCACCCAGGGGCTCCGCCTTGGGCGGCGGCTCTGGAACCACCGGGAAGTACGGCGGTGGCCCGTAAATGTCCCATCTGGGTGTGTCCCACCTGGCCCAGCCGGGATTCAAGCCCTGATATGGTGGCATTCCTTGATATGGATATTGAGGTGAGTGGAAGCAGGCTTCGGGTTTTGGCTGCTGGTACAGCTGCGGTGGGTATTCCGTGGTTTGATGGTGATAAGCTTGGTGGTAGTTGTAACCCTCCCAGGAGCCTGGGTATGGCTTTTCGAAGACCGGATATGTGGGATAACCGTACTGCGGAAACGCGTGATGATGTCCCAGGCCGGGCATGGCGTGGAAGTCTTGGACCTGCTTCATCTCCTGCGCCCAGGACAAACAGTTGGAATTCGAGTTGGATGGTTCTTGTCTGGCTTCGTGGTAGCCCTCTCTCAGTTTGTCCTCGGACCAGTCGGGCCTCTTGTGATGTCCCTGATTCGCCACGCAGTTCCTTTGAATGCCGTTGCTCATGCTGTCCGCGTTGTTTCTCGTTGGTTCCTGAGGTTTCAAGAAGGTTCGCGTGGAGGAGTTTTGGAAGGTGTTGGCATCCGTGGATGTGTTTTGATTCGACGCCGTTCTCGAAGGCGGTCTTCCCTTGGGCACTCTGAAAGGCGATGGTTCGCTTGGCATCTCCCAACAGCCGGACCTCGACTGGTCGGGGTGAGCCGCTCTGTCCGTCCATGCCAAGCTTTTTTGATGCTCCACTTGCTGCTGATGATTCCTGTCGGCGTTCATTTGTTCGTTGTAAGCTTGCTGCTGATCGTAAGACTTCTGCTGCTCCGGACTCCACGTACCCGCCATATTCCAACCGCCTACACACGCCGTCTGATCCGAAGGCGCTGGTGATAACTGATTCGCGCCGTGATTCTTCAAGTCTGGCTGCTTCTGCGATCGATATGCAAACTTCCGTTGATCGGCCAACGTTAAACCACCGATATCATTCTGTTGATCGTGCGCTGGCAGGTGTAAGGAACCGTGAAGCAGAATATCCGTATTCGACGAGCCAAATGGTTTATGATTACTATTATCCCCGCAGGAAGTGACGGAGAGCCCTGCATATGGCTCTCCGATATTCCGCTCGTTGTGTTGCCCTTGATAAACTTGGCCCTTGGCCGATTGAATCAGCTGCGGTGAGTAGTGACAGTCCATCCTATTCGAAAAGTGTTGCTCGGCCTGCGACCTTGGCAGTATTAATTTCGACGAATTCTGAGTCTCCGTGTAATTTTGCGCGATGGCGGAGTATTTTTGCTGACTAGAATCTTGAACATTTCTCGACGGTACTTGGGACTGGCCGGCGACATAATTTGGCCCTGTCCTCCTCACATTATTCGCACTGTGCATTTGATTCGTCCGAGAGTTCACGTTCATCTGCGTGGAATCCAATTGAGGTGTCACGCTTGAGAAGTTGGTTTTGGGCGAGACATCTCCCTGCCGGCCGTCGTACATGCCAGGATAATTCCTCGACGTTGGTGGATGACCGTAATTCATGTCAGGCGGGTATCCAGCGCTGCGTGGAGACGCTCTCGGGTCTTGAGGCGTCGAGGGACCTCCCCTTGGTGACATCGCGTAAGACACATCACCAGGCGTGCCGGCATGAGAGCTCCTTGGAGAAATCGGGTGCGCCCTTGGAGAGTGCGGGTAGCAACCTCTCGGCGAATCGACGGTGGAGTTTGGCAAGTTCCTCGAACCCGGTCTGTTGTGATCTTCCTGAGACACGGCGCTCCTGGGCCTCGCGTCGTCCAAGCTCGTACTATCCGGGTCTACCTTCACGTCCCTTTCCAGGCCACTAAAGGAGTACTCGCCCCAGGGATTCAGCCAATTGTTCTTCCGTTGTTCCAGCCAACCATTACGCCCCCATTGCTGTTCGTTCTGATAGCTCCAACCCTGGTACATGGACACGGGACTGTCCAAGACCGTCGACGACACCTGAGAGCTCTGCAGCTGCGCGTCCATCCCCTCGAACATGGAGGCCATCTCCAAGGATAACTGGGATTCTCTCATCTGCGCCCTCGCGGCATCTTGGTGTCCTTGCACCCGACTTGGTTCTATGATCTTCTCAGGCGTGTTCTTCGCGCTGTCCTTCTTATTGCTCACGGTGTCCGGCTCCTCGTCCTTCCTCTTTTTACCATGTCGCCTGCAAGGCTGCAGTGGCACCGAGCGAACTCTGACCTCGCATGGATATCTGCACGAAGGTACATCACGTACGTGTAGCTCTTCCGTTCGGGATCTAGTTTATCGACTATGAAGGAAATGATGTTCTGGATACTTACTTTGTCAAAACTTCGACGGTACCGGCACGGACCTTCTCCTCTTGCCCTTCCTTCGATCCGTTCTCGTCCGTGCTGTCCATGATGTAGAGCGGAAGCACGTGCAGCTGCTCGTCTTCTGGTTTCGAGAGCGTGCGATGCTTCGTCAAGGTCACTACCTGCGAGGAATGTAAATTTACTAAGAGTGTCCATATTTCTTTGGTCAATGTTTGATGTTGGCTGTGCAAATTGTTAAACGCGGACATGTTTAAGGACTATGCATTGCACGAAAAATGTTTATTTAACCGCGTCAAATGGAAAATGCAGAAGTGACAAACGACGTTTGATATGACCGCTGTAAAAAAAAGAAAAAGATAGATAAGAGAACCGTCTATCTCTAAATAATTTTGAATATTGAATTTTGATATCGTCGTTCAGTCCAGAATCTATTAAGATGTGCACCGATCGATCGAATCCACAGTACATGTATTACAAAAAAAAAAGAAAAAGAAAACAAACAGAGAGGCAAGACGCTTAACTTTTTTTTTAATCCTTTTAATAAAAAGCTAAATCCATATTCACTGTGTCATCGTAGGGGGACATGTGGCTTTGTTCTTAGAACAACTGTTGATAAAGAATCTGAAATTCGGACAAAGCACACATACCACTGTACATCCATTATTCATATTGTGAAGATCGCGATGAGAATGCGAGCAAAAGTCGATGCAGGCGGTGACACCGGAAAAAGGTCGACCAGGCTTGAATCCCAAGCGGCATTCGCTGGCCTCTCGTTCGAATTGCGTTTGATTGTTGAAAGCTTCTGGTGCGAGACTGAGATATAGCGGTGACAGGAGTGTTGCCAAAACGTGCATTCTTTCTTCGACTTCTTGTTCCTGGCGAATAATAGAAAATCGGTCTTCCCTTTTTTTTCCATGCATATATACCAGAAATCACACTCGGGGCTTAGTTTTTATCATTCCTTTTTTCACGTCTCTGTTAGCATTCGTGCTAATTAGCACAGCTACATAAATATACACCCACACCGGTATAACCGACCACGATTGCAGGTAAAGCGTACGTTACGATATATACTCATAATACGCTTCGTTTAACAAACTTTTAAGCACATCATTATCGCCTATTCACGCATACGCAAATATTGAAATCGCTGCAACGATTTACGCTCAGATAACACTGGGGCATTTGAATGAATTGCATAAACATATCCTTCTTGTTATAAAGAAACGACAATTACGCGGAAATTGGTAATTAATTTCGAATAAACTTACCTCCGATCGTACCGATAATCGAAACTTGCGGACGGTTTTGCTCCTAGCGTATTTACAACCATTGTAGTACATAGACCAAGAACATCCAAAGGAGTAACTTGCCCCGCAGGTGTCAGGGTCGAGACCTTGGCAAGCGCACGTTCTCGGCTCGTTCGTTCCGCACCTCCTAGTGGTTGGAAGTCCGAATCTGTTTAGTTTGTGGCTCAAGAGAGAATAAATCCTGTCTGCTTCGTGGGTCGGTACGCCTTCCCAGGCTACCATCGCCACGACGATCCACGCCGTGGGGCACTTGTGTCCCTGCCGATGCTTCACTATTGTCAGGATCTTCTCCTCGGCCCCGGATCGTCGAATTATCTAGCGGATCACTGTTATTACAATCCCATCACAAAGTTACGACGAGGAGTTTCGATCTGTTTGCGGCTATCGTTGCTAGCACGACCATGCTGTTTTAGCTTACCCATTTGGCCATTGGACATCCTTGGGTGGTCTTGCCTTCCTTTCCGGTGTAGATGACCTTCTCGAATCTTATCGCGTTGCCCTTAAGGCCGGTTCTTCTTTCAAGATCGTTCCGTAGATCGGGCAGGCTTGCAGCCGCCCCAAGATGCGTGTAGTACGAGCCGGGTTCTGGTGGACCTTGTGGTTGAACCTCATTTTACTTACGGGACCGACGTTTCAACGAAAGGGAGCAACAGAAGCGGAAACATTTATGCCACGTATGTAGGTATGCCCTTGAGAAAGGGGTAGGTTAGGTACGTGCATTCCTCTCTGGGTCACTGACAAGGCGCATAATCGGTGTATCGGCCATAATATTAGTACGGTTTCTTAATAGAATTTTTTTTTTTTTTTTTCTTTCGTGTATCGAATACTCGTGGTTAGTGTGTTCTCTCAATGTTAGTGTCGTGCTGAATACGCAATAGCAACTCACATTTGTCGGCGGGAAAGCAGTTGCAGTCCGGTACTTCGGTCCTGACATTGTTCTTCAGTTTATCCAAGTGGTCTTGCAATTTTGTCGTCGATGCCACCGTACCGCTTCTAGGGCTATTGGGACCTTCGTTCTTTACGTCCGCGCCTGTTTTCTCGGGTGATTCGGCCAGTATTTCGTCCCTTGTCTGAAGACCTTGGCAACAACCCTCCCGTAGGTGTTCAGGGGTCGGTTGCTCGGTGCCGCCCCTTCGACAGCACCACGAGCCAACCCCTGGCGACACCTTTGCAGGGCCACCGTCGCCTCTAAATTTATATTCGGTCACTTCGTCCGACCCGTGATCGGCCTCGGTTTTAATCTCCTTCGGGGCACAGCTGTCTTCCTTAGAGGCGATGAAGTGCTCCTCGCATTCGTTATTAGTGCCGTACTCCCCTACGTTCTCCTGCTTGATGATCTGATTCGTGTCGTATTTCGTGCACGCCGATTCCTTCAAGGGGTTCTCGGCGTTTGCCTCCGCGCACGATCCCTCGTTCTCGGTCGCCAAGGATGCGCGCGTGTTATCCGGAAAGTCCAAGCCATCGTTCTTCTTCCCATCGCAAACGTCCGTGCCCTTCTGGCACTCCCCAAAGATCTTCCCCTCGTTCTGCTCCATGCACAGTCGCTGCTGAAAAGATTTGTCGTCGATGCTCTGATTGTCTCGATTCTCGCTCTGATCCCTCCACAAAGTCTCCTGCTCGCATCGCTGCTCGTGCTGCTTTTCCGGCCTCTTCTCGACACTCTTATTGTCCTCCGTGCCAAATTTCATAAAGTTCTCGATGACCGTTATACCGTTTTCTAACAATACACTACTACCGCTGTTTAAACTATTGCCTCCTCCTGCCCATTCCCATAAGCCACCACCGTCGGGCAAACTATCGACCCGAGGGTGGTGGCTATGCAATAAAAAATTACCGGTCAAATTTTCGTTGGATTGCGCCATTGAGATAATGTTCGATTGACTTAAATACTGTTCCGTCTGCTTTTCCTGCATCTTCTCCGCACTCTCGTGCGAATCTCGTATCCGGTCGTCCGTGGGGTACTCCCCGTTCGGGCCGTTATTACTTTTCACGTGCTGGGATTGCATTTGATGATGCAAATTATGATGCTGCTGTTGCTCTTGATGCGCCATTTGATGCTGTTGCTGCTGCTGCTGTTGTTGTTGCTGCTGCTGCTGCTGCTGTTGTTGTTGCATTTGCTGTAGCTGTTGTTGTTGGTGTTGTTGCTGCTGCTGCTGTTGATGCTGCTGCTGCTGCTGCTGCTGTTGTTGATGTTGTTGCTGGTGCTGTTGTTGTTGGTGCTGCTGCTGCTGCTGTTGTTGCTGTTGTTGCTTATTGAGTATCATCGACTTCAGTCGGCTATTTAAATTTACACGATTTGATTGAGCAAATACGTTACTCTCCTGAGCATCTTGATTATCCGAAAATCCGTTCGGCTTGTTACCTTCCGTGCTTTGCTGCTGCCAAAGGATTCTCTCCCCGGAGTTTTGCATGTCCTGCTTGCTGGCGTGCTGGCCCCACGTAGGCTGATTCTCGGTCACCGAACTTGGAGACCAGGACATTTGATTGTCCATCTTGCCGTCCTGCGTAGTTTGCGTCTGCCACGTCGTCGTCTGGTGACCGGGCGTTCTCCTTGGACTAGGTTGAGAGTCCGGCCATTGCTGTTGGGGATGCTGGCTGCCGTCGCTCTTTATGCTGTTCGGCGACCAATTCGGTTGACTAGTCGGCGTGTCCGGCCAGGACATTTGATTAGAAGGCGTCAGCCTCGGATTCTTCTCCATCTTGGTTTGCTGGGACCATTGCGGTTGCGATTGCTGCTGCTGGATTTGCTGGCTCGAAGGAGTCAGCCTTGGGTTCTGCTGAGGAGCGTTCTGCTGGCCCTGAACCTCGGGGCTGCTCTGCTGCCAGCCGTGCTGCCCAGACGGCGGCACCCGGGCACCCTGATGCTGGCCTGGATTCTGCTGATGATCCGACAATTTCGGGGAATGTTGTAGCCAGCCTTGGTGCTGCGCTTGTTGCTGACTAGAGGGTGTCAATCTTGGGTTCTGGGCTTCCCTCAGCTTCGGGCTTTGCCGCGACCAGCTGGCCTGGGTTTGCTGCTGTTGGTTCTCGGTATTGTCGGACCACGATTGCGGAGTCTGTGGCTCCTTTATGCTGCCATTCTCCCAGCTCATATGGCTCGCCGGCCTTGGCAATTCCTGCTGGCCTTGCATTTGAATACCCTGCTGCTGTTCCCCCTGCTGTTTCATGCTGTTCTGCATGGTCTGCTGCTGAGACTTTTGCTGCTGATGTTGCTGCTGCTGCTGATGCTGGTGTTGGTGCTGGTGTTGGTGTTGGTGCTGGTGCGAATGCTGCTGCTGTTGCTGCTGCTGCTGCTGTTGCAAGCCGCCATCCGACCAGGACATGTTATTATTGACATTGTTCATCTTCGTGTTTGTACTAGTATCCGACCATAAGTGCCGTTGGCCACCATCAGGCACCGGTTGCTGTCGCTGCATGTGTTGTGGCTGGTGCTGCTGTTGCTGAGCCACTTGAGCTTGCCACTGATTTTGAACTTGTTGCTGACCCATTTCCACGTAGCCTGGATATCCGTTAGAGTTGTGTAAACTCTGTGGGCCCGGTTGAAGTGGATACCCAGGCATCTCGTTTCCCGACACATTGCTGGCCGCAATAGTTGCGAATCCCTTCACCTGCGTGTCGGCCGTGGGCGTTTGCTGTTGCTGCGACGGCGGTTGCTGGGAGCCCTGTTGCTGTTGCTGGCTGTCCATGTGCACTGAGCTGCTGCGACTCGTGGGGGTGGTCGAGGGTGGCGGTGCCATCGTCACGTCCTGAAAAGAGCATCATTCGATCTGTAACTTAAAACCGTTCGGAGACATGAAACTAGGAAGCTATGAATTTACCTTACGAGCAATATATATATACATATACATTTACATATGCATATACATATATTTATATATAACATTAAAGTATAGCACGCCTAATGCATCCCGATTGGCTTTTGGATAATACGATATGTTTAACGTTTAGATGGTTCATTTTAAGAAACTTCTTGGTTTTCAAGAAAGTTACGTGACGGATTTTAAGTATCGACAATTTTATGCAGAGACTTTCCGATTTTTCTGTTTTTCTTTTTTTTTTAAATTGTGTCTTGTACTTTAATAATCCTTACCTGTTGTTGATAACCGTTCACGTAATCCTGTCTTTCGTAACCAACTGGTTGGGTCGCAGTAGCGGCGGGATCCATGAATTGACCATTTAGTGGCCTCTGAGCTGTCGACGCCACCGTTTGTGGCGCGACCGGTGGTAAGGGCGAGGGTTGTCCCGTGATTGTGTATTGTCCTGCCGCCCCGGCTCGTTGAAACGCTGACTGATCCGTCGTAATGAAAGTCTGCTGCTGATATGCCACTGTAACCAGAAAAATCACAGGTTGATTTCACGGGCCTGTAGGCACGATCATGAATTAAAATCCGATCATGAATCTGCGCTGCATTATGATATGCTCGCCAAGGATTTTCCGCGGTTTGCAATTGAATTTTCACGAAGTATTACAGTGTGTCGACGGAATAAATTTTCTCTACAACGTATAAAAAATACGTAGAAACGCAATATGCTTGTCCAAAAAATTATTCATAGTACGTTAATCCAATGTGCACGAGTAACGAACTCTTGTGCCTTTATAGCGTCCGTCATTCATTTATTAGTGTACATTTGTCCATATATATATAAAGAGAGAGAGAGAGAGAGAGAGAGATATGTCTCGTACTAATGGAATATATTATAAGATACCAATAAGTTATGAACGATAAAATATTCCGTTGCATTTTAAATATCCATTAATTCGTTCATACTTATAAGCAAACAAGTAGCCACCCCAGGCGCGTATCACGATTAACATATAATATTAACGCACTCATTGATAATATTGTATTCGCTTACCTGGTTGAGGATGATAGGGTGATCCGGCGGTGTACTGAGTATGATACCTCAACTCTTCTAGCTGATTCGGAGCAGGAATCTGTTGAATGAACTGCTGAGGTGACCATGCCGCCGCTGACGTTTCAACCGCTACTGTTCCCACAGGACCAACTCCCTGGTGCCAAACGGTGTTTCCAAAACCAGCGGCTGGCCGGAAACCAGCGCCGGAATCGCCGTAGAATGGCATCACTCCAGGTGACTGTAAAGACAGAGCAAGTTGATCGTTACTCTTTCGCAAAGGACAAATCGCATCGCGATGCATGTCAACGTCCTACGGATCTCGAATTCCATCCGAAACACATCTATAGCACGATGTACACGTCCCTTTGTGATTAATTTCCCCGTGGAAATATACATGTCCGATGTTGCGCGGCTGAAAAATGAAGGCGGGCCGGCCGATAGCGATCGACCAGAGTCGAAGACGAACGACTCGACTTATCGCGACCAATGATTTATTGCATCGCTACAAAAATCTGCTAGCCCAGATAGAACTCGGGCTTGATTCCGTAACAGCGTTGAGAGTCCCTACATTGCTCACGGTGGCGGGAATAGCCATTCGTCACCGCGGGTTCTTTCGCTGTGCGGCGAGCAGTGGCTATCAACGTGCCCGCCGAGACGGCTTCGCCGCTCGTCGCTCTATCGATATTCCTGCATCGACTATTAACAAGTACCACTGGTGTGTTAAATATAAACACGCATTTTGGTAAGTAACTTCTGCACGACAGATCGGAGTATCGCATTTCCACGATAATGCCTTTGAGTCGGCTAACGAACAGAACTTGAGAAATATGCAAGGCTCTGCGCCGCGGCCCTATATTCGTCCTTCCATTCCGATCGAGAACCGCCTCTGCGAATACACGAAGACGCAAAGTTCTCCATGCTGATTTAATATGTACAGCGGTAAATGGCGGTCAACACCATGCGTCTCCTTCTAGTACACCGTCTAGAGCTCCCATGTGGATTCTCACGTTCGACGGGAACCCAACACAATGAAATCGTGTACCACGTATGAGGAACTATACCTGCGCGATGCACTTTCGTTTATTTTTGTTCGTTCGCCGGTTCGTTCACTCGACCTCTTCGCCACTTGCGCCCACTAAAGCTGCGAACGGGCTACGAGAGAGTGAGAGAGAGAGAGAGAGAGAGAGAGAAGGGGGAAGAGGGAGTGAGAGGGAGGGAGGAGGGAGGGAAAAAGGAGAAAGATCGTGACTCTACACGTGCTGCGCTCCGTGTGTGCGCGCGCGTACTCTTGTACATCCGTCCGTGCGCGCACAGGAGAGAGTGAGAAGGATAGAGAAGGTTTTCTGGAAAGAACGTATCGAGAGGCGGAAAGACAGAGAGAGAGAGAGAGTGAGAAACGGGCTGCGGGAAGAGCAGGCAAGGAGGTAGACAGAAGAGTAGGAGGACAGAAGCAGATAGTGATGGAGGAAAAGAGAGAGAGAGAGAGAGAGAGAGAGAGAGAGAGAGAGAGAGAGAGAGAGAGAGTGGCGATATGGAGTCAACGGTGTGGGGAAGCAAAGGGATTGAAGAAAAGAACTGGCAACCTCGCAACCGGACTATAAAACTTTGTACAAAACGAAAACCACAAGTATATACGATCGGTTGGTTCGTCCATACACCCTCGACTCTCTTTGTCATTCTGTTTCACTTTCTACGCTCCTTCCTCTCGGCGCCATTTTAATAGACACTCGTTAAATCGGCTTTTAAAAATCCACGAGCATTGGACGTGTATGCAAACGAGGAATGCCGCTGAAAACGTCGGCCGAAGGATTTCATCGGGCAAAGAATTTCTTCGCCGATATTGCAAAATATCCGCGCTCCTTGCCGCATCGCGATTCGATTGGAGCGAAGCGGTGAAATAACAGTGTTCCCCGCCGTCCTCGTTATGCAAAATATTTTATTCTAAGAGTTTCGCACTTTTACTTTCTTTATTTTGCGCAACTTTCGGGGGATATATTCCCTATCGACATTTCGATCAATAGCACGGAGCCGCTGCCTCAGAGCGCGCGGGCAAAAATCTATGCCCCTGAGCATCTATGTTAATTAACCCTTCGTCTACCAATGAATAAATTTACCGCACTTTCTGTCTTACGAGCATAATGTACCGCTCGCCTGCAGTATTAATCGATTCGCAGAGCACCCGAGCGTTTTACGGGTTAGTACCCTGGTTATGCGATTAAGTAATCACTACTCCACAAATAGTTAATCAGCGTTAAGAACGTCCGCGATTTACACAATGTTGATTTCTAAATTCGTCAATCACTGGAGTTCCACTTCAATTCGCAAAATAAATGTATATATATTAATATAAATCAAGAGTATTTAGAACGCATCGCGTAAACAGGTTAACCTCTACAAGTTTCCTCGGGCATTTTCTCCTTTCCAGGCTATTATCACCTCGATCCCTTCATTTTTCCCACGCAACGTCGCCCTTTCGGACGTTCATAACACGTTGTTTTCCTTTTCCAAGAACTCGAATGGCGTTGTAAAAGTGAAAACTACACGTTTGGGCGGGGAACTGGGTCGCGTGAAACACTCCAGAGCATCGTCAGAGGTGGCGGACCGAGAAACTTCGGGGAACCCCCAAAGTGGCCGTGAATCCGTGTTTGTGGTCGAGGTTGATAGCATCGAAGACCCGGGCGTCTCGCCAACCGAGTCAGTGATCCCTTAGCCATCTCCTCCTCCACCTCCTCGATGTTTTCCTCCTTTCCTCCTCCGGCGTCTCGCTCTCTCCGCTCACCTCTCCGTCTCTCCGCCGTGTTCTCAGGGGGAAAATCCTTCCGTTCTCTTGGCATCGTGACCTAGGGCAACGTAAACCCGAGGCGTGATAAAACGGTACGCCCCGCGACAGCACCCAAACATAACCCTCAGGAGCCACGTTTCCCTGTACCCTCTTGCGGCTGAGAGAACTTCGTCGACGGTTCAACGACCTCGAGCCGCGCTTCGCCACTTTTCCCCGCTTTTTCGGATCTCCAGCGCGCCACGTCGGATAATTAAACTAGTTCCTTGTCACCATCGGAGGAGCCCTTGCAGTCGACGTATTAAGCATCTGGATTACGAGACTTATCCCCTTGGAGGTGTTTGAAACATAAGTCGGATCTTTTTTGGGTATACTTTGGATCCCGGGGAGTAATTTTTAACGTAAACATCAAGATTTAAAGCCGTCGCCAGTGAAATGAGCCGGTTTTTCTGTCCCGAGGAGCTGAAAGTCGTCTCTCGTCTGACCTACATAATGCACCGAGATTTCTTGTAATAATATAATGCGCGCGTGGTGCACAGTGGTGGAGGGCTTATTATTTTTTCCTTGATATTACGAGTTTCTCGTGCGACGACGAGCGCAGGTGTGATGTACAGAGATTTCCTTGCGCAGCACGGGCGATCCGTATTCGATGTGGAGCGTCTTTTTCTGGAGATCTTGGCTTATATCACACGTTTAGTCAGTTCGTGACGAGCGTAATTAACCCGGAGCAAGATGTTGTGATATGAAACGTGATCGACGTGCAACCTTTTTGTACCGCAGCTTGGATTATATTTATAACATGCCGTCAATCCATTTGTCGTTCCTCATTCGTTTCACGATTTCGAGACTTTCCTCCTTGACATTCGAATAATGCGTATCGCACAAAAATATCCATCGAGCACCCACGTGATTCAGCTACGAGATTTCTTGTAATAATGTACCCATTAGCTAAATTTCACACGACACTAGGTATTCGCTTACAAAGTAGAAAATACAACCGACTAACGTAGTCCTTAACATTAACCAGTAAAGCACATCCATCGTACGACTAAACGTCTTGTAATAACGTGCATGTAATTCCTATCTCAACATTTTCTCACACATTATTCTATCCATCTATATGCTGCAGAAAAAAAAAAGAAGAAGCACCAAACCTCCAAGGAGAGCATCCAGGTCCGACACAGGCCGCCCAACGTTTCGGCCGATTTCCCGTAATATCGGATATTCGATTACGCCGCGGTGAGCATAACTGACTAACGTGGTCCCGCAATATCACCGCGCGCAATGCGCCCATGGTGGAATTTAAACGGCTTTTAAAATCGGGCCAGAAATTAATTTCGACATCGACGTCCGCCCCCTCGACCGTCAGGCGCGGGCGCAAGGCTACGAATTTATCGGCGAATTAGCCGCAGCAATCAGTCCCACGTTGATACGTTTATTTCATTAAGCGTCCCGTGTCCGCGGAGGATTGTGCTGTGGAAGAGCGGAGCTCGGCCACGCATACAGGCGGCACAGCGAAAATTCATTTATCAATGCGTCCACCTTCCCCGATATATATTCCGATACCTACGGTACGTGTATCTACACGGTACCAGGCCGGCTCGTGCGCTCGCACGATCGTAGTACGGCGTGAAAACCGATAAAACGAAATCGTTTGCGCAGTAAAACAGCTTTTATCGCGCTATTTATATCGGGCAACAGCAACGAGCGCTGCAACCGCAGCCTCTGATACATCGTCGATTTCCGAGAGGGGCTTTGCGCTGTACATTTTCGCACGTTCCTCGCGCCGCTCGTTCTGGCATCGTTTGCGCGCTCCACCGACACGGGCCGATATTAAACTTACGTCTGTTACGTCGTTAATAGGGTCAACCTTGTAATTGGGGAGGTTCCGAGTTGAAACGCCCCTATGTGGGAGGATCCGCGTTTAAATGGTATGCGTTACGTGGCCGCTCTGTTCCGCTTTGTTCGCGATTGCCCTTTCGATATGGATTAATGGCTTTTATGATACGCAGGTGTGGCCTTCGGGGCGATAACAAATTTTACCGATCTGACTGTGGATTTTGAAATCAGGAGCGACATGGTTGCACTTGTGCACTTGTGAGTCCGATTTTACGCGGGGATTTGTGATACTCTCTCTTTCATCGTCTCGATCGATGCATTACGACGAATCCAGATGTGGCATGTAAAATAACTGCAGACAGAGTGGGATGTTTTTAACGAGCAGAAATAACGAAGCTTTTAGAGAAATGGATATGAGTGTATGATAGAGGGGGGGAAAAAAAGGTTTAACGATCTATCGGGCTATCGAATGGTACTTAAAATAAACGACGTACTGCCGGATTCTACCCCAGGTGCGTATTCAAAATTCAAGAAGGCCGTGCGGAGAAAAAAAGCAGGGAGAGCGAAGCCCGCTATCTACATCTCCCAGGACGAGCAAAGTATCCGCGGGACCAACTGCTCGTTCTTGCGAACAATGCGTCTTGTGCCGAAGTGCCGAAGAAACCTGGATCGCCATCACATGTACAGGGTGTTTCTTTGCGCGCGGACCAACTCCATAGGCGAAGGACGCGATAACAATGGCGAAACTTCGCACAAACTGAATTTAATCGCTCCGAATTTAACTTCCTCTCTGAATATCATCTCCTTTCCGTGATTTATCGATACATCGCTTCCTATCTCTAAAAATT
This sequence comes from Ampulex compressa, assembly GCA_038496175.1. Classification (NCBI taxonomy): domain Eukaryota; kingdom Metazoa; phylum Arthropoda; class Insecta; order Hymenoptera; family Ampulicidae; genus Ampulex; species Ampulex compressa. Next base: position 116,493 of record JBCFXI010000013.1, on the reverse strand, counting down.
CTCCAATCGCCGATCGAACGCATAATTATTTAACCAGCTCCCCTTTTCACGGAGAGCCCAAAGAAGAATCCTCCAAAATAAACATTCTATCGAAGTTCAGGGTAAAAAATTCATTTGACACGCCCAGTAAGCGTAGTTCCACTAAAAAAGAACCCTGTCTACCTTTCCTAAAAAATTGAAACACCTTTACACGACCAATCATGTTGACAATCAATCAAGAAGGCGAAGTACGAGAGATCCTGTGCTTTTAGCCTAAAAACTCGACCACCCCAAATATCGAGTTAAGTCATTCGCCTTAACGGCTTAGGAAACATCCCGCATTTTTCTTTTTCTTTAACCGCAGCCGCTTGAAACCTGCGATCGGAGCCGGCGGTGCACCACGGTATGCCGTCCCCTCGTAACGCGAGAACGATGATAAGGAGTACGTGCACGCACACGCGTATCCATCGGGCTCTATTGTGAAAGAGAAAACCGCACGTGCTTCGCGGTCAGACGCAATTCGTGCACGGGCAACGACCGGCCAACATTTCGTGGTTTTGGTTTACTGCATAATTGTGCGTTTCGATGGTCGGCCCGGTGTAACGCTGATTCCTTTATCGCCGGCGATATTGCCAATTACCGTATCGCGACACCAACCGCGTTTGCGTATTCGAGATAGCGCGTATGCCGGCCTACGAGCCACGTTTAACGCGTGGAAATGCACAATTAACGATGGTCATGTGTATCCACGACGCCAATGAGGATCCACCGTGTGCAGGTGTTCTGCTAGGCACCGAATGGCGCTACCTACGGTTTGATGAAGCCGTAACTTTTCGCTGACTTTCATTTCACCCACTGCCTCTGCTTTCCTCTAGGTATCGGGTTAACCTGGCGTGGGCGGTTTTTTAGCATCGGTTAGACCGATCTTGGCTTTAAGGAATTAACAGTTTGCGTATTAGCAAAATCCAGGAATCTCGTTAGGTTGTTGTTGAATTACTAATTTGAATATGAAGATTTGCTTTAATATGACACATCGGTGAAAATTCGAAGAGTTGTGAGAATGAATTGCAAGGAAGAGTAAACTAAACTGCAAGAGTACCTGGAGTAACTTTGACGTGATGACGAGACTTGCTACGTGGATGCTATATGAATAATAAGTAATCGATAGGTACGTAGAACAGTTGCATTAGTATTATATTCGACTAAGAATTGCTGAAGCTCCATTGTCGTTTATCCCTATGCGACAGGACTTTTATTTCCTTACATTACAATCGTTGGAAGGAAATGAATCGTTAAGGATATTTCGAAACGTTTCTCGAGGACCTAAAGTATCGAAATGTAATCTTGAAACGCTGTATGAGTTGAAATTATTATGCGGAGACAAGAGCGCTAGCCTTGCACTACGAGTCGTACGTTACGTACATGCGTGTGTTTGTGAGGCCAATAAAAGTCTCGCGTGTACACTTCCAGCGCATTGCACGGTCGGTGATGCCTCATTTTCGATGCGGTGTTAATTATCAACTACCGTACATCTCATGAAACGTTATTTTACACGACAATATACCACTTCTAGGATAACGGTAGAAAAGAATAGTATTAACGGTAAGCACTGACAAAAATCTTCACCACCAAGAAACAATGATGCATTCGGAACATGGATTTCAACCTAACGAATTATAGATGAAAAACAATCACGAACCGCATTTTACACAATAACACTGTATTTATCACAAGTACAATAAAATCATGTACCTAATATTAGTGAACAACGAATTACAAAATGGTCAGAAAAAGTAGTCAACTTTGTAACGTATCGATGGAAAGCAACGCGAGGGAATATTTGCATCGCAAAAACCTTACAACCAATTTCAAAGAAGCTGTCGAGTAATTCTAATGCTATCACATTTCTCCATAATTTCTTTTCCAACACCGTTTGTACCTATCACCAAAGCAGATACAACATAGCTAAATACAATCCCAAATACCAACGCATCTCGTAAATAACAACTAAACGAGCAGCAAAGCGTACAGGAAGGTTAAGACGCTCCGTTTCCTCCACGATCCTCTCCCAGGCGCGCCATCAAACCCCGGAAAAGGGACTTAAAAAACGAGGCAGAATTGCAACATCTTCAACCATCAGACTCAATGACATATCTCAAAATGCAAATGCGACGAAGCTGTACAACCGGGGAGGGGGGGGGGGGACTCGTTAACGTATCTTTCCCCAAGAAACTTTCCAGCAGAATTGCGACCGTCCCGTAAATCATCCCTAGTGCCGTTCCAATACGATTATTAGGGAACGCAATGCACGGCTGTCGAAATGGCTCGATACGGTGTGCATTATACATCTCACGATATTTCCGGTCGGCCTCTCGCGATGCAACGGGGGAATCGCAGCTCGAAGAAAGCGAGGAAGGATGATCCTCTTACCCCGGAGGTCCAATTCGAGGGGCCGGCCTGAGGGGGTATGGGGTAATTTCTTCTTCCTTCTTTCCATATTTTTTTTTTCTTTTTCTATTTTCTCGAGGATCCCGAGGAGATCGGCTGCCGAAATAGCAGCATAACGTCGGGGCAAGGGTAGACTACCGGCAGACAGCGACTATGGGGGCGGTGACCGCCCGCCAACGCGAATCAATACCCGCAGGAACAGGAACCACCGACCTACCAAGAGAGAGGGACGTCCCAGCGACGAAGAGGGAGAACGAGAGGGGAAGGAAAAGCGAGCAGTATCAAGAGGCGGCGGCGGTGGTAGACGTGCAGGAGGAGGAGGATGACGAGCGAGGAGGTGCAAGGGGCGCCAGGAGGTAGACGGCGAGTTGCAAGTGCCGATACCTGTCTACGCCTCGCGATTCCTTTCCGCGGACAGGCTGCTTACGCCCGCCACGAGGTTCGAGTCGTGGCTATAGCCTAGGATGTTGTACTAGGTACGGCACTGGGTTTCGAGGGACATCGGTGTCGAATTCGAGGTTCGTCGATCCGATGTTCCTGGGAGAATGGGACAGCATTCTTTCTTTTAAAAGAGCGAAGCTCGAGTCGTACTCCAAGGCTCGGCCCTACGTCGTTCATAGGTCCACGATAATTCTCGCGCGCAAAGCTCGAGTCGTGCTCCCAGGTTCGTTGGTGGGTTGGTAATTGGTTTCGTCGGTAATTCCCGCGCACGCGTCGGCAGGACGAGGGTTGATTTCGTTTTTCAAACGCACCGACGCGCTCTTCCCTTTTCGGAGAACGCGAGCAGTCACGCTTAACCGAGGAGAAGACGCTTCTGGCCTGAAAACTTTCTTCTACCCGGCACTTCGCTCCGTCCGGCGCATCGTTACTCCCGGCTTGATGTTCCGTAGCGTGACCTTGATGGTCGTCAATTACGGGACGAGCTGCAGACGAAGTGCAGCCTGGTCAGGCGCGGCGAGCCGGCCGCACTTTTACACATGGATTATCCTGGCACCTATTCAGGTGTTGGTACATAAGCGCATGCTGTAGTGGCAGACTGGTTTGCCCAGTAACCTCGCGCTACCGCAGCCTGCCGGGAGGATCGAGATATACCTACGCTCGAATCACACGTGAAGAACCGCATTCCTTCCCTCGGCTGCCGCTTCTTTTTCCTTAGCCCCTCGCCCGGCGAGCCTGGCGAGCGCGAGGGTGGCAGAGGGCAGGAAGACCGGCAGACACTAACATTCGAGGAAGTCCCTAGCGACGATGGTGGATGATGAAGGAAACGAAATGACGGAGAATTCGCTCATTGTTCTCCACCCATATTGTGCGCAATTCCCGGCATTCCTGCGGCCGGTAGTTGCGCGCACGAAAATACGTATCCCGCTATATGCGCGATGTCCGATCGACGTGCCATCGCAAATGGTCGGCATTGATTTAAGAAAAGAACCGTTGAACGTGTATTTGCAGAACGAAGCGGGTACTTATATTTCGAGTCCCGCGCCATGAATTATGCGCGATCGGAATATGCAAATTTTAATCGGTCATTTTATTATTCATGCTGTTAGCTATGACTACGCGGGGAATGTTTAGTTAATGTGATATTCGTTAAATAATGTATACGCGCTAGGAGAGTGTTAATATACGAATTCATAAATACGCGTACGCTACCTGGAATATAACAGGAATTGATGAGTAATGTAAAGCGCAAAATGGGAAAAGAGATGTGTTTAAGGAAATATTAGCTGAGCGAAGTGTATACAACAGGGATGTGCGAATGTTCGATATTACGAGTACGCGTGCTTCGGATCGAAGCATATTTATATAGGCATGTGTAATTTGAAGTACCTATGATGATTGCATTTAAATTATTCGTTACACTTATAGAATTGTACTTTAGTGGCTATCGAAAGTTGCCGATCGAAATTTTGTGGGATTTCCCGATATTAATTCGAGCGGGATATTAAAATTTAAAAAACTGTGATTGTGCCATAATTAAAATGCTCAAACTTGCTTTCACCGGAGCGTCGGACCTTCCGGAAATATTTTTGCCCGCCCGTTGGAATTTTTAGAATTCCGTTTGGGCAAACATAGTAATTTCCAGAAGTTTTATACGTTTGCATGATCCGATGAACTTTCGTCCCAGTATTCGGATTTTCGGAATTACATTTCCGGCACTATTGAAATAGGCAGAACTGCATTTATCCGAATATTGGATTTCGTAAAACTGTTCTTGTATAGATATCAGGATTTTTAAAGGTAAACGTGCCAAAGTACTAACGCTTTCAGGATTATACACGCCTAGATATTGAAAACCGGAAAGCAAATTTTGCACCCTTGATTTACGTCACACGCTACGAAATATCTAAGAGGCCCGTCGAGCCAAATTTCAATTACGCGAAATCAGGGGCAACCGGGCGAGTCGGAATAACACTAAACTCCGAATCTGAAACCGCACTCGAGAACAATTCTGGATTCTTGTTTACATCTCTCAGTGCGCCCTTAAAACACGGATTTACGTGTGCAGGTCTCCAGTTGCCCCACGTGCGTGTCCTACTTGTGTGCTACGAGATCTTGAACCAGAGGCACCAAGGAAATTCCGGTTTGGACGAAGACGGGCTTAAGTGACGAGTAGCAATGGTCTAGGTCAAGGTCCTTAGCGCAGGCTTAGCATTGACATACACGAAATACACGAAGGGGTCACACCGATAGGGTAGTGTTTATTCCCCAAAGTATACAGCATGTTACACGCTAGTCCACCGGGGGGACCACTGGAGTGCAGAGACCGAGAAGGGGATTGATGGGATCCTCCGGGGCGGACAAGATACTCCAAAATTTTATGTAGCTACGTGTAAAACTCCCGGAATCCCATTTCCAAACACAGCGGACAGTGCCACTCTAGTTTCCGTCGGATTTATCAGCATTGCGCTTCGAAACAGAACCGACTACACGATAATACAAGCTCCGGCAACATATTCCTATCGTGCGGTTGGAAGATAATTGAAAAAAGGAAAACTCGCGATGACTATCCACGTTCAATAAGCATGCTAAGTATTTTATTTACATTCGAGATATGGTATAGGCGCATAAAGTAATTACACACAGCTGCATTCCGAGCGGCTCAATATACAGAAGTGGTTATCGCGGCTTCGTCAAATATTTGAATTAACGTTATTCAAATCATCCTGGAGGAAGTGAGAGGAGTGTGCAAATCAATTACACGGCTGCATTTTAAGCGTGTTATTACAACGAGCATTTCAAAACTATCGGGCGTGCACTTGTGATGCTCCTATGGTTTCCTTATTCACAGGGTATTTAGAAAGAAACACACAAGGTAAACACTTCGATCACTCGTACAGGTGCATCCTAAGCCGATGATTGCTCGATATTTTACAGCGAGCCTTCGTTAAATTTGCGCGCTTTTGTCGTTCCGATTGTTTTGATAGAGAGAAAGGAAAAAAGAGCGGCATGCAGCCGGGCACGATAAAAATGTACACGATGTTGTTGGGAGAATAACATCGATTCCAAAGGTAGCCAAGCGCACAGTGCTTACCATGGAAACGACGGGAGGTGGAGGATTTCCGTTTCTGAGAGCCCCCGTTTGTTGGCTCGCTGCGGGATTAAGATTGTCCTTGGATTGCTGCATGGGATCCGGTTGATGTAGAGTTTGTTGCGTCTGTTGCTGCTGTTGCTGCTGATGCTGCTGCAGCCCACCGATACCGGCCTGAGGACTGCCTAAACCCGCTGGCGCGCTATCGGGCGTGCTCACTTGCCGTGCTATTTTCCGATAACTCTGTAACACGATTAAAAGCGTTCGTTTTCATTAATCCAGAACAATGGCCATCGCGGTTATCTCAAGAAACCGTGTATTCTTAAAAATATTACGGAAACCCCGATATTTGGACTTGCGTATAATAATAAACGATAATCGAGCTACGTGGGAAAAACTGATGGGACAGAAACTGGTATTTGAGGTAGTTTACATATTTGTACAATACTGTACTCATATTCTTTCGTATTTATGTAACGATCAGCCATCCATGCTTGTACGTTAAGCTTGGTTAGTCATCAGAACTTCCACCACTCGAAAGGCTGTATCAGCTGTGAAAAGCCAATAAATGTTCGGATACATTACTCAAGAAGAGTCGTTACTTATAACGCTGTTCTCTCTATATTTAGACAGATACACGTTCACCGTGAATATCTCAAGTTCTTATCCTGCATTTCGCATTGCATCGTAAGCTTCAACCTTACCCTATTCCGATTATAATGCGCCAGGGGGAATAGTTTGCGCCGCGAAGAGGTAATCAAATCTCGGATAAGTCTCGCAACAGGGTGGACAGTCTTTATAAATACCTTCCATGCCCCTTTATAAATATCCCCCGTGTCTTATATATCGAACTTATATCGAGACACGACGTCTAGGTGTACAGTGATTTAACTCGCGTAATAACAAGCTTTCTTAATGAGGATCGATATCCCAAAAGCGTCGCCGTGGGATAAAGATGGAGGGAGGCCCGATGAATGAGACTGAAACGCAAGGAGCCCGTCAACCGAGAATACTTTTCCAATCATGGCCCGTCTTCGATCGAGCCCACGCACTTTCTACCGGCGGCACGATGTAAGACGATTATAGCGGGCACGTATTCTTCTTTTAAAATAAAGGAAGAAAGGATGGTACTACGACAGTCAACTATACGGCTGTGTGACCCTAATGCTAAAAATAACACCGTGGCCTAAGTAGGCCGAGGCGGCTGAAACGGTTTCCATAGTTCAACAAGCGCCGCCGGCTGAGCTATAACCAGACCCTTCCCCTCTCCCCTTTGCAAAGTTGATCAATTATTATGACGTCGATCCCCCAAGCGACGCTATCGCAAACCGCGCGTTAAACGTCGCGCGATGGGAATTATCATCGCATTTATCGTCCAGCACAATCGCCTAAGCGCACCTTAAACTCGCCTTCTTGTGCGCGCATATTCATGCCGTCCTCCGCGCCTCTCTCCTCAGCGCGCCGCCCCGCATCGACCAACAACAACGGAGCGGCGCTTTTTCGCGGTGAACGATGCTCGAATCGGGAAACAGTGCAATCCGTGCGACACGGCCGGCCGTTTAATTTGTGCGCGCGACACCGAGGCGGGAGAAAAAAAAAAAAAAAAAGAGTCGGTGCGAATAAATATTATCGCGTGGGCGGCGGGAGAGCGTTTGTTATTAAACGCTCGATTATTCGGCCGCCGCAAGTGGCGCGTAAAAGCGCGGCACGCGCCCACTTTTTGCCCGGCGCTCGGATCACGCGAAATTATTTACCGCCGACAGAAATAATATTTACGAAGACTACACGCCCCCGAATGTGCCGCGCAGGCCGCGACGAATGTATTATTTAAATTTCATACGTGCCGCTGGCCACTATCTTCCCGCCTTGCGCGTCCCTGTACTTCTACTACCTGAGCGATACGAGGATATCGCACGAAAGCCACCGCGGCAAGTGTACCGGCTTACATAAGTACGCATCGCCTCGTGCGTGCCTGGCTGTTCTACGCTCGATAAGACATTGGTACTGCCATCCCGAATAGTTCGTGGCAAATGGTAGCGACCACGTCACGATATCTTGGGTCCTCTGTGTCGTTTCCCTAATGCTTAAGCCTTTATGACTCGATCTTTATTTTTTGCAGCAGCATAATAATCTCGTTTTAATTTTGTAATTGTATTATTAACGTTAATTGTATTAATTTATAAATATTAACATCTTTATTTTTTTTTAATAATCGTTTTTACAGAAGTAAATAAGTTAGAGGTTTTATTCGGAAGAAGAGCCTTTTTTTTCAAACAAACCTTCTTTTTTTTCGGAGTACATATTTGTTTGAAAAAGAGGCTCTTCTGAATAAAACGTTCTTCTAATTCAGTTTTTTTTTTACTTCAACACTCGAACCATTACCCCGTCTCACCTGTTTTATAATCCCGTCGCATAAAAGGAAAGGGAAACACAAATAATTTTTACAAGGGTTAACTTGGGAACAATGGAATAGCGCTTGGATTTACGGCGGCGCGTAAATTCTGAAAGAAACGATTGTTGGTTTCGAACGAGCCGTGTAAATAATACGGTACTCGAAAGTAATTTCACGTTATATAGGATCAACAGCGATTACCACTTGATTCTTTATATTTAACATTCATGAAGCTGCTGGCGTATTTAAAATAACGCGTACCTTAAGCAGTCTCGAAAAGATTTCTCCGAAATGTACACACGGTCCTTCTGCCGTGCTGGCTACTTTCATTTCTCCAGTCATTCCTTTCCCACCCGAAACTTACACCTAATATTAAGCGACCGTTTCTGCTTAACAGCATACTCCCGTGCGAGAGGAACAATAGCCACTTTCCTATCCCGTTAACCGAGTCCGTTAACTGATTGCCTTCGCCTCGGACAAGGTGAATTACATTTCCGACAAAAAACACATAATGACGCCTGTACAGACCGAATAAACACATCGCTTATACCCGAGCCTCCTTATAAAAGTACCCTACCTTTCGAGAACATTTCATTTATTCCCTCGCATATCCAAACGACAATCCTCCCATTAAATCAAATTCCGGCCATTCGCGACAGGCATAAATCACGTCCCACTAGGATTCGCGATATGTAAGCTCAGCAGACTCATTTGTAATTGCACGGGACAAGACGTGTTTTCGATCGAAAAATGACCCGGTCTATAGGTCTACAAAGGCATGTACCTGCATACAGGAATCCGTGCATTGCAGCGCAATCACGTGCATGCATGTACGGTGGATTTATAAATAGGCAAGGTCTCGGGCCCACGCTAAGCCAGCAGGGAGAGCGTATTTGTTCACCAAACGTCTCGTCACCCGCTGAGATATTTTACTCGCTCCAGCCGCGGGAAACGTCCCTGCGCGCTTTCGACGTTGGGATTACATCGAATCCCTTTGGAACAATACACCTCCGCGCCATAATTCATGTGCGAACTTATCATCTGCGTTATGGAAGAGCGCCTCGGATATCCAGCGTTTTACATAATGTATGGCGGACCAAAGATCGATAGGCCGGATAGACCACCGGCGTATCCGTGTGCTCCGCATGTTAAGACTGTTTACGGGTACATACCGTTCATTCGGTATGCGGCGTATGCCAAATATATTTGCACCTCTGGGTGTCGATGCACCGATATATTACTTTATCCGCTAACATCCCGCTATCCGATTGAGATACCCTTTGGATTCTTTTTAGATCGCCTTTTAGATCTTTCTTTTAATGTTACGCACATCGGTCACTTTCTGGACATATGGATGTGGATCGCACATGTCCTTAAAGAAAAAGAGGGCTTGGAAGAGATGTCGATGGATCGATAGAATGATTCACGCTTTGCAGCGAGTTCATGGAGAATCTAGAAAAATGCTCCTCCAAGAAGTACGGTGATTTGTTCAAGAAATCGCTGATCGGTTATTTTCACCGTTTCGGGAGGTTTTGGGTTGAAGCACCGCCTTTTACCTTCGATCTAATTACGCTTTTTTTAAGCAGGTATATTGATATATAGGAAAGGAATGTGTATGTATACAATTCATGAGTTGTTTATTTATTTACTAGTAGGCGATTTGATGGAGAAGCTGTGCATCTCTGCCTTTCCATTTAATTCCCAATTTAATGGGCTGCTTGTGAAACACCAATTACTCTTAATCATAGTGCTGATTCGTGAGTTAGGAAGCTTTTTGTATTTCAGATTTTGCCGATGGCTTTGGCTATTCATTTTTTACATTCGTTTCGTTAAGCAACAGGCGTGAATTATGAACGACAACGAAAATGTGAATGGAACACAATGGTAGCATTAGCAAGTACGTCAATTTCAACGAGCGTTTAGTTTATACCAGTGAAAACCGCCCGTGCGCAGACGATAGATGCATGTGAAGAACGACCAACGATAAACTGTGAATCCAGCGAGGCAAGCGTGATCCATGATTTAACGTGACCGATAACAGCCGGTGTCACCGTATCGTTTGTTCCGCGGACGATGGCCTGATTTAGGAATTGCAATTAGACTAACAATTCGAACTTTTCACTGCGCACATATGATAATGATGAAATTAACGTGGCAATTACTATAGCACGCAAAACTAGACTTACATCGAAAACTCGACATCACATTACAATACTATTATACATTCGCACAAAATTCACGTAGACTATCGTGATGCAGCGAATAGAGCCTCGAGTTTCTGACTGATCGATCGTGGCCAAAATCTCAGGGATTATTTCGCGATTTTTCCACGTCATATTTGTTCTGCGGTTATCCAAAATCTACCATAAGTAATGGCCACTAGCACCAATATCCTTATCAATCGTTGACGATAAAAATAAAGCAAACAGATCAAGCAATCCCTTTAATCTCTCGGTGATCGACAGTCTCCGAGCGCCACTTAATTATCGCTCTCGTTCGAGAAGCTCACTTTAAATAGCGTTCCCATAAATTTCCTACGCCGTATATCATTTCTCCTCTAGCACTCGCCCATCCTGTTAGCGCTATTAAAAGAATTAATTAATGCAAACGCTCTGCCAATTGCGATGCTCGTCCCATTGAGCCTATTCCCCGTGCCTTTAAGAATCTTAAAAAGTGTCATAAACGCAGAAGCGTACCGCAATAAAGCCGCCTGCATCGGTCGCAAACGAGTTTACAGGATTCCCTCTTTGCTCCGAAGTGCAAACGCGCTGCCAGGCCGGAGATCTTAAGTGCACATCGATCGTCTTCGGGGATGCGTTTTTTTCGATAGCCTTAACGACATCGCCTGGGGGTAATGCTCGTAAAACTCGTAGCTCCGTGGACCAGCGAGCGAGCTGGCTCGAAAATGGAATGATTTTATTGTGCATTACAACCACATGCGCGCGCGTGCATCATTAAGTACATCGTTAACGTCCGACAGGTACCTCGGTTATCGTGAGTTTTTAACTTCATTCACGCTTGATTTATATAATCGTGTCCTCGTAAAATCTGTAGTTAACAGTGAGGCTTAAACTTTGTTCGTATAGCACGTTTATATCTACCTGCGTGGTATTTTCTTTTGGAACAGTTGAAGGAATCAACTCATCAAGAGGCTGATTTAGAAATCCGTCGTGAGTCCATTCGCAAAATTGTTTGCGGTTTTAATTGACGATACATAGGACTAATATAAGCGTCTGCATTGGGTTGGTTTGGATTATTTCTTTCGCCATCCTCGTAGCATTCATTTCACTCAAGCTTTACACGTTCATTACGCAAAATAATGCGCGTGTCGGCTTATTAATTATCAGAATGAATTATATATTCACAAACTTGCGCGTTAATCATCCGTATTTTTAACCAAATATCCCACGGGGAGCATATCTACAAATCCTTTACGAGTTCAAAGGTTTCGTCGTCCCTTTGAAAAAGTTTGATACGGAAAAAGGGGGAAGAGGCGAAACCGATGGATACGTCAAAGCGATTCGTTCCCTGGGACTCTCGATGAAGAGAAGGACGCGATATATTTTTATAACAACGGGCCAGATACGCATTTGCATCCCTGTTCACGAGCTCATTTTCCCGGCTATCTCGTCGGAAATAAATCCGCCCTGGGCCATGGAAAAGCCCGCAGCTGGCAATAAAAAAAGGGACGTTCTCTTTATCCGCACCACGTAGCGCGGCTTTTTAATGACGGGGATAAGTAAAAGCGCATCCTGCCCTTAACGACTGAAACTGAGCAAGGAAATTCATTAAAGCAACGCATTTGAATGATTGGAGAGCGCTCTGCCACTGCACTTTTCAAGGTAAAGAGTCTCGGCCAGCGAGGAATTTTCCCGATGCTTATTAAATGACCGCCGATTTGCCGATGTCGCTCAATCGGCACACGCCTCAGCCCGTTCTCGATTTAGATTCTGCAGTTATCTTTCCCGCGGTAAATGAACTCTTCGCCGTTCTCGACGCTCCCAACAATAATAGTCGTGTATTTAGCGTTCGTCTACCTGCCAATGTATTTTTGCTCTTAATGTTTATTTACGCATGTTCGTGTGTCCTACGAATGTTTGTACTCCGCCACGTTTACACTGGCGGCGATAAGCGGGAGCGCCGCGAGGTAGAACAAAACCTTCGAGATCATTAACATCTTTATTATATTATTGCAAATACTTTTTGATTTCAAAGTACACGCTGTGTGATGTACATATGGATAACACCTGTTTCCGGCCGATCGAGGCCAGAATCGTGGAATTAAGACGTCGGCGACAAGGGAGGATTATAATTATCGATCCAATTTACGAACATCCTATAAATAGCCCGTACATTTCCGTGTCGTTAAACCGAGCCACGAGGTGCTCGCGTTTCGTGCGAGAATTGATCTATTCTCGATTATGAAGCCCCCACTCGGGGGAATAGGCGGCATGAAATAATCGGGAGAGCGTGATAAATTTAATTAAGGGAGCCGCCGATATGCCGATGGATGGATTTTGTGCGAGCGATTCCTGGGTAAAAACGGAGCTGCTCCAAGGTGCGTGAGGCCCCAAGGCCACGAGTCCAAGTGCCCGCCGATTTCAATTGCCGAGATTTATTATCGCATTACACGCCGGAACGGCCTTTTATTACGGATTCCACCGGAAATTTATCCAGCCTGCACGCCTGGTGCATCTTCGAAAAATACGAAGTAACCTACACCGCCCATTATCCTCGGCTGGAACGCGCCGCTGGGAAAAGCGGGGAACAATCATAGTCCTACGTGATGTACTTTTCAAAATTATGACGGATACGCCGTCGAAGGATGATGACTCCATTTAGACGTCAATCATAAATTAGGAAGCGTTCCGAGCGGGGGCCGATCTTACGGACCGTTCGAGCCTTAAAATGGCCGGAGGGTACGGGCCACCTGGGCTACACCTCCTACTTATACTAACCGTTGTTAGGGTCGCAATTTACCCTCGCATGAAGGTCTATAGCGTGCACCTCTACACCACGTGCATGGACACGTGGCCGATTAATAGGACACGAAATCCTACTTTCGATCGGTCGTTCCACCGTAATGAATCATCTTTCGCGACACGCATCGTCGATTATTCGAGCACTTTTCCAACCTCGCACGCTCTATGGCTCCTCGAATCATCGTTACGGGGGCCCGATTGGAGGGCTGTGGTAGAGACTGAAATTCATATAAATCCGCGAAGTTATCGACGGTATATAAGAGCGTGCCTTTCGAGACCGATCGAATGGCCTGCCCGCTGAGGAAAGGGGGGCTTACGTCACTCCACCATTACCAGTTTTTTTCTCGCGCCTTGAGCTATCGGCTCGCGAGCGTAAATAGGCAAATCTTGCGTTTGGAAGCTTACTCACGGATACGAAGCGTCTAATACCGTTGAATCCACAGCTAGGTACGCGAAGCCATTCATTACCGGCGGTGCACGGGCACGAATATTAATAATACAACGGGCCGGTACGCGGATGCAAAGCTTGTTTATCGCGGCGTAAAAATCTATAGCTGGCACGCACCACGTGCTCGAGCACGTGACAAACACATTTTTCGACCTCCATCGCGATTGCCAGGCCCGATTAATATTCCATGGATGCCCGTGCGTCCGAGATCGGTCGCACTGGAGAATGGCTTTTACTTTCGCCAGCCCCGATGGTCATTAAACTATTTTTAGAGGAGTGGACCTTGAATGAAAATCTGTCGCCCCACGTGGTCAAACCCATGGGCAATGACCGGCCCCCGAGAGCCGATTTGAACCCAGTCCCGGCCCTTCCACTCCTCGCAACTTGTATTTCGCTTGGCCTGAATCAAATAAAAGACCGTGCGGATACGCGCGAAATTTATACGCGCTTTCACATCGCCGGATACTTGGATATCTCATTAGCTGTGACGGGGAATTATCGCCGAGCGTTTAAGCTAGGCGATCATAAATCGCCCCGGTCCACAAATTGATACAATTCGCACAAACGCACGTGGTACGCTGGGCGTAATTTGCGACCGAGGTGGAAAGGATAATTATAAGGAAACTCGGATGGATTTCTAGAATACGTTATTACGGCGCGCATTTCTCGCAGTGTGCCCTATCGTTAAATTATGATCGACTGTTTTCACTACAAATTACCGCCTCGCGCGTCATGCGTGCGGTTTCTAATGGTGGTATAATATCAGGACATCGCGCTACTGAATTATGAAGGAATTGATAGTCGAACGGAATTCGTTGCGAGGCGTGTTAGCAGTAGCACAGGACGCAACGCTTGACCTGAATTCCACGACTACGATAGACGAATGATTGCGTAATGTGCGTAGTTTGTGAACTCAGTTTCGCGCTCCGCGTTGGTCCTTGAGGAAAGGGCCTCGGCTGACAGATACCAGCCAAGGACGGGTTTATATAATTTACCAAAGAAAAGCAACACTCGCGTGCTTTGCGTAATGTTAATGGTCGTGACGCTTTTTCAACGAGGCTCCGAATGATAGAAACGAGAAACACGCAAGTATTCCAGGCCATTTATAACCTTATGCTCACATCGCGTGGCAGTTTTATTAGGTAAAAGATATTCTAAAGTCATATACATACAGAATCAATTTTACTCTATAGCACAGGTGTAGTATACAGGATAACGATTTATGGAACGTAAATACTTTTACCACAATAGCCAACACCGATGGTACCAAAAACAATATTTCCATTAAACATTATTTAATTAATGCAAATGTTTATCTTCGTTCGGAGTACAATCGGACCATCGTCTCTTCATTCGCACAGATTTGCAAGATTCGGCTTAATACACTGTATTTCTCGGTGTACCAACAATCTGTAATCCACATTATCGACTTTTTTAGGGATAGGAAACATCCGACTCTCACAGGCAGAAGCGCGGGCACTGCGTATCCGGCACAACATACGCTCTCCAGCTTTTCTTCCCTTCGTCTCCTGTTTAGATTCGGAAAATCTGTCTTGATCGAAGGCATAAATCACGTGTCACCCTCCCGACAAACCAACCGCGCGGTCTCACGGCTCTAAGCACCGCGCTCCAAAAGCGTCTGCACGGAGTCGACACGGGGGAGGGACCAAGTGAGCAAAGAAGAAAAAAAAAAGGAAACAAAAAAGAGAGACATGCACTTCCTTCGTACCGTGGGGAGCACAGGGCAAAAGTATTACTCACTCTGTCGCAGGACCACCGGACAGAATCGGCTTTTCTAGAGTCTCGCGTGATCGTCGATCACACTTGCCCGCGGCAGTACTGTTTCAACCCGTTACACCACCAAAGAGGAATGCTTCCCATTCGTAGGACCGCTCGGTCGCGCCACGAAGAGGCCTCGGTCACTTTTCCTGATATTTCACCAAGCGACACGACGTAACCACGGCGCGCTTTCACGTTGGAGTAACTTCCTTCTGGAACTGGCCTCGTGCGATCCGCTGGCCGAGTCCCGACCGTGCACCGACCCGTCCGCTCTGCGCCACCAATAAGACCAATCGAGTCCACTACTCGCGGAGAGATCACTCCGAGCGCGCAGCGATCCGCCGAAAAACTCCCGTGGGACGCTTCTGCGTCCTCCCCTCCGCCGGTCTTCCCTCCCTCCCAAGCGCCGTCGCCGCCGCCGCCGCCGCCGCCACCGCCTCCTCCGCCTCCACCGCCGCCCTCCTGCTCTTTTCCTCCGCGCCACTCCACCAACCTCGTGTATAAGCGCGGCCAGGCACTCTCGTACGTGTATGCGCGCACATGCACGTACCTCCTTCTCTCTCTTTCTCTCTCCCTCTCTCCCTATCCCCCGTTCTCTCACTCACTCACTCTCTCTCTCTCTCTCTTACACTCGCTCACTCATCCTCTCCCTCTCGCCCTCCCCCTCCTCCTCGCACCCTCCGCTCCCCCGATTCCTCCTCGTTATCTCTGTTCCTCTTATCGGCTATCGCGAGTTCCGGCGGAGCGTGTCTCCTCGCGTGGACGGTCCATGAGGTCAGGACGGGAACCACGGGATCTCGCCACACCCCGGGGGAAGTAGAGTGAGGAGGGTTAACGTGGCCGTGAGGAGCGACTCTCCTACTCCCGCGGGAACCGCACGGTGGAAGCGGCTGGTACCGCGGTACCCTTTCCTTCCTTCGCGGGAGCCTTGCGCCCGGAATACCATGCGGACTGCCGCCGCGAGGCCAGCGTCAAGTGCGCCTTGTGTTTCCACGGCTCGCCTCCTCGCCCGTGCGCTCGGAAATGTTCGTGGCTTTTCGTGTCGGTCCTGCCTCCCCCCTCGCTCCACTCCATCTCTCTCGCTCACACTCGCTACCTCCCTCTCTCTCTGTCGCGCACTCGCTCCCCCCCCCCCCCCCCCCTCCAGCCCGCCCGGCACGCCGACGCTT